>BCKM01000006.1:383263-444726 GCA_039545415.1 Udeniomyces megalosporus | reverse complement strand
CCCCCCCCCCCCTCTTTATCTTCTTTGATTTCTTCCTCAGGCCGGTCGCCCCCCCCCCCCCTACTCCGCAAAACTTGTCTTTGTCATAGGGTTTCTCCCCCCCCCCCCATTCGCACTAGGCATCGGTTTCGTGGGTCCCGTCGACTTTCGTCCTTGACATCATCCCGTCGTCTGACCTCTTCATGTCCTGTTACTTCTAGGTCACGGAGAAGAATACCATCATCGTCCTTCGAGCTCTTCAGGGTATCGGAGCTTCCCTCACTATCCCTTCCGCCCTCAATCTCATCGTTCACCTCTTCCCTGAACACGATGAGCAAGCTCGTGCCATCGGTATCTTCTCGGGTGTCGGAGCTGTCGCCAACGTCATGGGTTTGCTGGTCGGTGGAGTGTTCCTTCTCGCGTCGTGGCAATGGACATTCTTCTTCGTCCCAATCATTTCCATCCCTCTCTCCATCGCCGCGTTCATCCTTATTCCCAACGAAATCCCTGACGAGGACCTCACCTTGGACGAAAAGATGGTCCAAGTCGAGGCTGTCATCGAGCAAAAGAAACCCAAACTCGATTACATCGGAACCTTCCTCCTCACCGCGGCGATCGCTCTCATGATCTATGGGTGAGTTCGCTCGCTTCTTTTCCGACCGAGTAGATGTGTCATCAGGACTTAGTAGCTCTTGGCCGTTCCTGCATTTACCGCTCCTATCGTTATATTCGAAACAGCCTCACGGCTGGAAATATTCAAGGGTGGCGAACACCAACGACTTTGGCTCCTCTCATCATCGGTGCCCTTCTCTTCCCTGTTTTCCTCTACTTCGAGACTCGGGTAGACTCTCGAGATGCTCTCATCTTGCCAGCCATGTGGTCAATCAAGAACTTTACGCTTCTCGTCATCGTTTCGCTTAGTCCCTACTTCTGGTAAGAATTAGGCTTTTTTTTTCGTACATCTCATTCATTTGCCTCCTGCTTGTATAGAGGTCTGACCTTGATGTTCTGTTACCAGGTGGTTCGCCATTCAAGTCTCCTATTCTGCACTTCTTCAAGACGACTGGAATAAATCACCCATCCTCACCGCGGTCATGTTCCTCCCTATCGGAATTTCTGGTGGTCTCGTCACCTTCCTCGGTGGATCCTCCCTCATCTCACTGGAGACTTTCCCTTTGAAGTGGCGTGTCGTAGGAGGACTCTCGTTCTCAGCACTAGGAGCACTTCTCTTGGCATTCGCGCCGACTCAACACTATTATTGGAGACTGATGTTCCCGGGCTTCATCCTTGGTTCTGGTGGAACTGCTATGGCCTATATCTCAGCCAACATCTCCCTCATCATGTCGGTTCCAGCGAAGAGCTCCGGTGGTGAGTTGCTCATCGTCTTGTCCCTTCTCTGGGTCATGTCTCTCAACTCATCCACCCGCGATTCCTTTGTTTCTTGTCTGGTAGTTGCCGGCGCCATGTTCAACTCGGGCTCTCAACTCGGAGCTACCATCGGTCTGGCTCTTGTCACTGCCATTCAGAGTGCGTTCATTCAACGTCATCCATTTGATTGTTCTCTTCTCTTCTTCTTCATCTCTTCTGACGACACCATCCTTTACATCTCTCAACCCACAGCTTCTTTCTCAGAACCTACAACTGGTCTACCCTCGTGGCGAGGCTACCAGATTTCCTTCTTCTTCACTATGGGTGTCATGCTCCTCGAAGCTCTTCTCGTCCTCATCTTCTTCGTCAATCCTCTCACGCTTCAACCACAACAAGATCATTCCCACTCAGAGCAATTGCCTACGACGACGAACTTCGCCGGTGATGAGAGAGATGTCTCGATTGAGAAGGATCTTGATCGATTGGCCGTTTAGATTTTCTCTTCTGTATAAACTTCAAATCTCTCCTTGTCACTCTCCTGTTCCACGTTTGATTTGATCTCACATCCAGTATCGTTGCTCTTCCTTTACTGTGCCTCTACCACTCACTTGCTTCCCGGCCTTCTTGTCGTCCTCTCGTTTTGTCATTAGATCACAGCTAGTTGCCTCTTCAGTCAATGATTTATTAATGCCTTCATAGTATACAACTTCTGTACCTCTCGGGTTGATCAGTCGCCAACTCATACACATGAGTTCTATTCCGTCCCATATCACTCTTGTTTAGGGTGATGCCTGTCACTCATTTGACATCATACAAAAATTGATCTTGCATTTCAATTGAACACATCCAGCAAACGAAAAGGCAAACGATCGATTCCCGGCTCGCTTTAGCAGTTCCATCCGAGAGCAAGCATATATCGCATGTGAAGATAGACTAAAAATCGATAGGGAGTTTGATGATTTGATTATGAGAGAACGTTTTGACGCAGAACGAAGCACGTCAAGGATATGAGTATCAAGTTACGGGCTATGAGACCTGGAATCGTGCCTGGAATCGGACGTGTTGGTGGAATGCGAGGGAAAGTGGAAGAAGGTCAAGCATGAATGGATCCATGTGATGATGGTCTTGGAGGTAGAGATTGAATTGTTGGAAGTTTGGGTCAAAAGAAATGGGAGGATGGACAGGCTTGCGGAAGGGATAAAGGGAGAGAAAGGAAACGAGGGGAGGATTGGAGGAGATTTGGGTGCCTTGCGCTTGTCCGACTAGCACGACATTGGTCGACTAGCGAGGCATGAGCCAAGGGTTCGAGTTGGTAGGTGAAAAGGAAGAGGACTTGGTTGGTGAAGGAAGTGAAGGAAGGAAGAGGAATTGAGGGGGGGGGAGAGGGGGAGGAGAGGAAAATTGCTTTTGCGAACCAGCGAAACGACTCCCGGTGAAAAGAAGTGGGAGCCGAATTTTTAAGATTCGCTCGTGTAAATGGCACTGCTATCTTACAGGAATCATTCAGGACGTGATCACGGAAGAGATTGTGGACCAGCCTGTGGTTTGGTTCCTGGCTGAATTGTAAGTGAGGGAAAGGCAAAGGTCGAGGAAGCCAATTCGTTTTATACCCCTCCCTCCCGGTCCGCTCGTGACCATATCGATTGAATCATGCTAACCACTCTCCCTATCGACGTCTGTCCGAATCTTGTCAAATTACCCAACATTACCCACATTCTCACCAATAAAATTCCTTACTTATTCCCAGATCCTCTTCACCCTCGAAAGCTACCTCAAGGCCCCCGTCATTCTCCAAACCCCATTGCCCGATAATCATCTCTTCTTCCGTCCAAATCGCGACCTTCTCGCATTGGCTGCAACATGCAAAGATCTCGATCAACTCTACCTGTCAGTCTTCCTCGCGTCGCTATCGGTCTGATGGACACGCGTTGATCTCTTGGTTGCCTCCACTTGATCCAGCTCCTCAAGATGCGAGATCCTTCATCTGTCATGCACGAGACTGGATCCAACATCGTCCATCCTTCAAGCAACCAGCGTTCATCTCGATCTCGTACGCACGTTGATCGTCGAGATCGACTTCTCCGTGAGTTCTACCTGTGCCCACCTTGCTGTTCCGAGAAGACTTTCCCTTTCGTCTCATACATCTACCTTGCGTTATCCGATTAGCAACAAGATGCATTCTCGCCTCTCCTCTCCAAGATCGGATTTCTGTCCAACCTGATTCTCATTCCGTTACGCTGTCTCGATCCATCAGCACTGACGCTCTCTCAACTATCATCGAATCAAATTCAACGACTCGTCCTCTCGTCTTGTCTCTTAGAGTGTCTTCCAATCTTCGCTAACTCCTCGAAATTCTCCAACCTCCGAGAGCTCACCATCCTTCCACCGTCGAGCAAAGGAGAAGCATCGATCCCAGAAGAAAAAACAGAAGATCTCGACCTTGATCTTCTCATCCAAAACAACGCTCAGACTCTCAAGATGCTATGGTTGGACATACCCCTTTGGGATCAGTTGGTCGAAGCCTCGATCCGTCCTCTTCGCGACTCTCGGCATGCTTCGATCGGGAGAGGAATGCATGCCTTCCCCTTACTCAAAACCCTCAGATTACCCGCTTGCGACCTTGACGAGTACGGTCAAGATCTTAAACGACTCTTGATTGGTTGCCCCTCACTCAAACGATTGGCCTGTTGTTCGAGTACATCTTCTCGTTCAAAACCACCACCGCTGTCGTCATCGTCGTACCCATCATCATTTCCCAATCCGATCAAGACTCAGACTGTCACGGATCATTTCACTAGGGAGAGCAGTCATGTTAGCGGTTCAGTGTCATCCAATCTTGATCACCTCGAATATGCAACCTGGGATCTCTATCCACTTCCATCGGATTCAATCATCGACTTTTTGACAATGGACGATTTTTACTGGACTCAGCGACTCAAAACTCTCACCGTCACGATATGTAACACCCAAGGATATCCATATTCTTCCCTGCCTTTTTCTTCTTCTTCTTCCTCCATGACGAAACACGTTCTTTTTCCTACTCCTCGTCACCTCTACCATCAATTGTTCCTCGATTCACCACTTCATCATCGATACGATCAACTCCATACACTTCGTCTCCTCAGACCTCGACGACAGAACGTCGCATCGTCGTCATCAGCCAACGAGCGGAGGGCGATGGAGGATTTCGATGAAAGATTACTTAGATCGTTGGGAGATGAGTTACCGAATCTGATGGAACTAACTTGCTGGGGGTACTGGTCGGAAGAGTATCGACTGGTGAGTAATCGCTTCGAAGTGAAAAAAAAAAAAAAAAAACAGGAAGAGAATATGGTTCGGGGGAATCCCTGCTTCCCCCTCTCCCTTTCCTTGACAATCTTCAGGCTACAGTCATTTGACCAAGACTCAATCGTCCACTCTATATCTTCTTTTCTTCCCAATCTTGATCAGATGGACCTTCTGCTCTCACTTGGATCGAGCGCAACCAATCTACAACTCCTCGATGTCAATCTACCCCCACCGCCCTCATCCTCTCACACCGTACCCTCTTCTACCAGCACCATCATCAACTCTCTTGTCTCTCGAGAACTTTCCATCGCCCTCGACCTAACGAATCATCCAAACTCAGATTCCATGCCTAATCGCCTCAAGACCATCATCTGGAGACATGAGCATGATCAGAGAAGGAATTCATTTTTCATTGATGACGATGAAGGTAAAGAGGGAGAGGGTGAAAAGGATAGTGGTTGGACGTTGAGGAGGCGATGTGACTTGGGATGGAACTGGTCTATTGTCAAGGAGGATCATTCATTGAGGAGAGGGGTGATTTATCAAGGGATTTGAAAGAGAGGAAAGAAAGATCTCAAGGTTCTAGGTTACTTTTCTTTTTGGATACATCGATATATTCTCCTTCTTTGTTTTCCACTTCTGCATCCTTTCTCTCTCTGTCTCAATTTCCTCTGAATCAGTCGATGAGGTACTTTTTCTTGAAGAAGGATCGAAGGTGTAAGATCTGGATCATCGACGGACGTATAAATTCGTCAGTCGTGATCGTGCGACCATATGAATCACTCCAGAAAACCCAGAAAACAATCCTCCAAAGGATACGGATAGATATATGCACGAGCTCACCTGCCAAGTACCCAAGCAGAAGAGAACGACCAGCGTGATGAGAGCAAAACTTTGAACTCTTGAGTTTGTTGATTCTGATTTTGGTTTCGTTTGGAACAAGAGGAAGGAGAGTACCGCGTGAGTAGGTTTGTTTTCGTGAGGTGCCGATTTGGGCTTTCTATCACGTTACCATTAGTATCTCTCATCCTGGCTTCTCTCCTTTGTAGATAAGCCAGCTCATCGACGATTTCTTTCACGACACCCTCGAGTTTACGCATCTCGACTTCGAGAGTAGAAAGGGATTCCTGGTTTGCTATCGCACTGAGTACGAACGAATGGGGGGTTCCGTCAGCCTTGCGCGTGAATAGTAAAGGGAGATGAGAATTAGCCCGCTCACTTGTAATCGACGGCATCTGCACCTATGTCGACGTCTAATTCGACTGTACGGTAGTGTGATACATGTGGAGGGGCATCTGGGTCAAAAAAAAAAAAGAGGTCGAAACAGAAAGATCACGGACAAGAAAGTACGAAAGCACGGTAATCAGCACACAGTCATCCACAGCTTTCGTTAGCACAATCGATTTGTCCTATTTTTCTCCAACATGTGGCTCCCTTGGACAAGATAGTTCACTCACTAAAGTCCAAGTAGTTCTTGAAACAAATTCCTACGTCAGCTGACTCGTGCGTAGTGATGGCGAGTCTCGTCTCTCCCTTAAGTGCCTTTTTTGAAAGGTAGACGTTGCCGTGTTCAGAGCCATCGACGATCTCGACGTCTATTCTTTGATTCAGGCTAGCGGACCACAGGTTAGAGACAAATAAGTACAAGGTCTAGATGCCGAAAGAGGGAAGGGGAGGAGGGGGCACGAGAACGAAGTGATCTGACGCGATGGGTAGGTTTGCAGTACATACCCGTTGCCTATGTTGGTCGTCACGATCACCAAGGAGTCTGTTCGTGCGAGAATTGAGAACGTTAACAGAAGGCTGGGCGAAGCAGAGCTAGAGAGCCAACTTGCGAGCGTTCTGGGTTGAGCAAGAGAGACATGGAAGTAATGAGCTACGGGTCGACTAGAGCAAATACTGAGAGTTATTTAATGCAAAGACTGACTGCATAATTCCATATGCATTCTGAGGGTGAGCATGGGTTAAAGGGGAACCAAAGTCGGCGATGAGCTACTGGCAGTAGTCGTTGGGTGATGTGATCGGTAGCTTACTTGAGGTAGGATACTTGTTGGCGACGAGATCAAACTTGATAGCATACGCTGATGGAGTGACGAGGGCGATGACAATGAGAAGAGCGAGGAAGAGAGTTCTGGGGAAGGCGAGCATGGTGGATGATGGGATGGATGTATGCGGCGCGATGGCTCTGGCCTTTCACTTTGTTTGTCTCGCCGAACGACGACTTGCTCACCTTCAGGATGGATAATCCGACAACGCCTGGTATTCATCATCGTAATGGAAGGCAATGGCTGCTTCAGCGGATCGACGAGCTCGAAGGGATTATTCGCGTTCGCTCTACTCTCAAGTTCCCCCCATGATTCCCACAGAGCTCACCTAAACTACATTCCTGCTTTCCAAAGGCCTATCTTATCACCTCAGGCATCGTCCTTCGATTCCATGCTGACACACATCACATGTGAGATGTCACCAGCCAGAAAATTATATCGAATCAGCATCCTGAGCTGACACACATTCCTTTCCCTCCGACAGAGGAGCAGCTCGACTTGCTCCCCATGCTCCACTTCATCTCCAAAGTAAACTCTTGCAACTGAGGGATGATTATGCTTGGATCAGGGCTGAACTTGAACAGTATATGGTATGCTCGATCATTCTCTTGGGAACTCTCTCGCTTCCGACTAAACTGCTTTCGACTTTACTGACGATGAATCTTTGTTTAGCACCACATCCTAACGTGCCCACCATCATCTCCCATGATTCCATCTTCCCTTCAAACCTCTCTGCCCTCGCTGCCTACCTCGCTTCCCGACGTTCCCTCCTTGCCCGCAAACCCGGCTTCTGCCCCTAGCTCCGGTCCGTTCGCTCTCAAATTGCCGGCTTCCAATAAGCCATCACCCAGACCTGGATCAAACCAGCGCTCAGGCCCTCTTCCTACCTCGGAGACGATGGACATCAAGCCTACTATGCCCCTTCCGAATCCCAAATCGGTTAAAGCCACTTCCCCTCATCGTGCAACGTCCACAAAGGTCGAATCAATCGCTCAAGTATATCCACCGTCTCGGCCTCCACCAACACCAACCCGAACCACTCAGTCAGTCAAGCCTGAACCTATTCCAGCCCGGCCAATCGATCTACCGTCCTCCCCGACTCCAGCCGCGTCCTCCCCTCCGGTCGTCGTCAACGCTGGTCGGGTTAAACCCAAACTCCGTGTTAAGGAGCGTCTCAAAGAAACCACTCAATCTGCTCCGTCTATAACATCGACGAAGCTCGAAAATCCAAACATGCTCGGTCCTGATCCTTCTTTCGCAGGGTCGCTTCCATCAGTACCCGCGATCCCGACGACTTCCCAGATACAAGCTATCCAAGCGACTCCTCCATCACCTCAAACCCTCACCGAACAAACAATATTTCAATCAACACCACCTCCATTGGCATTCGATCCATCTACGCTCACAGAAAGTCAAATCGAAGGCATGTCGTCCTCTCAAGCTGAAGCTATTTTGGCTCAGCTGCAATCTTCTCTTACCCCCAGAAATAACAACAACAACAACAACAACATCCGACAGCCAGTCGCTGGCAATGTTCCTTCGGGAACGACGGGAGGAGATGGAGGACCTGATCTCGAACAAGCACAAGTTGTTAATTCGTTGACATCCAAGATCCCATTCGACCTCTCTCAATTCACCCAGCAGCAATCCACGACCTCATCCAACGTTCATTCTCGTTTGACATCCGACAACAACGACAAAAGCCAGCAACAGCAGCAATCTGGAAACGAAGGAATCATTGTTGGAGATGAACCGTTCCCTTCTGATCTCCCCACGACGACAATATCGATGGATAGCAATAACAATAACAACAGCTACCCACCGATCGACCTCTCTGCTTTCTTTCCACTCCCAGCAACCTCGACCACACAGACCAATCAACGGTCCCTACCTGACGCTAATGATAATCAACCTGATCCCAAGGTGAATGTTCTGACTGGTCCTTCCGGCATCACGGCGATTGAAACACCTATAGATGACTACTCGGTAGGAGGAGGAGAAGGAGGAGGAGGAGGAACGACAGGTTCAGGGATGATGATGCCTGAACTTGATATGAGCATGTTTGATGGTCTATTAGGAACCGATGAACCGGAAGGGGGCTGGGAAGCTCTACTAGCTAGTCTTGCGCCTAGTGGTGATGGTGGTGGCGCTAGTGGTAGTGGTGGGATATGATAGGGGCGTGGTTGAACAAAAGAAGAAAGAAGAAAAAAAAAAAGGGGGAGGGGGAAATCGATGGGAGAGGAAGCGATTTTATGTCTGTGACGTTCTGGTACTTTCTTTTTTGCCTTGCTTGTCTGGTTCTATCGATACGACTCATGAGCAGTTCTTTCCTGGAAGAGATCAAGACGAAACGAAATAGATGCATCTTCACTCCTCCCAAACCCACATCTCAAACTCATACTCCACTCCTTTCTCTTCCCTCTTCCCGCTCCTCGCTTCCCCTCGGCTCTCATCGTCCAGTCCACCCTCTGGCTCGAACCCGATCCACTCGACGAGTTCTTCCCAGCTCGTTCGTCGCCATCGGGGCTTGGTCTTGGTCCCAGTCCCAGTCCCGGTCTTGGTCCCAGTCCCGGTCTTGGTCCCAGTCCCGGTCTTGGTCCCAGTCCTAGTCCCGGTCGCAGCGCCAGATGGCCCGCTGCCGTCTCGGAACTCGGACAGGAACGCATCGCAGTCGTCAAAGCCAGGAGAGGTGATCCGCGTGACGAGGATCCGATCGACGAGCGGCCGAGGCTCGGCAGCGAGAGCGAGTTCGTAGAGCTGTGAGCCACCGATGAGGAAGGATCGTGGTGGTGATGGTGGTGATGATAGTGACTGTGGTGATGGTGGTGATGGTGGTGGTGATGGTGGTGATGGTGGTGGTGATGGTGGTGATGGTGGTGACGGTGGTGATGATAGTGATGATGATGGTGGTGCCGATGTAGATATCGATAGGGACGTGGACGATGACAACATTACCGCCTCGCTCGCACACGCATCGATGGCCGACTCGAGCGAAGGATGGAGCGAAGTGAGGGGAGACGACGATCTGGTAGCGCAGCCGTACGACGGTAGAGGCGAGTGGACGAGTGGACGAGTGGAAATGGGCATAGGATAGAGAGGGAAGAGGGAACAGGGAAGTGGGCATAGGACAGAGAAGGAAGAGGGAAGAGGGAAGAGGGAAGACAAGGAAAGGGAAGACAAGGAAAGGGAAGACAAGGAAAGGGAAAGGAAAGTAAACGATGTCGATACGATGTAAGCCTATGGACTCATACTCGGATGCTCGACCCTGTTCTGCTTAGCCTTGCTCTGCTCTGCTTGGCCCTGCTCTGGCCATTCCTGCTTAGCTCTGCCCACAGACATGGCACAGCGAGCAAACGACCAAACGACCAAACGAGCAAACGATCCATGATGATATGGCGACAGACCAGACAGACCAGACAGACCAGACAGACCAGCCGTCTACATCTGGACGCTGCGCCATGCTCGGTGAATGTAAACGCAACGCAACGCGACGCAACGTAAGGCGGCCCAGATGGTCGAGAGCAAATGGCTGAGAGCTGACGGGAAGACGCTCTGCACAGGACACGCCCTGACGGCTGGGTCGTCATGCGTTCATGTGAACGACAACTGACGGAAGACCATCGCCAAACGTCCTGAGAGTGTCATGTCGTGTCATGTCGTGTCATGTCGTGTCATGTCGTGTCATGTCGTGTCGTGTCGTGTCGTGTCGTGTCATGTCGTGTCGTGTCGTGTCGTGTCATGTCGTGTCGTGTCGTGTCGTGTTATATCATGCCTTATGCATCTCGATATCTCTCCCATCCCATCGCGATTCGTCCCGCCTCGATCCAGCAGCTCACAGCTCACAGCTCACAGCTCACAGCTCACAGCTCACAGCTCACAGCTCACATCTCACATCTCACAGCTCGCAGCTCGCAACTCATAGCTCGCAACTCATAACTCGCAACTCACAGATCAAGCTCGGCGTTCCGAGAGACGACGAGGTTCCGTCTGGCCTTGAGCGGGCGAAACTTGGGCGGGATGCCTTGCCAAGTCTTTCGTCCCATGATGACGGCGTTGGGAGGTGCTGTCGATGTCGATGTCGATGTCGATGTCGATGTCGATGTCGATGCCGGGGGCGAGCCGTTGGTGACTGAGAAGCAGATGCGTGTGAATGGAAACGATCGACCGACAACAGACGACCGACAACAGACGACCGACAACAGACGACATACGACATACGACCAAGCACAGTCAGCTACATGTTCACGAGCACATTCACACCCACGTGCACAGACAGCACAGACAGCACAGACAGCACAGACAGCACAGACAGCACAGACAGCACAGACAGCACAGACAGCACAGACCTCGTGCAAAGTACCTCATCTCTCCCGGCAGCTTCCAGGGGAGGCCGCCCTGTTTGCCTATCCCGTTGGCCTCGGTCGCAGCGACGATGAGGGTGAGGGGATGCCTGCCGACGACGGCCGTCTTGGCTGGCAGTGGGGCGTTGGACATGGTCGAAGATGCTGTTGACGTTGAGCGGGACGGAGGACTCGAAACCGAGCGAGATTTCGGCTGCCCGAGATTTCGAGGAGGGACACCCAGCGTCATCGCCGCTTTCCCCTAACCGCCATCCCCTGAACTCGTTCCACTTCCCACCATGTCTCGCCCTTTAGCACAATCCATCACCAAGCTCGCCTCTCGCCTATCCAGCTCCACCACCACCAATACTGCTTGCCTCCGATCCGTCATTCCCTCTTCTTTCCCTCGTCAGGTCACTTTCAGGTCTTACACAACCGCTACCACTCTCTCAGCTTCCAAATCCAATGCCTATCCTTCCGGTATTCCAACCGCCAAACCAATCACCGCTGCTCCAAAGCAGAAACACAAACCTTCTCGAAAAGCGACCATCGAGGCTGCTCCTATCCGGCAATCGACCTCTCAAACCCGATCGTCTGTTCGACACATCTACTCATTCTCCACCTCAACGTCTTACGATCTCTCACTCCTCTCATCATGCCCTCCCGCTTCGGCTCGGATGATCCCCCTCAATGCGTCGGGTTCCGAGGCGTGTTATTGGGTCCCTGTGGGAGCAAAGAGTCAGGCCATCAGTGGGCAAGGTCCAAGAGATGAAAAGACAGGCTTGGTTGACAGTTCGGATCTTGGAAGTGAAGAGAATGGAGAGGTCTGGATCTTGGAGAACGGAAGCTTCGTTAGTTGGGGCCTCGAGCGAGAGGAAGCTCTCGAGTGGTGGGCGAAGCTTGAGAAGCCTCCTGGTTTTGAGGTTGGACCATACGATCGTACAGAGGAAGAAAGTCTTGACTTCTACTTTGATCCTGCAGAGTGAGTCTGAGGTTGGATCCCTGCTTGTTGTTCATCCCCTCCTCAGGTTGACATGTGTGATCCGGTTTCCTTGCCACGGACTTATTCCTCCACTAGGCCTTCGACCCGGCTCCAAGGAGACATCATCATTCTCGCTCCTTCATTCAACGCTCCGGCAACGACAGGTCCCTACACCCACTCAACGAACTCAATCCCGGCTCCATCCTCACTTCTTACCCGGTTCGCGTTCTCTGAAGCCCTCTCTCGATCTTCCCAACTATCTGTCCTTGAAGGTGTGTCATACCTCTGAACGCCTCAAGTACGTTACAGATCGAATCCCTCGACTGACAGAAAACGCTGTTGTCGTCCAAAACTCGAATCGAACAGGCCAACTCGCCGGATTGATTGAGCGATCCGAAGGCGTGCCATCCTATCTCGCTCGACACGGAAAAGGACCATACAAACGAAAAGAAGTCATTCGAAAGCTTGGGGAGTTCCTTATGGTCCGGCAAGCTGTCAACCTGCAGGGCGTCGGTGATACTCCTGAGATGTACTGGGACGAACCCGTATTGGAACGTGAGTCAACATTTGAGCTTCTCTCAGGCCGTCTTCCAATTCAAGTCTTCTGGCATCCTCAGTCGCACACCTTCGGATCACGACTCTGACCGCTAATCTTCTTCCCTTTCCGTGGCCGCTCGATGCCTCTTAGAATACTTCACTGGCCTCGTCCGCGCGCTTGAAGTCCGTCAAAGGGTACACGATCTCAATTCAAAGATCTCACATGCTCAAGAGGTCCACACCATCCTGAAAGATCTTCTCACGGAAAAATCCGGACATCATATGGAGTTGATCATCATTGCTATCATCGTATGCTTTACCCTTTATTCATTTTGCTGCCTCCAAGTCTTTCCCAACCTGTCGCTCACGAATCGCTTGGATCATTTTGCATTTCGCGTGTCTGTAGGCCGTCGAAGCAACTATCGCTGTTTGGGCTCACTGGGTTGATCTCATGACCTCCCTCGGTCTGATTGACCAGACAGAGTCGAAAGAGGTCTGAACCCTCAAGACGTCACCGTCGACCCTTCGTTTTCCGTCAAGATAGACATATACACACCTCTCTCTACACATTCACGCATAGAAAACCTTTCGCATCACAGACCATCGAGTCGACCGAATCATATCGCACATCACTTGATTCCTGCCATCTTTTTTTTTTGTCTGGCCAGAGCTTACTCTTGGCTGAGCTTTGTCTTGGTTGCACTGTCGTTTGTTCAACTCGCACCTCAGCCGATTTAGATATATATATAAATGATGTTAACGGTAGCCAGAGAATGCGTGCGTCTTACGTTGCTTACGCAGCCTCCGGTGCTACCTTTCCGACTTGGATCCCTCCCTCAACTGCCATCACCGTTCCCAGATCGTCTGCACCGTTGCCAATTATTTGGCATCGTCCCACTCAATCCATCGTCATTCCGTCCTTGTCGATCCTCCTCATTCTCCTCATCGCCATCCTCGCCTTGTACCATAACCGACGAGACGACGACCCAATCATTCAAACCATGTCGCCCCTCACCAACACGACTTCTCGACAAGTCCTTCGTTCAGTTCTCTCCATCGCTCAATCTGAAGGGGCAGGCGCGATCGTCAAACGATCCATCGGATCGAGTCAGTTGAGGAATCTATCACCTTTCCTTATGTTGGATCAATTCGATGTCGGTCCTGGCGCTGGATTCCCTGACCATCCACACAGGGGAATGGCGACGGTGACCTACATGTTACAAGGTAAGACTTGAGTCGTTTGCCTCGATGATGATGATGGGTCAAGCTCCCCTCCTCCTTACGCCTAACCTTTCTCTGTCTCTCCCCTCCTCCTCAGGTGCATTCGAACATGAAGACTTCACCGGCAATCGAGGTCTCATCGAAGCATCCGATCTCCAATGGATGATTGCCGGTCGAGGGATCGTTCATGCTGAGATGCCAGTCCATACCAAAGGAGGCCCGAATCCTAAGGGTCTTCAACTTTGGATCGACCTACCTAAAGAAAAAAAGCTGATGGAACCAAGTTATCAGGAACAAAAAGGCTCTGAGTTCGTCCTCTTTTCTTTTCATCTCGGTTTGCACGTGATCAACGAGCAGTAGATGAGATTTTCTTTGGGAAGAGGGGTTGATTACTCATCACCATGTTTCTTTTCTTTCATCTCTTCCCTCCCTTTCATAAAACACATTCTTATCATGGTGTAGAATATCGACTGTAAAGCCTTCGGATGACGTGGAAATCAAAGTCATCTCTGGTGAATCTCATGGAACGACTGGCAAAGTTAGGCATGAAGGAGGTTGTTGGTATTTCGTAAGTCTCTTTCGCTCTCTTTCTCTCTTTCTTTGCCTTTGCACCTCCACCTCCAAACAAAAGGTCATCGATTCTTTTCCTCTCAAACTGAGTCTCTCCTCCGTTCTTATAAAATAAAAATAAACACCTTCAGGATATCCGACTGAAATCACCCAAGGCCCGAGTCTATCAAACCCTCCCAGCCGGATGGACAGCGTTCGCCTATACCCTCACTGGTTCTCTCTCAATCAATGGCTCTGAACCCTTCGAACCTTCGACGACGATCGTCCTCACTTCTTCTCCCGATCAAGATGGAGTCGAACTCTCTTCTTCTGCTGCTGGAAGAGAAGCGGAGGAGACGAGGTTCGTGTTGATCGCGGGTGAACCTCTAGATCAACCGGTCGTTGTGAGTCGTTTTGTTTTGTTCTGTACATATCGTCATTCCCCTTCGTCACTTTCAAAGTGGTTTCCTGGGTCGTCCTTGTTTCCTTGTTTCCTCTCATATCCACCCATACGCTCATGGGGATCAAACATGTATATATACAGACGAACGAAGCCTTCCCCCTTTTTTCTAACAACAACTGTTCCATCTGTCACACATCACCCTTCCCCCCCCCCCCCTCGTTTCGTTCTTTCCATCACCAGCAACACGGCCCCTTTGTCATGACGTCTCGTCAGGAGATCATCGAGGCCTTCACCGATTACCGACAAGGTCAAAACGGATTCGAGAAAGTCGCTTCGGGCTGGGAGAGTGAGATCGGTGCTTCGATGAGAGGTTGAGTGAAACCAAAGGGAGAGGAAGAACAGGGGGGGGGGGGGGGGGGGGGAGGCGGGAACCTTCTTGCACGCTCTTTCTTCTCTTTCGCTTCCTTCCCTCATGTCGCTTTATGATCAAGGTTTCACAGCCTTAACGAAAGACAAGTGTCCATGCTATGTGAGCGACAAAGAAAAAATCCTCGAGAAAAGGAAACCTCCAAGGACGCGGCACACGTTTAGCCATACATGCACCAAACACAACAACGCCCCCTCCCCTCCTTTTTTTCCAGTCTCTTTCCCTTCTTCGGATATCCTCTTCTCTCCTTCCCTTCCCCTGTCCCTGCTGTCTCGTCATCCACATGCCTTACTCCCTCGAGAACCCTTCACTCTCCTCGATCGCCATGGTGAGTTTGGAGACAAGGTGCTCTTCCTTGATATAAGGTGGAAGATCTAATCGGTTAAAGCATGCGTGGGCTGTGGTGTCGTCAGAAAAAGAGAGAAGAAGAAGGGAGGAAGAGAGGGGGGGGAGGGGGAGAGAGGAGAGGATGGAAGCACCAGGTAAAGGAGAAGCAAGAAGGGACGAGCAGGCAGAGAAGATTTTTATGATTATTTTGAGAACTTTTCCATCCCAACGACGATCAAACAAGGAGAGATTGAGAGGAAGAGAGAGAGAGCGCGGGAACCAACCTTGAGGTAAAGAACTTGGCGTACCAACTTTGGTGATCTTGAATCGACGAGGTTCTCCTCCCCCTCTGAGATCCCTGAAGCCTGACACAGGGATCCGAGATGAACCCGTGGCGAACGAAAGGAACTTGCACTTTTAAGAAAGAAAGAAAGAAAGAAAAAAAAAAGGACAAACGCAAAAGACAAAAGAGATGAGTGTATGATCAGCAGTAGAAAAGAGGGAGGTAAACATGAGAGAAAAGAAGAAAAAAAAAAACCCAGTCTTGAGACTCACGCGAGTCTCGTTATCCCAACTCTTGAGGAGTTTCCAGAAGAATCGAATGACGGTATCTGACGGTTTGTAGTTTTCCAACTCTGTGTTTTTTTCCCAATCATCGACGTCCAACTCGGATGAACCAGCGATGAGGTCCTTTTGATTAGAAGAACCCCAAAGACGAGTGAGAATCGATCCAAGGTGGTAGGTAACGCGCGTCAGACCGATTGTTTCCGACAAGTCGAAGCGATCAGCAGACAAGGGAACGGAATGCCTTTTTTTTTTTTTAAACCAAGCGAGTGGACTTTGAACCTGATCGACTTACATCAAGTTGGGAAGGAGTGAACGACTTCAGATTTTCCCTCGGAATGATCTCCTCGAATCCAAGCATGAATGAATCAAATTGAGTCTGGATACGGCTGATGGTTTTAGCTTTTACCATGAGTCGAACGTATTCTGCCTTATTTGAATCTACGTGGGAATGAGGGAAGAAGAAGAAAAAAGAAAGAAAAAAGAGGGGGGTTTGGGGGGGAGGTTGAGGTGGGCCGGATTTTGATTCGTTACTACGTGAGTCGATTGGTTCATGCGAGGTGTATCCAAGCTGACAGACAACGAAAGCTTGTGACTGAAGATGAGAAAGGAAGAGCAACAGAAAAGGCTTACTTGTCAAAGGAATCTTTTCGCCTCCAGGCATCAGAGGCACGATGACCTTTTCGCCAAAAGGTGTTTCTTCTAGGAAGGACATCGTCTCGTCTAGGATCCCCGTGATATCATTTGCACTATCAAGCCACAAGCCAAGGGCTCAAAAGATAGTCAGACCAATTACGAACGTGTGTTGATCGTTCGGATACTACTCACAGGGTCCAATGCAAGGATTGATGGAGACTTGGGTCGATTTCCTTGAGGTCCTTCAGATCGATTGGTAATCCCAACATGGACTTGTAGAAAGTCGGAAGGAAATGAACATCGATGAGTCTTTTGTGGAAGATTGAGAGAGCGACAATTCGACCGAAGAGTTTGAACTGTCAGAAGAGAGGGAGGGGGGGCACATATCATGAAGATGGATGCCGGCAAGAAACAAGAAAGGGTGGTTTAGAGAGGAATGAGGATGAGGAGATGTCAGACACTCTGAGTAGGATTGGGAAACTCCGATGGGCAGACGTTCGAGACGAACATGCTGAAGATGATGATCCGGATCAATGAGTTCTGAGTAACTGTTGATCGTCGTCGTATATGGCATCAAGCCAGGCTTGAAGAGGCCATATTCTGGATTGAACATTTCTTTTGATAGAAGGGAGAAAAATTCTCTGGAGCGATAGATGGCCACGTTGAAGCGAAACTAGTCAACATGCGCCCACCGCATGGATCGACTGCGATATCAAACTCACTTTGACAATCCGCCTGCGTCGTCACCATCTTCGCCGTGGAATTTCACGATGAGGAGTTTTCGCATGGATCGAGGTGCGTACTTCATCGTTTCGTTGTAACCCGTTTGCATGAGGTTGTCCCGAGAAATGACGAGTGTACATCGACCTTCATCATCGCGTTGGAGAGCAGGAAGAGCGTAAAATGAATCGAGGAGTTCTCGAAACGTGGCTGAGCCAACCAAGCGATTCGGCCGGAAGTGTAGTATAAAGCGTGCTGAGTGAGTTGACGATGTGCGTGAGGAGAGGGGACGAGTCTGACGAAGGATAAGAAAGTTTATTACCCTTTGGATCCGTAACGCGAGCAACAGAGTAAGCAGCAGCGGTAGCAGCAGTAGTGAGACGGTTGGATGACGCCAAAGAATGAGGTGCTGTACGTGGGTCAGTTGCTCTTGTCACCGGCCTACATGGATGGTAGAATGGTAATTGTTGAACTTGTCAAATTTTGATCTCGCTTTCAGATTCATGGCCAAGAAGACAAGCTGCTTACCGAATTGAAGTCGAGAGTCCCGTGTAATTGTTGATCCAGCTGAAGGTCGGACCACGGCGTCGTTCCGTCCAGCCAGGAGGTAGAGATCTCGAAGCCGTTGATGGGCCACTCGAGCTCAAGCTTGAAGAGGGAGCTCTGTTGTAGATCGGACCTGAGAGCAAGGGTGGCAGTATGTTTGAACCTGATGCGATGGCGTTTGCCGACGGGTACGGTCTCGAGGGGGGGTGATGTGAGATTCGGTTCGTTGAAGATGACGGGGCAGCTGCTTGAGCAGCCGGAGCAGGTTCTCGGGGTACAGAAGGACCAGTTCGTGAGGCCGGTTGGTTAGGCCGTTGGTATGGGACAGGCATCCTTGAAGGACCTGCTATCGAGTTCCTGACGGGTCCGGGCCCGACTCCAGGGGCAGGTGCCGGCGGTGGATGATGCAGAGAAGCTCGAGGTACAGGTGGAGGTATTTGTCTCCGTGATAAACTGGCAGCTACTACCGAAGGTTGGAGGCCCGCTGATGCTGATGGGACAGGAGGAGGAGGTAGATTTCTTCGCGGACGGCTGCTTATTTGAAGAGGGTAAGCTGAGGCCTGTATTTCGATCATATGTTTTAGTGTTGAATGCAGTATTTGACAGTTAGATCGAAGGCACTGCGGAGTCCTAAGAAATAAGTTAAGGTGCAACTGACGGGAGGATACTGGGACGGACGAGGAGGGATGGCAAGGGCGACAGGAAGGGTTTACTTGTCAGCAATCCCCCTGTGATTTGTACTCACCTTGCGATGATTCATGGCTCAAGAAAGCGCTTACCGGAAATTCAGCCGATGCATGCCAGCCGATTGATGACCAAATTTCTTCCCATTGGGATTGAGTTATCAAGACAGATTGTTCGACGATGTCCCAGTAGCCCAACTCCGGGACGGGGACATGGCCGTTGCGATGAAAGAAGTTAACATGGACGTAAGACTTGATCATCCGGTTTCGGGCTTGTGTGTATGAACTCTTTGAGGTCACACTTGAGAAGTAGTAGCGCTCTTCGTGAAGGGGCTTGTGAATGCTCTCAGTGTAGTTTGTTGGTGCCATGGTGGGGCAGAGGAGTGACCTCGGTATTGCCAATGAGATCGTTGAGACTAGAAGAACGATGAGATGGTGTTATTGCCGCATGTCGTGACGAGCAAGACGACGACGATCCATGTAGCATCCGGTCAACGGCGAACGAACGCACTTTGGTCTCGTGAGCTACCGCTTCGGTTTGGGCGAAGCGAATTGTTGAGTGGTTGAAGATGATGCGACCAACGCTCGAGGGCTGTTGCTGTGCCTATTGACGAAGGGTGGGCGACGATTCTGACGACACGATTGCGGGATGAATGAAGTTGGGCTGGAGAGGACGTCATAAAGGCTTTCCTTCCCTCGTCGCGTCTGTTTTCTTGATCTTTCCCTTTCGTTGCTTGCATCCAACGGGTTGGTAAAGATCTAGCGACAAAGTACAGAGTCTAGTCGATCGCAATCATTCGTACATTCCATCTAGAATCGTTTCCTTCCTGCTCTCAATCCTCTCTTCAACGCCTAGGCATGCCCCGACCTCGACCCCTTCCTCCTCCTCCGCCCCTCGGCATGGGTGGCCCAGCTTGTGGCTGGTTCGAGCCAATCAAAGAGGATCGACAACTTGTCAGGTCACGAGAGAGAGGAGAGATAGGCAGAGTCGAAACGACGAACCTGCTCCGATTGAGGATTGCGAACGGTCTCGTCGATCGAAAGAATCAGGCAAGCAGCTTCGACAGCGGAGCTCAACGCGTTGGTCTTGACCAAGCTTGGCTCCCAAACAAACTAGACATCCCAACATAAAGGAGAGAGATCGCGATCAGTCTTGACCCAAGTGAGGCTTGAGGTCGTGAGGTGGTCTGACCTTCTCCATGTTATCCTTAACACCTTCACTGTCGATATCGACTCCAGCCCAGATATCACCCATAGCATGTCTCATCCTCAGCTTGTTGAGGACATCCGTTGCGTCGAACCCTGCATTGTCGCAAATCTGACGGGGGATGATCTCGAGCGCTTTGGCGAGGGCTCCAATGATGAGCTGTTGCTTTCCCTCGATCGTACGGGAGTGGTTTCGGAGGTAGGCTGAAATCTCCATCTGGAAGAAGGTAGTGTTGGATCGTGCAGGATAAGAACCGTCAGGTCAATGACGCGAGCAGCCCGGAGAGGGAACGAGACTGTGCTTACCTCTGTGGCTCCACCTCCAGCAACGACGTGCGAGTTCTTGATGGCCCTCTTGACAATCATTATCGAGTCGTGCAAGCTCCTCTCGACCTCTGCGATGAATTGATCGGCTCCACCCCTGAGGATCATCGTGCAAGTCTTTGCCTCTGGGCAACCCTCGAACAAGTTGAACCTCTCTCCTCCGATCTGCCTCTCCTCGAACTTTCCACATCGACCAAGATGCTTCTCCTCAATGTCCGAGCATGTCGATTGGACCGATCCACCGACAGCTTGGACGACTCGTCGAAGGTCGTCTGGAGCGACTCGACCAGCACAGAAGATGTCTCGGTCGGCAAAGTACTGGGTAGCCAGGTCACCGATGGGGAGCTTCGAGAGAACGACCTTGGCTCCGGTCGCGATGATGGCCTCGAGCTTCTGGTAGATGATGGTCCACTCGGCATCAACGATAGCTTGGTATTCCTGATGGAGAGAGAGGAAGCATCAGAGCGAGTTCTTGGAGAACCGGGTTTCCTCTTGAGAGGCAGTTGTTCTTCAGCGATAGATCGGCAACGATGCGACTCACCGAGACCTCGCTGACTCGGACCTCGGCGTTGTCCTTCTCGGCCTTAAGCTCAAGTTCGACGTTGAGGCAGAGGACCTTGGGATCAATGAACAGCTTGGGCTGCTGCTCGAATCCGGCGTACGAGAAAGTCTTCTTGAAAGCAACACCCTTGACGAGCAGGGAATCCTGGTGATCCGCAATGAACAAATGGAGGGTTCGACCATCGTGTCAGTGATCACTTTCTTTCGACCTGAGTGTGACGAGAGACTGCCTACCTGCATTCCTCCTCCGGGGACCTTTTTGGTTCCAATCAGGTTTTCGTCAAGATCGTCCTGATCCAAACAAAGGACGGCGTCGACAACCATTTGAGAAAAGAAGGGCTTCTGAGAGTGGATGAGCTTGGAGGACATGGATGTGGAGGCGAGCTTGATGAGGTGTTCGTGGAAAATTCTGCGAGAAAAATACGCATGCGGAACGTCAGGACAAGCCAGCGGACCCTGACGAAGCGGCGTGTCTTGAAAGTGGCTCGAGGAGAAGGACAAACTGGGGGTTCGACTTGTCAATCGGAACGGCAATCTCCTTGATCTTCTTGACAGCCTTTGAGAGGTAGACATGCCATTGACAGAACGGAGATGATCAGCACAACCAATCAAGTACCAGCTTGACTTCTCGACCGGATGAAACTCGGATATGACGAGGCGAAGAAACCGAGGACTCACCAGGTTGCAGCCGGTCCTGAGACCCTTCTCGATAACCCACACTCCGACCCCATCCTCAACGAACGGTCTGATCTCTTTGAGGATTTCTCCGGCCAGGAGAACGACCGAGGTCGTACCATCTCCGACTTCTGCGTCTTGAGCTCGAGCAATGTCGACGAGCGTTTTGGCGGCAGGGTGAACAATGTCAAGTAGCTTGAGAAGGGTGGCTCCGTCGTTTGAGATTGTAGCGTTTCCCTGATGAATGATAAGGGGTGACGAGGAGAAGGTTGATCAACGGACTGACTAGAAGCCAACGGCTTGACGAGCCTGAGACGGATCGATCCCTCCCAATTCCATCTGGATGGAGAAAGACGGTCGCTCCCCCCTTGGAAGAGGGCTTCATGGCAACGGTGGGTGATGGAATTCGAGATGGTCGTTTACTCACGTTGGTATCAACGATGAGCTTGTCCATTCCTCGAGGACCGAGAGTGGTAGCGACGACGCCAGCGACGGACAGACAAGCGGCGATGTTTGAAAGCAACTGGGGGACACCCTGAGAGGTATCAGTGCCCTCTTTTGTAGTTGAGAGATGATTTTCAATGGGGATGGTTGTTGGTGTGTATGGTTGTTGAAGTGGTCAGTCGAATCGACAAGGATTGATTGGCAGTCGGGGGTGTCATGGGGAAGGATGTTCTTACTGACCTCGAAGGAGGACGACTGTGGGTTGCTGGGTTGGTATGGGAATTGATCTGGTTAGCTTGGGTTTAGGTGATTGGGATTCAAGGTGAGGGTGACGGTACCATATAAGGAAGCTTTGAGTTCTGCATGCTAGAGTGTTGGGTTGAGAGATGGATCGATGGCTGTCAGAGAGCTCGACCTCCTACCGAAATCTCGAACCCAAACACCAAGAATCCGATTTGTTTTCGTTCCTTCTCCCTCTCGATGGGTCTTAAGCCTCAGAACGCTATCCTCACCTTTGGTGACTCTCTCACTCAGGTCAGCACACAACACACAACACCTAAGCATTCCAAACGATCCCATCCTCACACCTGAAAAATCCTGAATCCCCACTAGACTTGGGACCAGGGTTCCATCAACCAACGTCTCGCTTGCAAGTCCTTCCCAAAGAATCAAACCAAATCGACATGCTTCCATCCATATCATCAGTACATTCATCCGAACCCAATCCCCAGTACCATTCTGACCCATCGTCTCTACTTTACCTCCCAGATGCCTATGCACGTAAACTAGACGTCATCTCCAGAGGCTACGGAGGGTACAATACCGAGTGGTCCGTCCATCTCTCAGACGACATCTCTCCTATCTCACATTCGATCGACCCCTGATCCCTAGCCCTTTTGCTCGAATCAGGGCGATCCCTATCCTTTCAGAGATCTTGGAGCCAGACACGACATCCAACACCACACCGATTTCACTCGCGACGCTCTGGTTTGGAGCGAACGATGCTTGCATCGAACCTTCTCCCCAACACGTAAGTTTGAAAAAATCATCACTTGCCTTTCACTCCGTCTGGGATTCGGATCAACTCAGTCTTCATCGTCATCGCCATCATCGTTTGCTTTTTTTTTCTTTTTCTTTTTCTTTGTTCTTTTCAACTCTAGCTCCCACTAGATCGATTCCAATCAAACCTCAACACTCTTCTCGACCTGACCCTCTCTACTTCCATCCCAACTATCCTCATCACTCCACCTCCGATCTCAGCTCCTCATCGAGCCTCGCTCATCCATCCCAAACCTATCGATCGGACCTGGACAACCACTAAATCGTACAGAGATCTCGTCATCCAAGTTGGAAAAACTCGTAACGTACCGGTGGTTGATCTTTGGGGCAAACTCGTAGAAAGGTTTGGTGGGGAAGAAGAAGCGGAGGGAATGTTGGGTGAAGACGGAAAGAGTGGAGTTGGTTCAGTACTGAGGGATGGGCTTCATTTGAATGGGGAAGGTTACAAGGTAAGCAGTGCAGGATCGAACTTTAGTTCAAGCATCCGTTCCTTCGCTGACCTTCCAATCGACCCTTCTCCCTTACTAATCCTCGAAGATCCTGTTCGATATCTTGATGGAAACGATCGAGACCAAGTATCCTCATCTTTCGCCTGACAAGATCGAGCCCGTCTGGCCCTTGTAAGTGTTCCCATTAACCCCACCTACGTAAGATGTCACCCTCATCAACTACACAAGACACTAACGAAAACCCGGATGATTACATCCAAACCAGATGGGCAGATATCGATCGATCAAACATCGAGTCCTCTCTTCTCTCTCATTACCTCAAATACGGTCCTGCTCATTCGAATTCTCAGTCATCTAATTCTAGAGATGAACTTTAAACAGTCCGGATAGGAAGGAGGGACGAGCGGTACTCGAGGGGGGGAAAAAAATGCGATATGGATTTCACAACTAGGACCAAAGAACGAAGCTAGAAGCTGAGGAAGGAGAAGCAAAAAGGGAGAGAGAGAAATCGAAAAAAAAAAAAAAGACAAACAGACTCCAGAACAAAATCCCCCTCTCCCTGCTGTTTAATCTCATTAAAAACTTGCCCATTCGAGACTGAAGAACTCAACGTTCTTCTCTTCATCATCCCAACCACAAAGGAGATGTGCTTTCTTCGTTGCCGTTCCGAGTCTACCCCAAGCGACGAGTTGCATGGGTCGAATAACTTCGTCCATCGATTTGAGAGCGGTCGTGACGAAATGAGAGTGGTAGCGAAGAGAATCGCCTGAGGAGGTTGGAACGAAAGGGGGGGGGGGGGGGGGGGGGAGGGGGGGGGGGGGGGGGGGGGGGGTGTTCAGTCAGAAGAGGGAAAGGAAGGTTGTCACGTTTGGATCGATCCCGAACATTTGAATGGTGACGAAACCTATCCTTCACCTATCTCTCAAGAGGATGACACAGGAAAGAAAAGAAAAGAAACTCTTACCTGGATAAACCATCAGTTCTCCACCGAATTTGATTCCACAACCCATAAAGTAGCCTCTCTCCCATAAAGCTCTGAAAACTCCCGCTCTCGCTCTTTCTTCCAAGCTCTCCGGGAAAGACCAGACGTTGGCATCTCGCGCCGAGGAGAGGGTTGGGTAGGTGACGGATTGGGGGGAGTAGAATTTAGGATGGTGAGTGGATGGGATGGAAAGAGTGTAAGGGATCGAAGAAGGAGGATGACCAAAGGAGAGTTCTTGAGATGCTGAAGTGAGAGGGAGGGGGTTTGATATCTTTGTCGTCGATGACGATAGTTCGGGTGTGGATGAATCATTCATGCCCCCCTCTTTTCCTCCTCCGACATCTTCCAGCTTTAAGCCTTCGATCTCTTCGATCGTTCCGACAGTTCCAACTTCTTCCATCCTCGCTTTCTCCAAGGCAGCCAGCCTCTTGAACTCCTTCTCTCTAATTCTCTTCTCCCTCTTCTCTTTCTGAGCTTCCGTTAGAACGATCTTTTTGCTCTGGTTCTGACGCTCGATTTCTTCCGATTGCCAGGTTCGTTGTTGAGTGCGGATATCGTCGAGAAAATCGGTTTGAACTTGGGTGATGATTGAGGGTGAGAGGGGGTGTGGAATGGTTTTAGTGTCGTCTATGATGCTAGCGATTCCTGATAGATGGAAATGTATATTGAAGATGTGTATAAGTGCTCCTGCTCTGCAATGATTTCTTCGCGACGATGAGTCGAGCGAAGACAAGATACGCGGCAAGAGGGAAAGAGGTGTCTATCCTTACGAACCATTCTCAACCAACAACACAACCTCTTCCGGTGAAAGCATCAACGGTAAACCTAAGAAAACATTCTGCTGAGAGATTCCAGGCAAGGTTCCAGTCAAGATGCCACATATGTGATGTCGAGTTCGAAGTGTATGGGCATCGGTCGCGGACCAGATAAAGGCTGTCTGATTAGAGACGTGGATTGGGATCTTGACAGACGAAGAAGAGGAAGCTAGGACTGATGAATCAGGTGCCGTCGATGATGAGTCGATTGTAGGTCGAGAAGCTGTCATGTTGGATGTTACAGTTGAGGTCGATCGAGGTTGGCTTAGTGGATGAAGACTTAGGTGGGAATGAGAGCTCTACACAACGAAGCAGACGGCAATGCTATCAGGACATCGGTGAGTTCCGTCCATACACTAAGGTCCTTCTACTCACGTGTTCTCTCTATCGAGGTTTGGGAGAGGATCCGAGGAAGCCCTCAGTTTGAGAAAGGGCTCTTTCGGAAGGGGCCACGTGACTTCTTGATTTTCCCTTATTCGCTTTACTTTCGCCCTCGTCACCATGACAATCATCATTATAGGCGAGAGCCAGGAACAATCCAGAGTGGTGCAGCAGGGGAATACTCTCGAATCCTTCTCGATTGCTGCTACCGTTCGTGCTGCCTTCGAGGAGAGATACACCTGCCACTTCCCTGCTTACTTTTTCTTCACCGACGCCTTCTTAGCCGTGGCAGGTGTCTTCTTCGCCGTTGCCTTTTTGGCCTTGTTCTTTATCATCTTGTCCTTTGAAAAGTCTCCATCACCCGAAGGATCGGCCTCCTCCACTTCGGATTCTTCTGCCTCAGATTCCTGTGGCAATCATAAGAGACAGACCAAGCGATATCGACACGTTTAGGCGATGACGAGGGAGGGTATGAGAATACAGTAAAGAGACTCGATTTGCGAACCTCGTAGGCTTCTTCGACGTCCGGCTTGGATCCGGCGGTCAACTTCTTCCCCATTGGAACGTCGACACCCTTGTAGAACGCTACAGGATGGTCTCTCTTGTTGTAACTAGTGAAGAGGATGAGGAGCAATTGTGGTCTCAGCTGAGCACGATAACGAGGCAAAAGTGCGAACTAGGGAGCAAATGCGGCGAGGTCGAACTTTCTAGTAAAGGCCGATTTGGTAGCTGACGGGATCTTTTTGTTGATGATTCCTTCAGCATACTCCCCGACACCCAATTCTACCATGGCGTCCCAATCCTCCTTGTTGAGGAAGTAGTCGTCCATGACGTCGATGACGGATTCCACGTTATCGGACTGGGTATAAATCCATAGTCAGATGTCAATGAGCCAAACTTGACCTACCAAGATGAACGACACGACAAGAAGAAAACGTAGCAGATCTGTTACACACATTCTCCATCAAAGGATCGACCAGTTTGGGGAAGAGCGTTGGGATGTAATTCTGCCGGATCTGTTGGGCGTTCGCCGAGACCTTGAGCCTCATGTGAATGTGGATATCGCTGAGAAGCCTCCGGTTCTTAGTCTCTTTTGAGTTCATGCCCATCCATCTATGCGAGAAGTGCAAGACAAGAGAGCGTCAGGAGAGAGCTCTGTGTATGCAGAGATCGAAGAGCAACACGACTTACTGAGGGAAGGACATGCCGAATTGGCCACCCCAGCCACCACCTGGACCATATGTGAAATAAGCTGGCCGGATTGTGGACAGAACAGCGTGGACAGGGAGCAAAGACCACTGTTGGTCCGGTCTGAGAATATTTGGACATCCGGTCACCGTCTGGGACTGAGCTTGGGTGAGAAGAAGACAGCTGACTCACCCATGGATCATTCGGTCGACGAGGTCTCCTTGTGAAACGGAATCAGACGCCTCCGCCAAGAGCTCGAGGTCCTTAAGCGCCTTTTCTGACCCGGCCAGGTTCTGGGATCGAGCAAACTTCTGCTTGGGATAATTATCCTGAATTCGAGAAAAGAAGAGGGCAAGAGTGTTGAGCACGGATCACTTCACGTTCAGACTGCGAGGAGAGGCTGAAGTAAGCCAAGGCTGTACCTGGATAAAGAGAGGGACGAAAGAAAAATCTTGAAAGTACAGATCCATCTTCTCCGTCAAAGTCAACCGGTTCGTCGCCGAGAACATGTACGGCCCCAAGATCTTGTCGCACAATTGGAAAGGCGTCTGGATCGTGTTCTTCTCATTCATGCGTGCGCTGATTGACAACGATCCGTTAGCAACGCTACGTTTCCATGTCTCGACAGAGTCAACAACGGAACATACAGATCTTTGCCTTCATCGAACGACATATTGTTTTTCGAGAGCTTCCAAGTCGAGAGCATGTTGAGGACCTGACGGATATCCGAGTTGGATCCGGCAATCAGCTGGTCGACAACATTGGCAGCGATCGAGATCTTTTCCCTATGGGCGCAGAACGCAAGTAGTCAGACTCATGCGATTGAACAAAGGATACGAAGGCAGCGCTCACTTGTAAGCGATGGTCATGATACGCGACCTGATCTCGGCGACAGTCGGTCTGCAGACAGAAAGATAGTGCCACCCATGAGCTATCAGCAGGCGATACGCATAGTTCCAAACGTATGTGCTCACTTTCGGAACGGCAGACTGAACGTGGTAGTCTGGAAAGGCTTCATCTTTACCGATGACTTATCGTTGCAGATAAGGATGATGGGAATCTGCGAGGATAGTTGATTGACGATGAAGGAAGCCGTTCATACGCCGAGACACACTGAACGATGATCAAGCACTCACTTTTGTCTTCCTAACCAACGCATTCATGGACCCAACTCCTCCCCGATCTCCACCAGACATACCGTCAACTTCGTCCATGATGATAACCGTTTTGTGCGTGATCTCAACACCAGCTGCTGTGGTTTTCTGGTCAGAAGAAAAGATTGAAGCCTAGTAAGGGCCTGAAGGTACATGATAGAAAGGCGGAATGAACCCACGGCTCCACTTCCGGCAAAGTATCCATCCAAACTCGAGTTGTCGATGTTAGTTCCGCTCTGTCACGTGGAAGACGAAAGTCAGGTCGACCAACCATGATACGAAGATTGAAGCAGAACTGTTGAACGTACCTCGATCAACTTCTTACTCCTGGCATCACTCGCGTTCATCTCAAGGGGGCTGTAACCACACGCCTTCGCAACCAGATGGGCCGTCGTCGTCTTGCCGATACCAGGCGAACCTGAGATGAGGACGGCTCTGAAAGTACCCATGGCGTGTTTCCCGGGTTTCTTGAATCCGCTACGGGCGGAGGTATCCCTGGAGAAAGTTCGAGGCAAGCAAGTCAATCTTTCATCGAGCCCGCCAGTCAGAGAGCAGAGGAAGGAGATGAAAAAACACTACGGCAGATACGAACCAATTTGAAAGCCAGTTCTGTAGTTTCTCGACAAGAGTCTTGTTGCCACTGATGTCACGGAGTGAAGTGGGTGCATACTTGGTCGTCCACAGTTGCGATGAGGGAGGCGGAGGTTGTCTGTGAATGGATGGAGGAACGACGCGTGGTCAACATCAAGTCGAGATGATCCGAGATGTTCACATGAGTCGGATGCAAGAGAAAATCACGACGTACTTGACAGCCGCTCCATTCTTCGCTGCCTTCGCTTGCTCCTTGATCTGAGCCTTTTCCTTTGCCTCCATGTCTCGAGCGTCCTGCTTCATCTTCTCTGCCTCTTTCTTCATCTTTTCCTTTGTCTTGGCATCAATCTCGCCTGCTCCTCGGGTGCCGATAAGGTTGAGAAAACCATCCTCGTCAAGCGTCTTGATGCCCTTCGCCTTAATGGTGGCAATTTTCGCTGGTCCAGCATTTGCTCCCAGCACGACGTACGACGTTGCACCCGAGGGAGCTGTCATGACTTTGCTGAAGTGGTCAGAGCAAGAAGCAGAGTAAGCAAGGCCAAGGCGAGCTCAGCGAGTTGCAGTTCTTCTACGTACGCTCCATATCGCTCGGCAATAGCCTTAGCTTCATCCCTCGAGAAGCTACTCAGTTCTCCCGTGAAGACAAGCTTGAGACCAGCAAGACAGTTGGGCTCTCCATCTGGGACTTCTTTTGAACCTGGGGCGGACGGACCACCAGTGGATCGAGCCTTGAAAGCGGCGAAGCTTGCAGAAGGATGGAAAACGTAAGGTTGTTCAGTCGATCGTCCACCCATCAAATCTATGCATCAGAAGATGTCATCTTACTTGGCTTTCTTCTTTTCCTCGGCAGTCTGAGGGGCAGTTTTGGCGTCAACATCCATCGCTTTGTCGTCAGCGTCGTCGTCTACCTCTGCCTGCTTAGACTTGGGAGCTGCCTTCTTGGGAGGAGCTTTCTTAGGTGGGGCGGCTTTCTTCTTAGGCTTGATATCGTCGGAATCCTCATCGGGTGTCGACATGGCGTCTGATTCTTCATCCTGGACGGACACAAGAACCAGCTCGTCATGGTTAGTCTGCTGACTTGCCCTTGAACGCGGGAGATGCAAACTTCCTAACTCACGTCGTCCAGAAAATCGTCGACGACCTTTTTAGCAGGAGCTCTCTTTGCAGGAGCCTTCTTGGCGACAGCCTTGCTCTTGTTCTTCTCTTCCTGTTCGCGCTCCTTTTCCCTCGCCTTCTTCGACTGAATTCCCTCTGAATCACTCGAGTCCGATGCAACTATCTTCCTCTTCTTGACAGGAGGTTTGATGACCGGCTTTGCTTTGGGCTTAACGTCCAATTCAGATTCAGAGGATTCTGAACTCTCGACACGATGCTTCTTGGACGCTACCACCTTGGGGGTGGGTTTACCTTTGGAACTTGATGCTGCACTGGTCCGAAGTTTGGAGCTGCGTACAAGAAAGCCCAAGTGGACATGAGTGATTGGAATGGTCCAGGGCAGTGAAGGTGAGCGACCAACGATGAGGCTTTGGTGGTAGGTCTGTAACCGGATCATCAATTCTACTACGTCAGCCAACGTTTTGTTCGACTCTGATGCTGCATGAGTGCAGACTCACGCTTCGTCGCTATCGCTATCGGCTACGAGCGAGCATGAATGGAGAGCGACGACCCCAGTCAGCTCACGTAGACCTCATACACATTCGAGGACGCCAACGAGATACTCACTATCGAGACTGATAGCTTGCTGCTTAGAGGTCGAGACTTTCGAACTGGGCTTCTTGTCTTTGTCTGATAAAGGTTGAGATCCACTTGCGGTGGTCCCTCCTGATCCTCCTGCTCCCCCTCCCTATGCACATTGAAGGTGAAGGTCAGTCAGCGGTGACTTACTTGAGTCAAGATCACGGATCGAGCGACAGCCAGTGATGATGACGATGAGTAGGGCAAGAATTAGGTGGCGATGACGCTGAATAGGAAATCTAGGACGCGACTCAAGATGAGGGAAAGGATGACGCACGAAGAAGCTCCTTATATCCTTGTTGTTACTCTTGTCGTTGGTCTCCTTCTTGACTCTGTTGCTGAGTTTCTTGACGACGATTTCTTCTTCCGACGAGGACATGTTCGGAGAAGATCGATGGATCGGTGGAAGAGAGACGAGGATGGTCGCTGAGGGACGCGACCTCGGGACAAAGTCCGCTTGATTTCCTTCACCGATCTCAACTTGTTTCTTTCGCTTATTTATCATTCAGGAGGTCAGATCTCCATGTCGTCAGAACCCCGAAACGATCAGCAGCATCATCATATCATCTCAAAGTTCATCGACTGTACCGCGCCTTCACGAACCCAATCCAAACTGCCCTCGTCGTACCCTTCTCCTTGTCCGAATCTGACTTCAGCTTCTTGCCAAACCTCGCTCGTCTTGACGATCCCGAACCCAAGTCGGGCGAACAACGCGAGCGAAGCGAGATTGGACGTCGAGATTTTGGCCAGGAAACATTCGGGTGTGATGGGTAAAGGGACTGACGAGGAAGTCGCGTATCTTAGCCTGGATCCATGATCGAGTGGGGAGGGGAGAATGGGGGATGAGTATGAGCATGGGCGTTAGACCTCTCGATCGAAGAAAATCACGTGAGAAGTAGTTCGGAACTGACATCATCTTTAGCGCTTCAACAGCCAGACCTTTACGACGGTATGCAGCCTCTAGAGAGCGAAGCGAGCCATTCCGTTGATCATAGCGATTTGGCACCCATGGTTCGACGACCTGACTCACTCACCAGCGATCATAACTTCGCACTCAGCCTCGATGTTCCCTCCGTCCTCCTCTGGATCGTGAAGAAAGAGGTTGACGTCTCCAATCATGGTCGCTCTCGATAAATCGTCTCTTAATAACCGATCGTCATCGCTGGCATCCTGAATTTGCGGAGAGATATGACGGGCGAGGATAATGAATGTAAGCTCTGCGTGATGGCCAGAAGGCAGGTATTACGCTTAGTACGGTGGTAGGAATGGTTCAGCTGTCCGAGCGAAGGAAGATCGACTTACTGTCGTCATCCAAGTGCCACTTCTCTACATCCATCGGAAAAGGAGACTCCCACGATCAGCCTGCCTTTCATGTCGCCGTCGATGACGAATGAAAACAAAGACCCCATCCTCAACGACTCACGTTGCATTTCATACTCTTCCTCCAGAGATAGGGGTTCCGAAGCAGTCATTTCGAGTAGTTCCGGACTAGCCATCCATTCGTGGTACTTTGAGACATGCTCCTTCCTATATATGAGCGACCAGAACCGGAAGGGTTGTAAGTCTGGGATCAGCAAGAGTAGCGTCTAACTTGGAGTCAAAGATTTCGGATTTGTTGTGTTGCATTAGATGGATTTACTTGTATGGGACAAGAAAGAGATCCTTCCCGACAAGAACCGTGTTCTCGTTGGCTCTCATTTTGGATGTGGAAGGAGGAAGTCGATGATGACGATCGAGGGAGACGATTCTGTACGTTTCTGCCGTCCTGATTCTTGGACTGCGGGTCATCTCGTAACCGTATGCTTTATCCCATCATCTTCTACCGTTCTCGCCGTTTTTCTCGGTGAACGAAATCATCTTGTCAAACGCCAGTCGAACCATTCATATATATACACGTCAAGGCGGCCATCAGTCCTGATCCATTATCGTGTGAGCCTGTCGTCAAGGACGAACGCACGCAAAGTCAGATGCATGCTTTCACTTTGATCTATCCTAGAGGGTCTCTTGGCCAATGGATCGATAGACTTACTTCTTCGTTGAAGGTATCACTTTCAATTGACCCATCGATTCCCTCTTCCTCCATCTCGTCCTTCGCCCTCTCTTCTCCCCCTTCTACGTCCTTGACTTGCCAATTCTCCCTCTCCTCCTTTTCTCTGTCATCCCACTCCCTCATCCAAACCTCCAGAACTTTCCACCCTCTCCCCTCCTGATCCATTCCCTCGATCCCCTCCCATATCCTATCCTCCCAAACTTGATCCAATCTTTCGTCCTCAACCTCCCAGATGGAATGGCGAGCAGCTTCGGAAGGGATATCTGACTTCCTGTCCGCAAGGATGATGCCATCGTTCTCGGGTTCGTCTGATGAGAGAACATCGTCGTCTGAGTAGGTTTCGTCCAAGTCGGAATCAAGATTCGATGGAGAACGATGGTTGTCGTGGTCGTCGGCAGAGGATGTATAGAGAGTCAGTCCAGTGGCGGAATTGGTTCGAGCATTAGTGCCACCCATCCTCTTCGTGTAAGAATTCATCAAGACGGGAACGAGAGCAGTAACCCCAGGATGAACGTCGTCTAACGAAGGACTTCCTTCCGTCTCGTAATCATCCGTGTCCAGCGATGCATCAACCGTATAAGCACTTGAGCGTTGCATGTTCCTGATGGCAGACGAATGAAGGAAGAGAGGAGGAGGTAGGAAGATATGAGGGTTGTGAGAGTTGAGTAGAAGGTTGGTCGCGTCTGGTGATTGAGATCGTGTTGGGTTCGTCAGAATGTTGCATGAAGGAGGCAAAGATGATGCCTTATGTGTAGGTGGGAGTGTCTGGAATAAAGTTTGGGGTAGAGTTGGTAGATTCAAGTTGGATTTGGGTCGTTCGGCATCTTGATCTTCGTCTTGATTTTCATCCGTGATATCTCTTTGATCCTGGTCCTCTTCGGGGGTTTGTTCCTTCTCTTCTTGTACTCCATCTCCTTCATCGTACTTCTGTCCCATAAGCTTCGCTCCAAGTACCACGCTTTCCGTCGCCAACGTCATCCGCACCAGTTCTACGCCATCTGCCTCATCCTGCGCCTCACTCTTCTTCCCTCCTAGGACAGTCTCGATCTCACCAGATGAGAGGATCCTGACGCGAGATGTACGGGCATTTTCTAGTTGGGACGTAGGTTGGATCGTCAGAGCAAGGTGGATGAGACGTGTCAGATACGATTTAAGATGATCTCTTAGAGTGGTGAGGGTCGACGCGGAGATGGCTGATGTTACGTCAGCGTGCCATTCAGGTCCTTCGGTGGAGTTCGCTGTAGACGCTGTGAGTCTTTGATATCAAGGATGTGAGAAAGAAGCAGACATGTCAGCCAAAGGACGCATAAGACGGATCTTGCTGATGGAGTCGATTAGCGAACTGACTTGATGATCCGAGCGATAGCCTTCATTGAGAACAAATCCAACCCGTCGCCCTTCATTCTCTCTACCAATCCCATTTGAGCGATCTCGATCCTTGCACTCCTTTCTGTCTTTGGGATCCTGGTTCGACCCATTCCCAATTCTTCCTTTTCCCCCTCCTTGTGTCTATCATCTCTCGAGCTGACAGTTGATCGCTCTTCCTCCCTATCGACGCCGGCGGCCTGCTCTGCTTCTCTTGCCTCCTTGGCGAGTTTTCTCCTCTCGTGCCATTCTGAATCGCCCGCTTCAATCTTCGATCGCTTCGCTTCCTTCTTGGTGATCTTGTCAGGAGTATTGGTGAGGGTAGCGCGAGCTTTAATGCGTTTCAGAATCTCGTCTAGAGGGAGACCGGATGGGATGTCGGATTTGTTCGCCTTAGAATGCGTCGTCGAGGCGGCTGGAAGGGGTATACTGCCATCATCGTCGAGGGTTACTAGGGTGGAGTCGATGGTATCGGCGGTATCAACGAGCTCGGTGGGTGACTTGACTTCGAGATCAAGTGCACGGAGCCTTGGAATCGTGAGGGATTCCAGCCAGTCTGACCTGAACCAATCTCTCCTCAACGCCACCTTTTCCTCTCTGACAACCGAGACGATGCGGTCATCCTCCTCAGCACTTTGTGCGAGCCCATGCTCCCGCTTGGTTCGCTTGAGCTCTCTACCTCGAGCCTCTTGTACCCTAACTCGTTCCATTTCCGTCTCTTTGCGCATCAACTCCTCTGACATATCTTGTTCGAATTCCATCCACCTCTCACTCATTTCCCTGGCTACCGGGTGGCGCAAGGTGCCTCTCAGACGTGCGACCTTGGTCGGTCGAGCGTTTATTCGGGCTAGGCCGGCTCGGAGGGCGGAGAGATAGGTAGTGATTTGAATGAGGGTGATGTTGTGAGAAGAAAGGTCTTGAGCGATGAGATCTGGTCTAGATTGACCGTGACGTTGGAGAGAGGCAAAGAAGAGATCTTGTTGGACATGGTCGAGGGCGCCTGGTATTTGTGGATGGGTGTGAGGGATGGGGTGGAAACTGTAGCGGTTCTTGGTAGATTGAATGACATGGGATTCCAACTGAGCGCTGTAAAAGTCAATGTTGGTCCGGACCTTCCTCTTGGGACGAGCAGACTTAGCCTGGGTCGGTTGGAGGACGGGTTTCGGTGTAGGGGATTGGGCAGGACGGGAGGAGGAGGAGGGTGTGGGGTCGAATGGTGCGTGTGTGTCAAGTTGGTGAGACATGAATGGGGGTTTGATTGGTATCAAAGGAACCAAGTGGGGGTTTGATTGATATCGAAGGATTCAAGTGTTGGCCAAAAACAAGAGGTGAAAGTCGATCAAAGCGAGAAATCACCTTGTCTCCGTTCATCGATTCCTCGCTCTCATGTCGGATCCTACTCGCAATCCCCTCATCCTTGTTCCCGCCATCGTCTTTATCAACATCGTCTTCGCCGCCTACTTTCTCGATCTCAACGTCCTCTGGGCTCCTCAACCTTTCAGGAATCTTTTCTACCTTCTCGTCGACGTACTGCGAGAAATATGCTCCATCAAACCTCCCGGCTGACTGAGTTGTGGCCAACAATATGATTCGTGCAGTTCAAGTCATCCAACACCTCAAGCAGATTCAAGCTCGCAGTCGTCGGACTTTGGAGCATCCTGAAGCAACAGATCAAACACAAGACCAGAAGTGAGAGTAGGAGATCCTTGGGCGAGGAAGAGATGATTGCCTCTGAACGGATCGATAGATGGGCATAGACGGGGTAGACGGTTCATAGAGAGATCGATGGTTTGGTTTGATGAGTATCTTTGTATCTGTAATAAGACATCGCTACCTACAATCCTCGAAATGATCGGCATGGTCTTTCACCAACAACCTCAAAGACTTTCTATCCACAGTCGTCGCACGACAATGTGCAATCCGATAGACGCACCCAGGACACGGAACCCATCATCAAAAAGACTCAAAGAAAATCAAGTCAGAAGAAAGTCACAAGCTGTAAGTCACAAGCTGTTTACACCTCCGACGAACCATCCAGCTTGCGTAACACAAAGTCCAAGCCCGGTCGAATTGCCTTTTCCCAGTACTCGTTCCCCGGTCTGCTCTCCACGAAATCCTTCTCGGCGAACCAATGGAGAGCATCCTTAAGTTCGACCCCAACGACCTCGACTCCTAGTTCTTCCAGCTTCTCGACAAACACCCGACTCTGCCTGGGAGCGATCTGGGGATCCTTATCTCCCCATGCGATAAAAGTGGGAGGGAATTGAGAGGTGACCTGGTAGTAGGGTGACTGGGCTTCACGTGTAGACTCGGGTTCATCGTTCTTCATCAAAACGTAGAGATTATCGTGATGAGAGGCGATACCAAGGAAAGCTCGTCGGGGATTCATCGAGGCTGGCTGGCTGTGGAAAGACGTAGCGTTGTTATTTCGTCAGTTGGGGACGAGAGGCGAGGCGAATGTCTGGAAGGGCAAGAGACCCGCCATGCTCGACTTTCTTGTATCGTATTGCTGGTCTCCTAGATCAACACCACTTACCCAAGGATCGGAACCGATGCAATGGTCTCCCCCTCATATGTCTTCTCGGCAAACGCAATCTCCTCTGGTTTGACTCTTTTGTGAGTCTCCCAAGCGGCGAGCGGACCCAGAGACGCTTCGTCGACCTTTGTGAGAGGATAGAAACCGAGGACCGCGAGTGGTTTGACGAGGTCTGATGACGATTTGAAGAGGTTGGTGACCTAGTCTCGCGCGAGCAGCACGCCAGACAGAAGACAAAAACAAGGAAGGGGCAGGATCAATGAGCTGGGGTACCACGACCCAAACCTTGTCGCCGTCCCATCCGAGGTTACGGTCCGGCAACCCGCAGCCTAGACGAGAGGAAATGAATCATTTGCAGCCACAACCCTCACCATTAAGAGCGCTAGATGCCCCCCTGCACTGGCCCCCGCCACGGCCACTCGAGTCGGGTCCAGGGTGGGAGCGCCAGGTTCGTTCGAGAGAATGTCAGGAAGAGTCGATACTGCCCACTCGTATCCAGCCAGACAATCTCGACACATGTCAGGAAGCTTTGTCCTGACGGCGGAAGCGTGGAAAGATGGTAGGTTGAGTGATTGTTTCGCTTGACGGAGACAAGATGAGCAGCGGCATACTGAGGAGCCAGTCGGTACTCCAACGAGATGATCACGACGCCAGCATCGAGCAGGTAGTTGACCTGTTGAGGTTGGACGTCCCTACTCCCTCCGACGACCCAGCTACCACCATGATAGGCGATGAGCATCTGGCGGCAGATGAACCGACGTTGAGCTTTGGACTGGAAGGAGAAGGATGAGAATGTAGCGATCACGCACGGGGCAAGATGAACGGGGTCCGAGGCATGATGGGATCCAGATATCTGCACTGAGTCCACCATTTTGACAATTGTCGATTTCCTTCCAGAGGATACGACGAGAAGGTGGGAGCTCTAGGGGTGAGGACATATGGCAGCTGGGTTTGAGGCGTTTGGGGGGAGGATGTAAAGCGAAGAATGAAGGGTATCGGGTGTTTTCGTCTCGTTTCCCGAGTTTCAGTTGATACTCCCTGCGCGTGAACTCAGAACGCCCAGACCACCATCATCACCGACCAAACACAGAACCATGTCATCATCATCCTCCCCAGAAGAGATCAAGCAAGCAAAGCGTCAACTCGCTATCAAGACAGGCGTCGTCAAGAGGTACGTCCACCTGCCTTTTGCTCATCCTTCTCTTGGTCTGGAAATCATCGCATACACACAACTCTCTCTCTCTCTCTCTCGACGTTTTTCCTCATCGACCTCATGTATATGTCAAATCCAGACTGAGCAACGAGTACAAGAGTTATCAAAGAGAGACTGAGGATCAAAAGCTGGTTGTTGAGAGGTTGACCACCAAGGAGGGCGCTGATGAGTGGGATATTCAGAATTCGGTAAGACATCATCGCTCGCCTGATCCTGTAGCTTATCACTGAGTCAAAGCTTCACATTGCGAGGCGTTCAAGTGCTGACACTGAACGGGACGATTTCTCTCCCCTGGGCTTTCTCTCACACCCTCCGCCTCACGTCGCACCCCTTCATTTTCACTCACACCAATCCAATGGATGACTTCACTACTCAACGTCAACCCGTAGCGGAAGGTTTTGGGTGATTGTGAGCAAATGATAGAACCCTCCAAGAAACGAGCTCTCGAAGCCGTTCAACAACTTCAAGACGTCATCGTAAGTCTTCATCTGTTCATCTTTGCTTCTCCCAAAGCTCCCTCTCCTCATCATCGAAGCGAAAGAATCAAAGAAAATTATCTGAGAGCCCTGTCTCCCTATAACTACGCACACACTTGCTCATCCATCGCCTCTCAACCCCCTATATGGTTCATCAACCTGTTTTTTTGAACTCAGGCCATGTCTCAATCCGAGTCCGAGCTAGTCGAATCTGAAGAGTACAAGAAAGCCCAAGACATCCTCAAAGCCAACGAGTTGATATAGCCTATGTTTCTTTGGGTGGGGAGGGGGGGAGGGATGGGGAATTCGGAAGGGGAACAGTCAAACAATCGCTCTCGTAAAATGGAAGGAGAGAGATAGATATTTAGAAGAAAAAAAAAAGACAAAAAGAACTCTTGTATCGTCTCAACACACGAACTCGATCGATGTGAATTTACCCCTTCCAAACCCCCCCCCCCTCTCTGCTCGCAACCCCCGTTGAGCCGGAAAGACCTTCAATCCTCTTCGAAATCCTCCGTGATCGACCCTGATGGTCCAAGGGAGAAAAATAATAGAACGAGGCAAGCTCAAGATGCTGAGATGTTTCCTTTCAGACATTCTTAAAGAAACAGCTGATCGTCACATGGATACGGCCTCGATTAAATAGTACTGATGGAGAGAGGAGGAAAAGGGACTGTTACAAGCAAGGGATGTACATATGTGTGCAAACGAAAACAAAGCGCATCAAAGAGGAGATGGGAGAAAGAGTGTCGAAAACAAACAATATAGAGGCGGTTGATGGAGCTTTTCAAAGGAATCTCTATGCTACTACCTGGGCGTACAAGGATTCGACATGCTAGTTCCACTCCATGTGAATCCTCCGACGATACCGACGAAGATGGCTTGAGCGACGATGATGGACCCGATGAGGTAACCTGCTCTCCAACGAGCGTTCCTCCAACCTGGGGCATTTTGGAATACAGAGGGAAGGACAAGAGGGAGGAAAGAAGGTGAATTGGAGGTAAAGTGTTAGTCGTTGCTTCCCGAATAACCGACTCGGAATCACAAGGAACTTGGAAAAGAGCGAAAAAAAAAAACTGACCTGGTGATCGAATCTCAAGTGATAAGAATCCAACCGAAGTCATTGTTCCGGCAACTCCCACTTCCAATGCATACATAGCCTTTCATTTGGAACAAACCAAGCCAAGCAACAGTGAATCATCAGTCGTGCGTATAGGTAAAGGAACCAATCGTTCTGAAAGCCATCGAGCAGAACAAGAGCAGAACAAGAAGAGAACACTCACAGCACATTGAGCTCCCTCCAGAGCTAAAGAATCAACTCTCCTGATGACCCAAACCCCAGCGAGTAACGAACAACCCAGTAGATTGATCATCATCGTCCCCCAAGGGAGTTTGGATCTTCCCAGATCGCCCAACCAAGGATTCAACCTTCCGAGGTAGTATCGCAGAACACATCCAGCTGGAGCGAGGATCATGGGGTATAAAAGTTGATTGGCCGTCCAGCTGGTCGTGTCGGCGATGAACAGGTACGAGAACAGGACGACGAGATAGATGACGATCGATAGGCCAATAGTGAGCCGATCGAGTGAGGCAGTTCGTCGAGGGATTGAGTCGAGGGTTTTTGGCGAGAGTGCCGGGAGAAGCGTTGAGAGGTAGAGTCCCAACGAAAGGGTGGAATGAGCGACCAGGAGGGTCAGAAGAATTAGGGAGATGCCTTCCATCGCCTGACGATGTGCGGGGAGAGAAGACATATACGGATCAACAAACACGTCGTCATGCGGTTGAATCTATGAGAGATGGGAGAACAGATGAAGTGACAGGATGAGAGAAACACTCACGTCTTCCATTCCACCTCGACCCGTGAAGTTCTCGAGATTAGAGAAGCCAGCGAAGACGGTAAGCATCCAACCAGAGAACGAGGTGATACTCTCGCTCAGCCCGATACAAAGACCAGTAAAAAGTGGTGGGTATCTGAGCAAAGGCAGAAAGGCGACAATGAGAGACCGACATCAGCCAAATCGCTCGAGCAGCTTGGAGATGGAGGAATTTACTCACATAAGAGTCAATTCTTGACGTTTACCGATCACGATCCCAAATACGGCACACCCGATGCCTTGACTCCAAACGAGACCAGAAACTGTGAAGGAACTGTACTCGACAAATGTCTCCATTCCGATTCGCTACAAAGAAAAGAAGCAAGCACGTTCATCGATTAACCCCTAAATACCGACAGGTAGATACAAAGTGGGGACATACCACCAGTAACCCAAGCATGGCATAAGGCAGCAGGATAGCCAAGTGAGCGAGCCTTCTCGAGAGCGTTAATTCTTCAGCTTCCCAACCACCTACTCCTCCCTCTGATACAGCCGATCCATCTCCCCGTCGATCCCTTTGACCCTCTACATCAGCGTTCTCGAGTAATGAAGCCGATCCTTCTCCTTTAAACGAGATTGATCTTGCCTGACTCATCTTGCGAGGATAGCTGATGCGGCTGAGCTCTTCGAATGGTAGAGGTGGGCTGATAGGGAGCGCAATCGGGCCGGAAGGTCGGCGAGGACCGGCGTCGAGGATGATGGCTGCCGTAGATGGACGGCGAGAAGTTGCAGACGTAGGAGGGATAGATGAGACAGAAGGTCGTCGAGCGGGTTGTTGAGAAGGATGGTGTTCGTGCTGGCGTTGTTGGAATCGAGTTTGGAGCTCTGATGCACGACGCTCTTGCTCTGTTAGATCGGCGATGGCTTCTTCCAATGCTCGGGTGGAAGTATGGTCCGTTTCTGATTCCGAATCTGAGTCACTCGCTCGATAATGTTCATCGAACTGGAAGGGAGCCGAGGCCTTGCGTTGGCTACTTCGTCGAGAAGAAGAAGGTCCAGCGTGATTGATGTTGTTGTCATCGTCGGAGGAGCTCATCGGTGGGAGATCAAAGGAGACGTTGGACAATTGACGAGGCTTTGCTCGAGCCTTGCCGGAAGGAGGTAAAAGCTCGAAGGCTTGGTCAAGAGTTGGCGATTCTGATCGACCACGACCAGGAGCAGAGCCGAGGGCGGACGCGAACGAAGAGGGACGTGAAGATTTGGTTGGACTAGGTTGTGCTGGTTCGCCGGTCGAAGGAGTTATTCGTGAGAGGGAAAGTGGGGCAGTCACGTCGATAGGTGGACCGAGAGGAAGAGGGAACGATTGACTGGTCGCAGAACCTGAAGGTGTGTCGAGAGAAGATGAGGTAAGGGTCGATGGCGAATCCAACGCATCGGGCGGCCGAGGGGTCGACAAATCGATAGCGGATTCCGAATCGGGTGATGGAATGTAAGAGTTGGAGAGAAGTGAACGAGGCCGGGATCTCGGTTGACGAAGAGGCAAACTAGTGAACTTGTCCGGTGCCGGTTGAGGGAGAGGTTGGCGTCGCAGTGAGCGTAAGTTCGTGAGGGACTGAGATGAGTTGAGTGTCCGCTGGTTCTCCTTGACCTCGGATGTAGGTGATTTCGTCTCGTCTGCCGCCTGCTGCTCGATCCATGCGTCGATGTCCTCCATATTGACCCCTACCGAAGGCCTCTCCTGAGCTGCTGGCGACTTTGGTGACGACGGAAGGGCTGGTACGGGAGGGGAATCATCGCCGACCTTGAATGTCGACTTCTTTTGACTCTGCTTCTTCCTAGCAGCTCCTCGTAATTCGGCTTTTGCCATGAGGAAGTCGATCTCCGCAGACTCCTTCCGCTCACGTTGTTTGATACGGTGCAATTCGGCTCGGCGAAGCTTTTCGTCCTGAGCGAGCGGTGGAAGTGGTGCGGGCGCTAAAGGAGGGAGCGAGATCGCAGAACGAGAGCTTAAACTCGAGGATGGCTGGCGAGAAGGAATCTTGAGCGAACTAGTTGAGATGACTAAGGAGCTGGTGTTTGATGAAGTGTTGGATGTCGTCCTAGCGAGTTGAAGCTCTGCTTCCTTGGTGAGAGATGGGGTCCCTTGAGAGGGTCGTCGAGAGCCAAAGGAGGAGACAGAGAACTTGGTGCTGGTAGGAAGGTTGTAGCTTGGTGGTTTGCTGACCCTACTCACCCGACGGTCATTGTTCGCGAGAGTAGGAGACGAAAGTTGAGGGACGATTGCTGCACCGAAACGAATGACTTCTCCTTCAGCATCATCGTCGTCTTGACTATATTTTGAGACGCCAGAATCCTTCGACATCATCCGGTCTCCCATCCTGCTTGGAGATTCTATCGATGACGCCCAAGATGGCCTTTGCTCCATCCGTGAAGGAGTAGTATCAGCCATCGTAGATTTGGGAGGCGCTGAAGACTTGGAGACGCTACTCCGTCGTCTGCCCCAGAATGAGGACGAGTCGGAAGGATGGACTTGGGCAGCATTGAGATAGTCGGCGAATGAGGAGATCCTGCGTTCACCAAGCAGCCCTGTCGGGGAAGGAGGAACGGCCATAATTTGTCGAGAAAGGGATCACGATCGTTACAAAGTCCACTCGAGGGCGAAGGAGTCCAGGACCAAGGTGGATGAGGGACGAGGACGAAGAAGGTCTAGAAATTGTTGGTCCGGATGAAGGCGAAGGGTCAGGCCAAACGCGTCGTCGATCGAAAAACAGTGTTTGGTCTCGCGGAAGGCGAACACGACGCGACTGGGCAAGGCACACAGGGGCGCGATCCAGGACGTACAGCAGTTGGTGAGCGAAGAGGAAGGGTGTAGTATGGGTGGTCGAGATGGGAAAGGAGGTGAAGGTTAGGTCCAAGAGAAGTGGCGTCATGTCTAGATCGTCCAGTCGAAACATCGGATCAAGGGGGTCGGAAGGTTTCAGTGAAAGGTGTTTCATCGAGAATCCGTTCCTCATTCTCATTTTCCCTATCCGGTCCTTTTCATTGCAACCTACTTAGACAATTTGTTCTCGCGTGCATTGAGGGTTATCATGATAAGACATTGAAAAGAGAAGCGACTGGATCGGACCGGACACCGCGGACCAAGAAAAACAAAAAGGAGTGTGTTAGGGAAAGGAAGGTTTGACAGTAAGATGAGATGACAGGCAGATATGCAAGGCAATCAACGTGCTAAGATGATGAGATGTAGGAAAAGCAGGAGATGGACACAGCACTAAGATCAAAAAGGCGAGTAGGGGCTAAAATTATACCAAGCCCACCCAAAATCAAAAAGAAGCAAAAAAAAAAAATCACGGGAACCCATCGAGGAAGGTGAAGACTCAGGCAAGGCGCATCAGTCAGGTACGGAGGATGGAAGAAGGATGTGCTCCGATGTTTTACGACTGGTTGACGGTGAAAGCAGGGGATAACCAGCTCTCGTAGTCGCTTTCAATGGCTTCGTTTCCGGAGATCTTGAGGGCCCGAGCAAGGACCTTGTAAGATCCGTTGGGAACCTTCTCGCCAGAAGCGAGGTAGAAACCATCGCCGGATCGAGCAGATAGATAGGTGTCGTAGTCTAAAATACAATGAACGTGATACCGTTCAGTGTGGAGACGAGGACAGGAGCAAGAACCAGGCGGTGGACTAACAAAGAACGCCGTTAGGGTTGGAGGAGGCATAAGCTGAGGCACTGTGGCCGTTTCGAGGGAGATACTGATTCTGTAAGGATGTACACCCAGCAGGAACAAGTCGTCAGAAGAGGACAGGCGTTACAGCTAGAACAGTTTGATCGATGCTTACAGCTTGAAGAAGACCCAAGCTCCCGACCTCGGGAAGGGCGGCTCTCTTAGCGACTCTAATCAGCCTCTTGTCCTTGATATGCCTCTTGTTAGCGGGGGATGAGGTCCCACTACCGATGGTAGGGCTAAAGGTTGTGTCGGCGGGAAGAAGGTCGAGCGAGACCTTGGCGGTTCCACCGAGAAGTCGGTAGAGAAGATCGGGTTGATCGGCACCGACAAAGGTGAAGGAAGGTGTAGCGGAGGCGTCGATTACCGAGCCAGAAGGAGCAACGAGAGCAGGAAGAGCGAATCCAAAGATGTCGGTTGAGGTGTCGAGGATAGGGAAGTTGTCGTACATCGACGCGGCGGTTCCAGCGCTGGGTGAGAGAGGTGGGCAACGGATCAGTCATTGAAGACTCGTCGATAGTACATGTCACAAAGGCATACTCACTAAGGCACGGTGTAGATCTCAGAACTATCAGCACTCTCAATCTTGATGAAGCCAGAATAGACGGGGATCTGAGAAGCGTCGAGGCCCTGAGGAGGGGTGAACGTGACGACAACGTCGATCGACTGTCCAGCTGCAACGGTCACGTAAGATTCGGAGAAGGCGGCATTGGCTGGGCCGTCGACCAAAGGAACGTCGAGGTTGGGCTGGACACCCTCGTTTCCGAAAGTAAGGGCGGTCTGAGCGGGCACGTTCGAGAGTCGGTATGAGGTCGACGAAGAACCAGCGTTGGTGACGGAGATGGTGAAAGTGTTGACGATGTGGAGAGTGTCGTTGAGAGCGATCTCAGGAGGAGTGACGAGAGCCTTGAAGTGGACGGCAGCGAATGCATCGACGAGACCGGCACCTTGCTGAGCGATAGTGTTGAGAGACGATCCACCGGGAGAAGTCGCGATACTGATTGAGATGAGCAGGACCCAGTCAGTGTCTGGTACAATGAGCTCCAGAGTCGATTGAAGTCAATACTCACGGAACGGCAGTGCTCTGAAGGATCGATCGGATGTTCTCGGTAGACATGGCGCCGTTGACTTGGATCATCAGGGCAACGACTCCAGAGATGAAGGGGCACTGAAAAGATCATGTAACACGAACCAGTGATCGTTAGTGTCGGAACAGATGGCATGAAGTTTTCTGGGGCAAGATCTGGAACGGTACTCACAGCCATCGAGGTACCCGAGATGACGGTGTAACTTCCGAGGTTCACGGGCCAGGTGGAAAGAATGTTACCTCCGGGGGCGGCGACACCTGGGCAAGCAAGATCAAACAGAATCAGATCGGTATCTTGCGAGGAAGATATCAAAGACGATCGACTCACTCGGCTTGACAAACTCGTCAAAGGTGAGACCATAGCTAGTGAAATCCGAGACGAGTCCGGGGGTAGCCTTGTTGGGGATGTTGTAGTATCCAGAAGGGAAGGTGACAGTGATGCTCTTGTCGTTGGCATAGGCAGCAACGACAGCCTGTCCGATCTCCTGGAGGATGGTCGCTGCGACAATCGCGTTGTCTCCGAAAGCAGCGTTGATGGTACCAGCCTCGTTGTTGTAAACAAGAAGGATCTGACCTCCGGCGTCAAGAACGTTTTCGGCCTTGGTAGCAAAAGCACAAGCACCTCGCATCGCGACGACAACGAAACCAGACAGATCGGCATCGATGGCAGAGCACGCATTTCCATCGGCTGGAATGTAAATAGGGAAGGCCTTGTCGCGTGGAGGATCGAAGGACTCGGCGGTAGTGATGGCAGGGGTGTTAGGATCAGACGAGAAGATGGCGGCCATTCCAGGGGTGACGATGCTATGAAAGTGCGAGGAGGACGAGGCGTGAGTACTTTGAGTCGTCTCAACTTCGATTTGAATACTGGAGCTGAGCATACTTGTCGACGGAAGAAACCGAGATCACTCCAACGCCGGAAGCGGGGGAACTAGGGTAGTACATGCCCTCAGCACCGTCATTTCCGGCGGAGATGGACATAACGATACCGGACTCGGCGATTCGCTGAGCGACGACGGAGTCGACAGATTCAGTCCAGCCAGTCACGTCTCCGAGCGACATCGAAATGATGTTGGCTCCCTCATTGGCAGCTCGGATCATGGCAGCGATGATCTAGACCAAAGGAAAGAACGCGTCAATTCGAACCCTGAATTTTCTACATACGATGCGAGGGACCACTTACGACATCGTTTCCGGCGGATCCATCACATCCAAAGACTCTGTAGGCAGCAAGAGTAGCCTGGGGAGCAACGCCGGTAAAGTTGAGGGGATTGTCGTTGGCTCCGATAATTCCGGCGACATGAGTTCCGTGTCCAGCGCAGTCTTTGGGATCGTCGTCAGGAACCTGGCGCATGAAGGTTCAATACAGAAGTCAATGACAGGATCTCAACGAGCCGATGGTGGCGCTTCGGAATGCATACAGGGTTGTTGGAACCGGTGTAGTCATCTCCAACAAAATCGTATCCCTTAGCAACCTTGCATCCGGGTCCACTACGGAAGTACAAGTCGGACCGTCAGCGGACAGCAGATCGCATAACGGTTGTTGAGTTGGAGAGATAGATGCTCACAAGCAGCCCCCGAGGGCGGGGTGAGTGTAGTCAATTCCCTAAGAAATCGAATTATGAGATTAGTAGTGTACACGGCAAATACCACAGATCCTTCTCAACCAACTTGAGGGCTGGGACTTAGATATCAAGACTGACAGTATCGATTTCAGCAATCTGAACTCCAGCTCCGTAAATTCCAGCATTGTGCAACTTGTCGACGCCAGTCATCTGGTGAGTCGAGCTAAGAGAATGTATGTAGTGAGAACCAAGGTCTAAGATTTGAAGGAGAGCACGAAGGCGAAGAGACCTACAAAGTGTCCGTGGGATTGGCGGCCTTGCCCGATACGGTCTGAACGTTGTTGCCGTAAGGGACAGGTCGAGGGATGAGTCGAACAGGCCAGACGGCCTTGACCGAGTCCATGGCTTCGACCGCGCTAACGTCCTGTGAAGAGGGAGAGGGAAAGAAATCAATGAACCGAAATCAGGAACTCGGAACGACGCGACCGGTAAAGGATCCGACGTACAGCGTCTGCAACCTCGATCGAGGCACCAACGAGGTACGCGGCAGAGTCGAATGTCGAGACGACCGAGTAGGGAATGTCTGCTCGCTTCATGTGAGACTCAAAGTGAGCGTGAGGAGTGACGGTCTCCTCACCGGCACGTTTGGTGAAAGAATTGCCCGAGAGTTCGACAATGTATCGGTTGGGGACGATGTTGGGCTACAGATCAGTTAGTTAAGAGCATCGTCAGCGTCGGCGACCTGTGAGGGATCGTCACGATCCAGAAAGCCCGTGATGTAATCGGAGGCGAGAGTGGAAAGGGGGGCGGCGGGGAGGAGGGGGAGGAGGAAGAGAAGGGGGGAAACAAACTTCATGATGCTCAAACGTCGCATAAGCAGAGACAGTGGAAGCGAGCCCAGCGAGAAGAGTCAACGTAGGCAGAAGCATGCTGGAAAGCCTTTCGATACAGATGAGGTCTTGAAGAGAGGGGAGGAGGAACGAGGGATAGGGAGATTTCGATTAAGTTGAGAAGAGGAGAGGGGCGATAGGAACAATAACGTGGAGAGTTCTGAAGGAGAGTGCTGAATCAAAGGCTGTGAGGTGAAAGGAAGGTGGAATGGGACGCGTCTGCTGTTAATGCAGCGCTTTTGACGAGAAGCAGGAGCAGATGGGAGATGGACGTTGAGGGAGGGTGGGCAGAAAAGAGAAGGAAAGAATGAATCGCCGGAGCCAAAAACAAATCAAAACAGTCTCGACGCGATTTACTTCTGCAGTGTTCCCCACGTTGGGTCTGTCAGTCGTGTCTGTATCGACGATGAGGCACGCGGTACCAAGTCATTTTTTTCCGGCTAATTCTTCGGATTAGTCCGGATGTGGGACGACGTCAAGTGATAACCCTTCGCGGACACGCGTGCTGTCTGCGACGAGAAGGATAACCCTCTAGTTATGCGATATCGAAGGGTCGAGCAGATTCTGGGAATGATCCTCGAGAAGGTCTAGCGATCCAGCTGGATCTAGATTTCGACTTTCGACTCGAGTGGAGTGGGGCACAAAAACATGTTCTCTCTTCCCCCCGGCCACCACCGCCTCGACATTCTTCAACCGTCGTCTGCCTCGTACCACTCTCTCCGATTAACCGGAGACGCTCGTCCCTCTCGTCACTGCCAACTTGGTTCCATCCGTCTTGAACAATCTAGCCACTCATAATGCTGCACGTCGCGACATACCAAAGTTCTCCAGTCTTCAACCGACCTCTCTACCTCAACGGTCGTCCTCACACACCACCTTCGGTCCATAGGGATGTCATCTACGTCATTGAAGAGAAGGAACCTGTCCAGCGGGCGCCGAAACGGGTCACGGAAGAGAAAGAAGGGTCTACTGTGGTCGCGTTGGCGTTGATCTTCGGTTGGAGCCTTTGGGCTTGGCTTGTGTGGCGATGGATGATGAGTGGCAAAGCTGGCTTTCCATAGCCTTGTAGACAACTGAGATGATCTCGCAATGTCAGTGGATATGTCAGTTCTGCAATCGGTCACTGGATGCAGGCATCGAACGAGAAAACTGAAGACCGGGCCGCGCCATCAACTTCTTACAGGTCCATATACTTCAGTCCACCGTTGCCATATAGATAGTATAAGGTGGCTCGGATTAATGAATCTCCAAGGTCCGATCCCGAAGGTATGTGCCGCTCCTGGCTTCTCGCACCGCTTATGGGCGAACAGAGGGTTGCTGACGAAATCCTGCTCTCGATGTCCTCATAGTGGATGCTCAGCGAACCTGGCTATCTAATCGCCTCGAGTGCCTGCTCAAAAGCTTCCTCGTGAGAATCGTGCCGAATAAGCCTACGGACAACCTCAACGATAGCTGTCGATCCCCTCGACGACCGGTGTTACCGACTCTTGTAGCTTTTTCCGATGAATGACCCGATCGCGGATAACCTAAGCGAATAGATGCTTCTGTCTCATCCGTTTCCGCTGACGGTTCAACCGCTGCTATTTCGTCATGAAAGCCTGTGATGATTTCTCAGACTGCCTGTCTGGTCGTGCTGCTTATCACTACTTTCCCAAGAATCAATCGCAGCAAGTGTTCTGACATTGTGTATTTGTACAGGATGAATGACTGGATTGATACAGAGGGCGTCAAGTCCGAAACAGATGGGTAGATCGGGACTGCTAGGTGGGTATGTACAGAGATTGATGTTCGAGTCGTTTGTTTTCCAAAGTCACTCAGTGCGACCCGCCGCCGATCACGAATCGACCGAACAAGACCTCTCCGATAAAGGTACCAATCAGAACACAGAGGAAAAAGTATGCGTTGAAGGTCCTGTAGGAGTAAGGACAGGGGAGAAAATAAGGGGAGCGTTAGCGCGAGGCTCGGTGGCGACCAGATGTAACGCAAAATATAGCGAGTACGCACATGACAGCCAGCCTGAAGAAGAAGCAGACAATAGACGAGAACGCAAAAAGTCAGGGTCAAAGAGACAGTTGATCGGGTTCAGGAGAGAGAATAACGTACATGAGAAGATAGTGGACACCTAACTGAACCACCTGGAACGCTCCTCGCATGAGATCGACCCTCCATTGGAAGGGGGCAGCCCATCTCGACTTTCGGTTGGGGAGCATGTCGAGGGGCGAGGGCATGTGATGGTCAGAAGAATTTACGTTGCCCTCCTCTCGAGCCTCCGTGGTAGTGTTCTTGACAAGATTGCTATCACCGGAGGTGGAAGAGGTTCGACTGCCGAGTCGAGGACTGGCATGAGTAACCGAGTCGAGTCGATGCGTGTTCCTGCGACCCAATGGAGGCGAGTTATTGAGGCCAGCGTCAGACTTGCGACAAGATGGATTGGAATCCGAACGGCAAGATCAAAGAAGGACTTACTGCAGTTCCCACCTAGCCTCACAACCGCACCTTGCTGCAGCGAGGAAACGGTCAACGATTCCTAGGAACACGAGGACGATACAAGCGCCAGCAAATCCACCGGCGGTACTGGGGGCCCAAGATTTAAACCATAGCATGTCGCCGAGAGTACCATGGAAGTACCTGAAGTTTTGAAGGACTGGCCAATCAGCTGACAGGACGTTTTTCTACCCTCAAGTGGGTCAACGAAAAGGAGAGACTGACATCTTCATGGTCATCATCATGCTCGAGCCTCCCGTGCTCGAGTCTCCCATGTCCATGCCACCCATATCCATGCCACTCATGTCCATTGTTCTGAGGACAGGATGAGCAGAACGGTAGACCCAAGGGATTGGCACCGACGTTAGCCTCGAGAAACAAGGAAGGGGCTGGAGACTCGGGCTTACAGTCGATGTGTTTAGTTATGTTTTGTTGAGGTGAGAGATGAGATTTACGATCTGGGATGGAAGATGGGTGTTAGGATGAACGAATGAAATGCGTGGGAGGTGGCAAAAAAAGATAAACGGGATTCCCGGGGGTAGAGGTCGAGAAAGGGGATGCCTCGGAGCCGACGGAGGTGAGCCATTTATCTCAGATCAGCGATCCTCTCTCTCTCTCTCGAATGGGAGGCGAGTACAGTAGACTCAACATGTCATACTTCTCGAGCGGAAGAGAGGATGCAGTAGAGTTGTGTGGAGACAGGATTCCGTCATCTGATACCTAGCCTGTTCATCTGGGCGATCGGGAGGTAGATGAGGTTGAGTACAAGTGTTCCCCTCTAGCGAGAGGGCGAATGCATAGAAGCACGACCTTGAGTTGACAAAGAGAAGTCTCAGGCCCGAGAAAGGATCGAACAGTGGAGCTGTTCAATCTTGAGTTCCCTCGAAACCCAATGATCGGATCGAAATGCTCGGAAATACTCGACGAGAAAGGCCATTATCCATTCCCAACGACACTCATCAATGTACTGTGGAGCGAATTTGCTCAAGACAGAAGGTTTATGAATCTCCTGATTTTTCTGCATTTTATCACCCTATTCTCAGACTCCTTGCAAAATGTCGCGTGCCATCGCCAGAAGCGAACCTCGAACAATCAACGGATCTTTCGCTGTTCTCGAAGGTCCTTGCCCCTTTCCCTCTTCCTTGTCCTCACCCTCCCACCTTTCGTTGCGCAGTAGCAAACCCTCGCTTGTCTCATACGCTCATCCTCTAGGCCTCTACACTCTGCTCTAGCGGAAAGGCCGCACCCTTGAACGTAACCCATAAAGAGCAAAAGAGGCGCGATGCCAGAGGTCAAGAGGACCGGAGCCGCCGTCCGTCCTTCGTCTTTCACCTTCCACCTCCCCACCTCACCTCGTAAAGACGAAAAAAAACTCGACCAATCACCATGCTGTCCTTCGCTACCTCTCTTTCTCTCCTTGCTCTCCTGCCTTCCGCTTTTGCCCACTTCACCCTCGAGTATCCTCAGACTCGAGGGTTTGACGAGGACCTCGAGCCTCAGGTGTGTCCATCTATCACGTCTCTATCTCTCGTCCTGACAAACGTCTTACCAACGGTCGGATTTTCTATCTTGACAGTTCTGCGGGGGGTTCAACGTCTCGGCCAATCGAGTTCCCTTCTCGCTCGAGAACACTACCATGTCCATCGACAGTCATCACAAACTGGCCACTGGTGAGCCACGACTTTGATTTGGCAAAATTCATCGGCGACAGAACCGAACAGTGGCTGATTTTCTTCTTTGTTACCTTTCTTGTGGCGCCTCTTCAGTCTCCGTCTCCCTCTCGCTTTCTGATGATCCCACTGCTTTCTCCGACTTCTCCAACGGAACGAACGTACGGACATTGACTTCTGGATTAGACTCCCGCCACATCTATCTGACCTGATGCCTTGTTTAAACAGGCCAACCCTTACCTCAAGGACTTCTTCCAGATCCCCCAGGGTCCTGCCTGCTTCTTTGTCGACATTTCCTCCACTTTCGCTAGCAGGAATATCGCCAACGGTACCGAGGCTACTCTGATGGTCAGATACGATGGAGGTGATGGCTCGCTGTACCAGGCAAGCATTTTCCGCTTTTGCCTCTTGTGCCGACATCGTCCTTGCTGATCCCGTCATAACTCCATAGTGCTCCGATGTTGTCCTTGTTTCTGGCTACCAAACTCCGGCCAACGAATCTTGCGCTTCGTCCGACGCCCTGAGCCCCGCTGCTGCCAGTTCTCTTGCGTCGGCATCCACGTCCATGAGCATGACCATGACCATGGGCGGAAGTGCTTCGGCTGCCTCTGCATCCGCTACCTCTACCACTTCTGGAGCTGATGCTCAAGCTGTGTGGTCACGAGCTGGCTTGGTCGCTGGTATTCTCTCGGTCGGCGGATTGATGGTCGCTCTTTAAAGTTCCCACTTCCATTTTTGTTTCTTTGTGTTCTCTTTGTGTATACACTTTATCAGATTTATCGATAGCTCTATCTCTCTGTCATACCATACTCCTGGTTTGTGTATGATATCCTGATGCGCGATTCGCCTCTGGCGAGATTGAAAGGACCTCCCCAAATCAGCTTTCCTGACTCTCACCGCCTCGACGATGATTCCGAGAGATACCAAGCGGGAGACCTCGCCAAATTGTCAGATAACCGAAGCTGAAATCGCTGACAAGCACTGAAGGGAAATCAGATGAGAAGCAGTCATCCTCCACCCATCATCGAACCGTCGTTTTCCGCCTTTCATCTCACCCGGACCTTCGTCTAGATGTCACAGGTACTCCAAGTGCGACAAGGATCGGCAGGAGCTCCTCCTCCCGTTCCGTCTCAATTCGTGGTTTACAAGTGAGTGCAGTCGCCCAACCAAGATCGTGAAGAAGACCTCACTGATCCGTAGTCCAACTTTGTACTCGACCTATCAGCTCTTACGCCAGTCAGTTCTCACCCAAGCCATTCCTCCTGACTGTCACGAAACCTCACTCACAACATCTTGTCGCAGTCGATCCCAAGTTCCAACTGTACTTCACCTACGCTTGGCTTGGTCTCCTTGTTCTCTGCATTCTTGCACTCAACCCCTTCGGTCGCATCCTGGCGGGCGTTCGCTCCCATCGAATCCTACATGGCTGGTTTATCGCCGAATCTCTCAACCGATATGCCCAACTTGAGCCAGACACCTCTAGCGGTCCCGCAGAAGGCGAAGAGAGGGACCTCGAACCGGTACACCATACTGCCGAACCACACTCTTGGTGGCGTCGATCCATCTTTGTAGTCAGGCATCAGTGGAACTCTCTGTTCAGCTACTCGATCCCCATCTTTGGACTTCCCAAGTGGATCGCCATCGTCATCGGCAGACCCGGTTCTTGCAGAAGGAGCTATATGTGGACCATCGGGCAGTTGATCCTCGCAGGAGCCTATGCTGCAATCGTGTGGGTCTGCGTCATCAAAGATGCTGAATTGCAGAACAACCCAAACCGACTAGGTGAAAATGCGTCACTTACTCCTCCTAGAACAAAACCCAAACTGACCGAATCGGTAATTTTCTATCCGCTCAGGCTTTATCACTCTCGCTCAACTCACGCCTCTGTTCTTGCTCGCTACCAAGAACAATCCACTCACAGTACTCCTCGGAGTGAGTGCTGTATTCTCGACCAGTCGGTTTGCATCGCAGCTGATGCCTGAGTCGTTATCGTGTAGCTCGGACACGAGAAGTTCAATTTTGCCCATCGATGGACCGGTCGAATGGTATGGCTGACTGCAACTTGTCATGGGTGAGTGGGTGTAGCGCTTGCAAACCTTCGATGCCAGAGTTTGACTGATGGCTTCTTTGGAATAAGTGGGATATGGATGAACCAGTTCCGAGAGGCCGGCGATCTAGGACGAACCGTCTCGAACGAGAAGGCCAAGAGAGGACTCATCGCATACATCTTCCTATCTCTCGTAAGGGCCCTTTCTTGCAGGTTGTCAGTATTTGTTTTGGCCCTGACTTTTGTCGCGGCTATTGCCCTAGATCGCTATCTCTAGCATCAAGCCCATTCGAGTTTATGCGTATCCTGTGTTCTGGACGATGCAGTAAGCCCGAGAGCTCAGATCTCTTGTCTGAAGTCCCTAAAGGGTCCCCCAGCTGAATGTCTTCCTCGTCTGCAGCTTCCTTTGTTTCACGGGCTTTTTCGCCGCTATCGCATACCACACACCATACGCTCAACCTTGGATCTTCCCACCGGTCGCTCTCTACACCTTTGACCTGTTTGTTCGACTGTTCAAGTATCGCTTCAAGGATGCCGCCCTCGTTCCTTTGCATGGAATGACGCTCGTAAGCGTGCCTGCACCTGTGGGATCTAGCCTTTTCAACTCACGCTGATTGCTTCGTCCTCTGTAGATCCATATTCCAGATGCCAACCAAGGGGTGAGTACAAGACCTCCCTTCTGTTAGATATCGACAGCCATGTGACCGTGTCTGCATTTTCCCTTCCGTTTCAGTGGCTCCCGACCCAGCACGTCTCCCTTCGAGTATTTTCGTCGTCGCTCTCTGCCTTTGAGGCGCATCCCTTCACTATCATCTCATCTCCTTCGTCCGCTCGATCCGGCATCACTCTCCTTGCTGCCGTCGCAGGAGATTGGACACGTCAACTGCACGATCTTGCCTCATCGCCCTTGACCCTTTCCCAATCATCAGAGATCGAGATGGACTCGTTCCACAAAGATCACGAGGGTCCAGTGATGGTTCGCGTCGCTCTCGATGGACCATATGGTGGAAGGAGCTGGCGAGGAATGGAAGAAGTTGAACAGGTGGTCTGTATCGCGGGAGGAAGTGGTGTGAGTTTCCTAATGGGCGTAGCTGAAGAGGCAAACGTTGTCAGGAGCGCTCGAGGCGCTAAGCAGGGCCGCTTGAGGGTCGTAAAGTTGGAGTGGATTTTGAGAGATCACCGTAAGCGATTTTTTTTTTTTTTTTCATCTGGCTAGCCACGTATAATTTCTGATCCAGAGGCCACGATGGGTAGACATGTTCCTCTCTCTTCTTCCCTACCTTGAGCCTCTCCTTGGTCCGTCGACCACTCTCACGGTACATATCACCCGACCTACGTCTTCTCCCTTCTTGAGCCCTGTTTGCCTGAATCCTCGCATCACTGTGGAGTACGCCCGACCGTCAATCAAGACCCTCATCTCTAATCGACTCGCAGAGGACGGACCCACGCGGGGCGCAGAGGTCATGGCTTGTGGTCCGAGCTCGCTAGTAGCCGAAGCGAGGAACGCTGTCGGTGCATTGGAGGTGGATGCGAAGGTTGAGATGGGTGGAGTCCAATTTTGGGGAGAGGAGTATAGCGTATAGGCATAATTGAGGATAAGGTTGCCGAGCTGATCTCGGTCGGATTCGACTATGTATGATTAGCTTTACATATATGTGACCTAGGTTGCAAGACTCGGCCACGTGAGCGAAAGCAAAGCCAGGTTGAGAAGCAAGGGCAGACGGAAGCGATCAACCTTGAAGGTCCTCCTCGTTCGTTAGTTATATGGCATCAACAAGAATTAGACAGAAGCTACTCGTGAGGCGATGACACTCGAACATCATGAAAAGTCAGCAAGAGAGTCAAGGTTGTGGTCCAGAAGACGAAAGAGAAGAGACGCGGAGGGAGAGGAAAGAAGAAATCGGTTCGAATTGGGTTACGGGCGCTCGAAAAGTTGAGAGGGATCCGATCCTCCTTCCCCTCCTCCCGACTTTCCCCCAAGGACCCAAGCCACTAAGGTACCAATCCTGTCCCCCCCTCTCGTTATCTCATGTTCTAGTACCATGCTGACCCTATCATCGTCATCACCAGCGTCTCACCAGATCTCCTACGATCTACCTTAGCCTCTCCTAGCAAAGAGTTCGACCTTTCCCATCCTTCGTCCTCTTCTCCCTCCCTTCCTTTCTCTCCTCCTCGCCGTCAGCTCGCTTCCGCCGCGTGGACATATCCTGATCAACAACTATTCTTTGCCTTCTCCAGTGTCTCACGAGTCTGTTTGGTTCTCTCACCCCCGAAAGTACGGAAAGGGCTCTCGCCAGTGGTGCGTTTTCGACCTTCACTTCCCTCCCATCCTCACCTCTTTCCTCATCCGTGCAACCTAGTGCAGACGACTTAAGCCTCCTTGTCCATACGCTTTCTTCGTTTCTGTCTTTGTCAAATGTAGCCGAGTCTGCGGTCACCAGGCCGGTCTCATCAGGAAGTACGGCATGGACGTCTGCCGACAGTGCTTCAGGGAGAAGGCTTCCGCCATTGGATTCGAGAAGGTGAGTTTTGCTTGTCTTCCGTGTCTGCTGTCTCAGAGCGTTTCGTGTCTTGGGCCGAACGACGGATATGAATGGGCAGACGAACGAGCTGGGCGCGTTGGTAGAGCTACAAGGAATGTGCGAGGATCAAAGCTAAATCCTGGCAATCGACAATCTGGTTTCCTTCCTCCCATACTCCTCAATCTCAATCAGAACAGATAAACTGGCCCGAGTCACCTCGACGCCCCTTTATCGACACTTTTACGACCCTCCCCTTGGTGTTTCCTATGCATGATTTCTCGTGCTCCCTCATCACGGCCTAGGCCCAGGACTAGGATCCTGTCGTTACTCACTCTTTCCTTCGTGCCCTTGTTCGATGTTACTACTACTGCCAATTCAGGATCATCTCTTGTCCTGTATCTTCAACAATCTGCCCGCTCGAACCACGTCTTGCACTAGTCGGCACTTAGCCCTGTGCCCTTCTCTTTTCCACACACCATCGCCCTCAATACCGACATATCGTCCCTTGCTTGCTGCCCCGTTGCCTTCAACCTTTCGTCGACTTATAATTTCGATCCCTGAGATCACACGAAGACTTGGATTCTTGATCGTCTATCGCTCAATCGAAATTGGCTCGCATTCCATCCCAATCATCTCCCCTCGCATCCACCATTTCTAGAATTCCCCTTGACATCGTAGCCACATCGTTCTGCTTCTCCCTATACCTTGTATCGTCATCTGAAGTTATCGTGATACCACGACAACCAGCGACTGATTGATAGCGTCATGATCTCACCGATGACATTTCATAGCTGAAACCGTGTTCAACCCGTCACGGAGAGTTGGATCATGCTCCGTCTCTCCTCCGTGAGCCCGAGCAAGTCTCGCTCCATCTGTTCTCTATCACTATCTGTGTCGCAGATGAGGAACGTGACCCCTCTTATCCTGGCGCAAGGCAATTCGAACACTCTGCTACCCCCCAGAGCCGCGTACATGCTCGAACTCGCCCGAGTCCGAGTATACCCTCCTAAACAAACAGACCAGTCCCAGATAAGCGAAAGCGCGGGTGAAGACATGAAGGGGACACAGTCGATCCCGGGCCAGTCGATCCAGGACCACTCGATATCGCCAGGAAACCGAATCGACTCGAGACGATTCCACCGTGAGGAAGCGCGGTACCAGAGGCTCCCATAAAGGATCTTCTGTTGGGGCAAAAAATCCGAAGCTGAGCGTCCACTTGTGCGCCCTCGGCAGACGACAAGGTTAATTGGATCGAGTGTCGATAAAAGGTCGGAACTGAGCGAGAGTAGGGGAATAATGGAAGGATTACTAGGGGGAATCTCATCGTGTGAGGACAGATAGATAGTAAGATTCTCGAGGGACGGGAAGGGCATGATGGGATAAAACTGTTCGCCAAACGTAGGATGCAGACGGTCATCCCAGCCGTGATGATCGAAGAGTTGGAGTGAGACAACGCTGTCGAGAGTGAGTGAGTTCGACTGGCAGAAAATTCGTTGGCGTTTGAATAGATACGGACGTTCGAGAAGACAGCGCTTCCAAAAAATCAGAGATGAACAATCGATCAAGTGCATGTCCATTTGAGCCCGTTTGACTCACAGATCGATGGAGGAACGGGTCCAGGTCGGAAGGTTGACGGACGACCATCGCGCGATAGAGCTGAGGCGAGGCGATGGCTCTCACAGATGACGAGACGAGGCAAAGAGATGATAGTTCGGGAAGCGAGCAGTACTCGACCACTTGACAGATGAGTTCGGGTAGGAAAGCCTCCGATGACGAGGGGTTGAGGGCGGCTGGACGAGAGGACACATAACCGAGTTCGAGCATGAAGTGGTCTAAGATGGAGAGAGGAGTTGCAAGAGGGAAGGTTCCCTGCTGTCAAATTACTCATAGATGAGTAGCAGTCAGTCGTGAATCTCATGATACATGCGATGAGATGAAGGTCAAACTCCTTCCTCATCCTTGACTCACCCTACAGAAGGACCAAAGTCCAATGTCTCCATCAACATCACTAGACGCTGATCTAACGCCGTTCCGGTCTCCCTGCCTCGTCCAGACGCCGTCTTTCCCGTTGAGTTTTGCCACAACTCGACGAAGATCGAAAAAGACAGATTCGGCTCGGTCCACTCGTGACTGAGCTGCGGCGAGTTGAGTTTTGAGGGAAGCGATCTCTTCTGTAGGACTGAGCATCAAGCTGGTTCTTGAGGGTCGCTGTCTTTGAGATGCAGTGTGGGAGATCTGAGTCGAGACGATTGTCGTCCAGGGAAGAGATAAGTGACCTCATCGAAGGAAATCAGCTGACGAATCCTCCTCTCATCCTTTCTCATCCACCATCATGACACTCCTTCTTGATCTGCCACCAGAGATCCTCGTTCATGCTCTATCATTCCTCCCGATCCAATCGCTCTTAGTCCTCGCCTCCGCTTGCACGAGGACAAACAACTTTATCGAATCAGACAGTGTCCTCTCTCGAGCTCTCTGGAAAGCATGCTACCTCTCTGCATTCGACGACCCTCGTCATACAGGCTGGAGGATCAGACCGTATGACGAGCGAGTCGATGGTAGAGTAGACTGGCAGGAGGACGGCAAGAGATCGGCCAAAGCCATATTCTGGTTCAGTCATATCTGTTGGCGAAAGCCCACTAAGGATGACAACGTATGTTCCATTGGATTCTTTCTCACCTCGATCGACTGGTGAGCTCACTCTGGATTCATCTCGATAGGACCTCGTCTCGAACCTTCTCGCTCTCATTCATCTCCTCTATACGGCATCGCCTCCCACCCCCGATGGCGTCCCATCCAAGAACCTCACTATCCTTCAGTCTCTCCCTCTTCCTCCTCTCCAGTTTCATCCACTTATTGCTCAGCTCGCCGCCAACCTTCGCTCACCAAAGTACCAGACTCCGATGCCCTATGCTCGAGCGCTCGAGACACATCGGAAGCAGGTCTATTCACTATCATCCTACACCTCTTCCCTTCACATCGGACCGTTCACAGCCAATGGAAGCGTCAACTGGTCCGCGCTCAACTCACTCAAGAACGTTCAGATGGACAATCTCGTCTGGATGAGGAGATGGGACCAACTTTGGCAATCCGTAGACCCGCCCTGGGATGGACCGTTTGCTATCAAGGAGAGCAGGCCGGCGTCGATCCAACAGAGGGGACAGCCTGATTGGGCAGGGGTCGGTGGAACATGGGAGGGAGGATATGCTTTTATTGATTACACAGACTTCTTGGTATGTGCATGTCTGTGCTCAGGGTGTTTTTGTCGGCGAATTCGAAGATGACAATCTATCTTCCATCAGGTGTTCAACGATCCCCGGACAAAGAACCTGGCTCTCAGTAGGGAGCAGGAACAGTAAGTAGCACGGCGCCTGGTCAGTTGTGATCGTTCGTGGCAATTGACTGACAGCTCGACGTACAACCCATACTCTCAGAGTTGGAGATCCCATGATGCTCACCATCACCGACGTCTCTCGACTTCCGTCTACGCTCATCCCGATCCATGCGAGCGAACCTCCCGCGCTTCCAACTCTGGCTTTCGAAGGACGTACGAGTCACTACACCATCACAGGGTCCACCGTGCACGGACGAGTCAGTCTGACGCCAGATAATCAAGTCCGGTATACTTGGATCATTCGATATGGAGACCAAGATAGATGGAGACTCGAGGGTGTCCAGATTGGAGGTATTGGTTCGTCATATGGCGTCGTTGGGCTATGGACAGAGGCTGATCGATCGGACTCCAGTCGTACGTGGCCCACCCTTGACCCCTCTCAGACGAGCGGAAGTACTGATGCTTGTGTCTTGGGCTTGATGCCCTATTGGCTCGACAGCTGTGGGACCGTTCTGGTTCTGGAAGAAGAAGGAGGATTGAGTGGAGGCCCTTATGACTTGATAAATGAATCGATGCACCTGGAAGCATGACTGAATGATGGATATTGGGATAAGATGCGAATCGCACGGAGGAGGTATTGCAGTCGGTTGTTGATTGAGGAGAGATCGAAGTCAGCTTTTGGGCGTGAGATATAGTGAATTTCAAGGGAGAGAACACGCTTGGACGAGGGGAAAAGGAAAGGAGACGAGAAAGGTACGGGACTACCAGGATACGTCATCGAGATCCCTCATCGATCTTTCCCCCGGTCGCTCTTCTGACTTTCCTCGCAACCACCACCTAACACTCCGCAACGACAACTTACTTGTATGCTTCGATCTCCTCTTGTCCGGTCCCTTGTCCGACCTGCTTTCTCACCTGTTGCTTCACCCTTTCGCTCCGTAGGTGCGTCCTCCCTGTCTTCTTTGATGCTCCCCATCTCTCGATCTGCCATGCCTTCATCGACCCAGCCATCACCTCGAAGGTTCTCTTTTCGCGATATCCGTCTGACACTTTCGTCTTCCTTCCTAAACCCCCTCTAGTCACCCGAGACTTCACCACTACTACCACACTTTCAAACATGTCCCACTTCCCTAAGCCCAACACTTCTCCCCCCGAGAAGAAGATGGTCTACTTCCCTGCCATGAACCTCTCGCTTCCTGCAGAGACTGCCAACTTCAGGACTGTTCTCCACACCTCCAAATACTGCCAGATTGTCGTGAGTATTGCTCTCCCAGGCGATCTCGCCTTTCGCTTCTCGCCGCTTGGCATGCTAATCTATGCTATTGGGTGCTTCAGATCATGACGATCCCAGTCGAGGGCGACATCGGAGAAGGTTTGCCCAGAACAATTATCAGCAAATCCTAGGAGGATTCGTCGAGACACCAGAGACTGACGATTGCCTTCCGCCATTATCCCTCCGACCTACAGAGATCCATGACGTTGATCAGGTCCTCTCCTTCACCTCTGGAACTGGTCTCGCCACTGTTTCTGGGGAGAAGCAGGAGGTCAAGGCTGGTGACATGGTCGTCGTTCCTGCTGGTTCCAAGCATCGTCCGTGTCGTCTTTTTTTTTTCTTCATTTCCTTTTCTCCATTTGATCTGAAGCTGATCCCGTATTCCTCCCCTTGTTTGTTTTTTCCTGTAGAGTAAGTCCCTCTTCTACCCCTTGCGATCGAGTAATTGTTTCATCCGGTTACGCTCTCTCACTGACCAGTAGAATTCTTTCTTCCTATCATCTCTCATCGTTCACGATCTCAGGTTCGAGAACACCGGACCCACGTACGTTCGCTCGTGCGAATCTCGTGTCTCTGATTGACCTCGCTGATTGACCGCCTTGGTTTCATCCACCAAACAGCCCTCTCATCCTCTACACCGTCTACTCGCCTGCTGAGCACCACACCACTACCGTCCACAAGACCAAGGAGGAGGGCGACAAGCTCGAGGACGACGGCAAGGACGAGGCACCTGAGTGGTCTCAGCGATCCAAGGTGCGTTTGTTGTGTACACTTGTTGTCATCATGGTTGTTGGGGCAACCTTCTTCTCAGCCACGAGACGCTTGCTAATGAACGAATTTCCATCCTCACTCTGTTTTAGGCCGAGAACGCTAAGCTCGAGAAGGAGTCCAAGTGAAGCGAGTCGGCTGACGGTTTTGTGTCTCATATCGAATGTAGCCTTATTCTTTGAATCGAGGGGAGGTCGTTGATGAGAAATGCGGCGGGCCTTTACACTCTTCTTATGTTGAGGAAGGCTCACTTGAAGCGCCATCCTTTTCCTCGGGACGGCTTTCGTAAACTTGTTTCACATCCCTCAACAGAAAAAAAAAACTTGACAGATTCAAGAGACGACCAGGATCGATCCGAAAGGAGAGAAGACAAAAAAAAAAAAAAAAAGCTCATTATGATCATCCTAGGTTCGATCGGCTTCTATCCATCCTCGTTCCCTCAGACGTTTCTTCCCAAAAAAAAAAAAAA
>BCKM01000006.1:351372-382860 GCA_039545415.1 Udeniomyces megalosporus | reverse complement strand
ATCAGTTGACTCACTCGATAGGTAAACCCCATTCCTGAATCATGTTGACGCAAGCCGTCGCCGTTCCGGCCGTAGCGATGAGAGGATCCAAAACGAGGAGTTGATCCACCGTGACTTGATCGGGTAAACGAGAGTAATATTCGACGGCTTGAAGGGAAACTTTTTCACGGAAGAGTCCGATGTGATAGACTTTTTTTTTTTTCGTTGATTGTGGTGAAGTTTTTTTTTTTTTTTTTTTTTTTTTTGTTGAGGGATAGAAGAGGAGGATACGAAGAGAGTTAGTCAATGGATCCAAAAATGGGGAGGATTCTGAGGGGGCAAAGAACAGGGATTGATTGGGTGACCCCCCTTCAAATGGATGATTGATTTAAAGGAGGGGCGGGAAGGAGTGATTGAATCAAGGGAATTGAATCAAATACCTGGTGCTTCGGGGAATAGCTCGAGTAGAGCTGACTCCATACCCAAACCTGCCCTCAAACTGGGGGTGAGGATGAGAAGGGATCAATGATGGGATCAAAGTCGATAGTTTGATACGATCAATGTCGAGGGGGGAAAAAAAGAGTCGAAAGGTTTGAGACGGAAACGCGTCATCAGTCTGAGATCTTGAGATCCGATAAGAGTCGAAGCAGGAAAGAATTGAAGGTGACGAACATGGGAGCCAGACCAACTCTAGGTGCGATGGCCTTTCCAGTGAAAGATGCCATGGGTGACTTGAGCTAAATGGCATGAGACAAAAGGATAAAGAACATGTCAGCCAAAGGAATCCTGATGATTGGGAGATGGTCCGGCAATTGATTCTCATCTCCTCCGGATCTTGATCCTTTCCTGCTCTCCACTTCCCCCTTCTCTGTACCCTCCACCGCGTTTTTGGCACCCCAGGCTCAATGTTAGTTGGTTTTATATATATATAGTTCTTACTCACGCTAAGGACGTCCTTCAAGTCAAAGTCTTTACTAGCTTCGATCCCGACAAATGTAGCGAGGGCGTCGATACCATCTCTGAACTGCTTTGAACTCGTCTCAACTTTGCGAAGAGTCGTCATCTTAGCTTGGACGACTGGATGGGAGATGAGGTGAACTGGCATGATGGGATGGGTGAGCGATGCGGATTGCCTAGGGCAGATATGCGATAGATTGGTTCTGGAATGGGTGTTGGTGGATTGAGTGTGAGACGAAGGAGAAGCTGAAGAGAAGGGATGGACGGATGGTGATGGTGATGGTGTGTCCGAGGGGGAAGGGAACGGACTGTCCTTTTGTCCCCTCGAACCTCGGGAGAGCGGGTTGGGACTGCCCCGAACGCGTTTGTGACGAATTCTGCTCCTCTGAGGACCTAGATAGGGATTCCCTATCTACACGCCCGAGTCCTTCGTATCGTCTCCGCTGCCAGAAAAAAGACCCCATTGTTTCTTGCTTTCGCTCCATTTCTCCGTGCTCGCTCCGTCCCGATCTAGCATAATATACAACGGATCTGAGGTAGAAAGAAAACGAGCCAAAAAGAAGCAAGGATAACCATCGACAAAGACGAAACGAAAAACCAGAACGACAACTTGTGTTGTAGAGGAAGAGAGAGAATGACAAGCAGACTAGCGTATAAAGGACGGAAGCAGCATCCAGACCAGGCCAGCGAGGAGCGATGCCAGCGAATCGGACTACCGACATGGTCGGTCGGGCTGACGGCGCAGACGGGCGACTTAGCACTCGCTTACTTGGCCTTGGCGAACCCGACGGCGTCTGGGAAGGTATAGGGTAGGTACTGGGTCAGACACGAGCGCTTTACGAATCGCACGGTAAAATGGGAACGGAAAATCAACTCACTCTTTCCGAGATGGTAGGTGGTGTAGTACTTTCGGAGGAAAGCGTCTCCGATAATCCAGATAGGACCGAGAGGAGCAGGGATGTCGATGCCCTGGAAGGCAGAGATGCAAGTACCCGAGACCTCAAGGGTGTAGCTAAGAGACGCAAGACAGCAGGATCCGTCAGTTCAGGAGAAAGCGAAGAAGCAAGATTTCATCTCGACAGCAAAGAAAGACGCACTCAGAAGATGAGATAGGGTATGGCTTGCCCCCGAACATGAAAGTGAGATCGGGAAGCGAGGGAACGGTGGCGCAGTCAACGGTGTACTGTCCGTTCCAGCCCTTGGTGGCTCCGATCTCCTTGTTGAGCATCTCGGCAACGTCAGTGGGGACCTGAATTTCATGAAAACACAGGCAGATGGGTCAGTTGGCTGCTGAGGAGACCCGACCGATCGTGCACGGTCTCACAGCGATGAGCGAAGTTCCAGTGTCGATGGCAGCACCAGTGTTCTCGAGCTCGAGAGTCTCGGAACCAAAGGTGACGGCCTCGAGCTCGACCTCCCAGTATCCCTTTCGTCGGACAGGGACGTAGTTAAGCTTGCCGGTATAGGCATCGGTGTCGACCTGAGACAGAGACAAAGGCAGCAGAGAGTCAGCGTCGATCAAGAGAGCAGGAGATCAACCAAACTCACGCCACCAAAGATGAGCTCTCCTCCATCCTCTTCGGAGGTGCCGATCCTGAATGAGAAGACGTCCTCATCGAGGAGGCCCTGGTTGATCATGTTATAGAAAGGGGGAACCATTCGGTTGACCGAGATGGTGTCATATCCAAGACCTAGAGTACGACAGACGAGAACAGTAAAGGATCAGCGAGGCAACCCTTGATAGATTGACCAGATCAGGAGGGGAGAGATACACACCAAGAATACCATCAAACTTGCCGAAAGCGAAGGCGAGTCCGGGCTCCTTAGTCGATTCGGCAAAGTCCTGGTGCTTGACGACAAGGTCACCAACTTGGAGAACATCATTGGAGACGAACCCCTCGAGCGACCCCGAACCATATCGAATCTCGAACGAGGTGTCGTTGGCCTTGTACGTGGACGAAGCGGTCGAGTCGTACTTGGCATGCAGCTAGATAAGCCGAGATGAACACATCCAGGATGTTAGGATGTTGAGCTGAACCTTGAGAGGATGGTTCAAGGGCAGAGAGCGCTTCAAGGCAAGAGATGAAACAACGAACGAAGCAAGCGATGCTGGTGCACTTGGCTCCCGGGACCCAAAGGTTGGAGGATCCAGTATCCATGACAACCTTAAAGGTCTGAGGAGGGGTACCAAGCTCGATCTCGGCGAAATATTGGGCGTTCTGAGGAAAGGGGCAGATAGAAGAGTCAGATGGAAAGCAGTCAAAGTGGAAAGCCTCGGAAGGGCGGAACGAGGTCTCACCATGTAGTCTAAAGCGGGATTGACAGCAACGAGTCGAGGAGGTCAGCTTAACGTCTCACAAGTACAACGTCACCACATAAGCACGTTCGGTCCGAGCAAGACGAAGACCGGCTGAGGAAGGAGAGCCAGGAGATGGTCCTCTTTCCACCTCACCAGTCCGGTCCCCTACCGAATCCGGTGACAAGACTGAGAGCAGGACTTACTCGACAAAGGAACTCCATGCTCTCCCTTACCGAGGACGGTTTCCTCGTCTGATTCGTTGGAGAGCTCCTGGATCCAGAAGAGATCATCGCCGCCAACGTCGGCCTTGAGCTTCCTACCCGATCCACCGGCGCCGATGACAGCCGCTTTGGCCTGTTGGAGAGGCGCGACAGCGGCAGTGTATTTCTGAGCGAGGTAAGCTTTCGACGAAGCAAGCTGCTGAGCGCTTGGAGTCTCGTTGTTGGGGATCTTCTTGAGAGGGAATCTGGAGAGCAGGACGAAGGGGGGAAGGAAGGGGGAGGAGGAGGGAGTGGCGAGAGGGTGATTGGTGGACGATCAGATCGAGGCGGGCAAATGATGTGATGATAGATGTCAACGACTTACTTGTGGACGCCTGCCGAGACGGTAGATGCGGCGATGAGAGAGGTGAGGAGGATTGGGGCGAGCATGTTGATGATGAGTGGTTGTTGGTGAAGCGACGAAACCCAAGCGAGAGGAGAACTGGGACAACGCGTGGAGGACCGGTTTGAGACGTCATAGACGTGTCTCTCTTTTCTCTCCTCACTTGACCTCCTTCGCTCGCCCTACCAGGGTATTGATCAAGTTTCTTGCCAAGCATCGATTCGGCATTCCTTCGTCCATGCAGGACTCTCAGTGACAGCAGGGATCTCTCTTCTTGGCCCTTTCAGCTGCCCCTCATGGATCGGATCCCACTCAATCTCATAGACGCACGCACGCACAAAGGAGGGGTCTTCAAACATATTATAAATATTCTCCTTCCATACTAGACCGAATTCGACGAAGGAGGAGGAGGAATCGAGAACATGTCCTCACCCTCCTCCTCGTCTTCTCCCGGTTGCTCGTACTGACTCATTGACGAGTATACGGGTGCATCTGCGTCGGGCTCGTGGTTGTCCTCGATTATCAGAGATTTGTCGTCCGATGAGACGGTGATTCTGACGTCGTCCCCGTTTCTATTGCGGGATAGGGGATTCGAGAGAGAGGGGAAAAAGGATGGTGAATTTACTGCTTCGCCCTCTTGTCTGATACACAGAGTATCGAGAGAGAGCAAGGAGACACAAGAGAAGAGAAAAATCTCACCTAATACGACCTTCCACCAGCTTCTTCGCCAACTTGGCAAGAACCTCCTTCTGCAGCAACCTGGCCACCGATCGAGCACCATAAGTTTCCGACCATCCGACCTTTGCGATCCAGGCTTTTGCCTCATCCGAGACTCGGAGAGTGACGTGCCGATCGTTGAGTCGTTTTTGAATCTCGGATAGTCGAAGATCGACGACGGAGAGGACGGCTTTGTGAGAGAGTTTGTTGAAGATGATGAGATTGTCAAGCCGGTTCTGTTCATCAGAACAGTAGTAGTGGGAGAAGAAGTGATGCGGATCGGATTAAAAAGAGTAAAGCGCAAGAAAGGCACAGTTCGCATTACCAGACATAGTCACAGAACGCGAACCAGTCACAGACCAAACGGCACGTACGATGAGCTCGGGAGGGAAGAACTGGGAAACCGACTGAAGAATCTTTGCTCTGACATCCTCTGTCACGGTACCCTCCTCGTCCGTTGCTCCTGGTTGAGCCATGTGCTGCGAACCAAGATTAGAGGTGAGGCAAAGGATGGTGTTACGGAAGTCGATCGGTCGACCAGTGGAATCCGTCAACTTTCCCTCATCGAGGACCTGGAGAAGGATATTGGACACTAAAAGATTCAAGAGCGGATTAAGATGGAGGCAACAAAGAACAGACGATGTAAGTCTAAAGGGAGCTAGAAGGGTGGCATACGTACCATCACCATGAGCCTTTTCGACCTCGTCGAGGTTGATAACGGCGTAAGCTGGACGCGTGAAGTACAGTAGAGCGGTATCGTCAGTCGAGCTTCGCTTGCGTTGACGATTATCGTAGAAACGTAAAATCTCACGTCTGCGTCTAACGGCTTCTGTCAGCTGACCACCCTCTTCGTATCCAACGTAACCCGGTGCTGCTCCGATAAGCCTCGAGACAGTGTGTCGATCATGGTATTCAGACATATTGATGGTGATCCTGTGAGAAAGACATTCGATGTCATAAGACTAATGGACACCGAGGAAGAGTGAACCTTCAACAGGAGAGGGACTCACAACGAATTCTTCTCGTCGTCAAAGAGGAAGCCAGCGAGGGCCTTTGAAAGCTCCGTCTTTCCAACTCCCGTTGGACCGAGGAAAAGGAATGAGGCAAGTGGCCGTTCAGGATTTTGAAGTCCAGCCCGAGACAGACGAACGGCGTCGGAGACACTGATCCAGGGATGCAGACAGGAAGATCGGGTCGGAAAGACGAGATCAGACTAAGTCATTGAGTATCAACATGAGAGAAGGTGGAATTAACTGGCTCAACGTACGCTGTGACGGCTTGATCCTGCCCAACAACTCGTGTCTTGAGCGATTCTTCCATCTGGTCAGAACCCGAAGTGACGAAGATGACACAGTCAGGGTCGTGAACAAGTACTCGGAATCGACAAGGAAACGTTATCTGAGCCGCAAACTCACGTGAATAAGCTTCTGCTTCTCTCCTTTGAGCAGATTCGATACCGGGATCCCAGTCGCTCTCGCCACGACCGTCGCCACGTCCTCGCTCGTCACCCGGTCCCTCAAGAACGAACCGTTTCCTTCATCTGATGCGTCACTACTGGACGCCTTGTTCTCGCGCGTCTGCCTTTGAAGGTTGGGAATGACGTCGTAGGTGAGACGAGAGGCAGCCTCAAAGTTGCCATTTCTTTGGGCGATTTCGAGATCGATCTTGGCTCGTTCGAGTTCCTATGCACAACCAAGAAGTGTGTCAAGTGAGAAGATCGGAATCACGCGAAACAGATTAGGTTGACGAAAAGGGTGTACCTCCTTGACGCCCTTGAGGTTCTTGAGCCATTCTTTTTCCTTATGCCAAGATTCTTCCATCTCCTTGGCTGACTCTTTCTTCGTCCTTAGTTCTTCCTCAACTAGATCTTTTCGCTCCAGTGAGAACGTATCGGTCTCGTTCTTGAGTGATTCACGTTCGATCTGAGTCCAGGGACGGAAGTGAAAGAAATCGGAGAGGATGGTGAGCGGAAGTACCCCATTCAACCTGGTGACCAGTAAGAAAATCAATGAAGATACTGCATACTTCCAGCGTCAGAATCTCTCGATTGATAGCTTCGAGAGCTGGCGGTTTAGATTCCTGAGCGATTCGAAGAGAAGATGCAGCTTCATCGACGAGGTCAATGGCTTTATCTGGCAGGAACCGGTCCGGAATGTCTGAGCATAGACCGAGTTTCAGAGATAGTCAGAGATTGTTAGTCCGATTTCGCCTCAGACAGTGAACAGGAATGGTTGGGGAGACGAACATCGTTGAGAATATACAGCAGCAGTGACGAGGGCCGCATCCGAGATGCCAACACCATGATGGACTTCATACTTTGACTTGAGACCTCGGAGGATGGAGATGGTAGACTATACCGCCCACATGGACGACGAAAAAGGATCGATCAATCGATTGTCGGGTCAGGTGATCATTGGCTGGCAGATTGTCCGAAGGGCGGATAGCTAACCATGACTGTGGGTTCCTCAACCTTTACGGGCTGGAACCTTCTCGAAAGAGCTGGGTCTCGCTCGATCGTCTAAATGACAACGACACGTCGTCAGATCAAAGTGGCGTAAATGAGAAGATGCATCACGAGGGCATACCTTCCTGTACTCATCAAGGGTCGTAGCACCGACGAGCTGAAGACCTCGAGCCAATGCCTGGACGAAGGAATCAGATCCAAGCGACGTCGAAACAATCAGTCCGATTTCATCTACTCACTTTCCCTGGAGGCAGTCGGTCCGCGTACCGGTTTGATCATGTTTCCAGCATCGATGGATCCCTCTGATTTACCGAGGTTGAGCAGGGTATGGATCTCGTCGATGAAACAGATGATACCTTTCTGTTCTTCGTCGATGTCCTTGAGGAGAGCCTTGAATCTCTCTTCGAACTGGCCTCGGACGCCAGCTCCAGCCAAGAGGGCAGAGAGATCGATAGACAGAACTCGTTTGTCGAGTAATGACTTTTGGTATATGGCAGGAAATGAAACGTTGTTTTCCAGGGAACATCAGATGATACACGTAAGCAAAAGAAATAGAGGAGAAAATCAGTTCTGATGGAGACGAACCTCAGGGACCTCTTTGTTAACGATCCTCTGAGCCAAACCCTCGAGGATAGCAGTCTTTCCTACTCCTGCTGGACCAAGAAGTACGGGATTCGATTTTGTTCGTCGACTGAGGACTAAGTTAAGGGTGCAGGCGAAATGCGATCAGCTACTTGTGAAAACCTCAAGCGCAACTACCCATAGAAAGACTGACTTTGAATTGTTCTTCTGATCTCTTCCTCCCTTCCGATGACGGGGTCCATCTTTCCGTCTCTAGCGGCGGCAGTCAAATCTATGCTCTAACGAGTCAGACCACGCAAGGCAAAGGAAGAAAGACTCGTCAATCGTCAACATCGCATGACTAGATCAAGATGTAAGTAAAACCCACAAATTGCTCAAGAGCTTCTCCCTTCTTCATGCCACCACCCATCTTGAGACCACCAGGCATCATGGCGTAGCATCTTTTGAATGACGCTGTACGCTGACTCGGGAGCTGGATCGAGCTCGGTGGAACTAGGAAGTGCGAAGATAGAGCAGATGGTAGAGAGGAGTGCGACGAGTTTGAAGCGAGAGTAGATGACGAGGATCGAAGTGTACGCAGTGAAGTAGCAGGGGCGATAGAACGCAAGAAGGTTGTCGGATGAGATAAAGCGGATTTGGAGGAGCTAAGGACGGGAGCCCTAGATTTCGAGAGCATGGTTTGGTCTGGTATTGATCTGGATGGTCGGCGATGTACGGTTCTACTAGCTGAGGCAGAGTATGGACGGATGATTGGGAGAAGGCAGACGGGGGTGGAGGTTCGGGGAGAGGAACGGACTGCGTGAATTACCGGGTGACGTTCCCTAGAGATTCCATCAATTTCTACAGGCTTCTTCCCCTGGCAGCTCGTTGTTGGATATCGTTCTCACCTGACGAAAGATCCTACTCTTCTTCCATTGTCACAGCCACACCTCGAAACTAAATTCGGAATCAGGCAACCGTCCCAGGAATGGCTGGTGGAAAAAGTTTGATAGACCTCTCCTGTTTCATCACTATCGAACCGTCTGGCATCTTGAGATCAACTTCGGATCGACCGAGCTCATGGCCACTGCGGATACGACTTCGATCTGTCATCCGCATGTGAGTCTGAACGTTCAAGGAGCAACGATCGATGCGACGGTTCCGTCCAAAGAATGTATGATCAACTGTCGTGTCCACATGGATGGACGATTTTTATTTTTATTTTTCGAAAAAAAAAAGGAAAACTAAGGATACAAAGGAATGACCGGCATCCGGATGGTTTGAATCAGATGGCGTACAGTGGCAAACTCAAAGAGACGAGAGGACGAGAAGGGGGAAAGAAACAAAGGAAGATGTCGATCCAAATGATTATTCTAGCGGATATTGCTGGTATGTACAATTGTAAGAGAGGTGATTATCTACGTATGCAAAGTAAAAAAAAAATGACCCGTTACTTCGAAGCCATCAAAATAAGCAAGCTCCGGTCAGGCTGAGAAGCAAAGCTAGATTAACAAGGGTTGCACCGCCTCTAGCTGGTTCTGCCCAAGAGCTCAACGAGGTGGAAGTTGATTGAGATGCCGTAAGCCGTGAGTTGGAACTGGTAGAGGTCGTCGTAATCATGGTCGCCATACGAGTGGAGGAGGAGTGCGCAGAGAGATGAGACGAGGTGGCGATATTGTTGGAACTAATTACGAAAAAGGGCATACACGTGTTTGCGTGATGAAACGGTGAGTTGCTTTGGTTGATCAGATTGCGAACTAGGCCTGAGAGTACCGCTCACTCTGACCCACGTCCTCAGCCAAGGCCGATGAGGAAACACTCACGTTTCGTCATCAAGCACAGAGGAAGCCATGGCGGTTGCAGAAGACAATAGATCAAGTGGGATACTAGTAGCTCTGTTTGTCAATCAAGAGAGGAAAAGAAACAGAAAGAGAGATGCCGGTCAGCAAGGGGCAAAGGAAATCAAGCTAACCCGGGCGAAATCCTGGAGGCGACTGATTTTACTTCGCCGGGCTCGGATCTTCTCACACCAATTTCCCCACACACGTCGCCTTCTGCAAACAGATACCGAGTAATTCACAAGGCGGATAGATCTAGGGCTCACGTCAACAAATTCGTAGCCGTACCCAAGTTGGCTGGGATGATACTCGTCAAACCCTCATCGATCCCGCCGGCTCCCGCCGCCGCTGCGGTTGTTTGTGGTGCGGTGAGGAGATGGGATGCAGTTGGAGTTGATACGATTTGTTGTTGAGACGTGAATTCTTTGATCGAGGTTGAGTAGTAGGGAAGAAATGCGATCAGCCGTGAGTGAGAAAAATATCGAGATAAGAGCTTGGCAAGACGGGAAGGGGTTTTAGAGGCGGGGATCACCTATATACTTACCTTGAGCAGAGACGAACAAAGAGACGAAGGTCAAGATGGCGAGGAAGCAGATGGAAGGTGTGAGGTTTGGCATCGTACGAGGGGAAGCAAGGGAGGGTGTGTCTGAGAGTTAAGATACGCTGGAAGCTTCAATCGGTCGACGACAACGAGTAGTTTGAGGCAGAGAGAGATGAGAAGCAAGGTCGTGTATGTGAGAGATGATGGCGGTTCAAGAGCAATAGAAGAGGGGAAGTCAAACGCAAGGGAGCACTGGGTCCACAGGGTTCACAGGGGGCTAGGGGGCAGCGGCGGAGGTCGGCGTCCGCATATGGGGTCGTTTTAGCTCTCGTTACAGGCGTTCGTCCGACTGATCCCATTCTCTTCACAAAAGAACAGCACAGCTCGTCAAAGTTTCTCTTCTAATTTGGCACGCGATCAGGCAGAACGTCGTCCATATTATAGACGCAAACCCTTAGCAACTTCCTCCCCTCCGACCGATAACCAATCTACCTTCTCCTGATTTGCCTTGTCCAGCTTAATGAATCACCGACAAATCGAATCCGATACCCCCTCCCTTCCTGTTGAGACTGCCGTACTCGTAGCTCCTCCCTTTCTCAAATGGCCTCGGCGGTGGGAAATCCTTCGTAGTCGGGAACGATAGATGCCCTGATTGAGCCGGTGGTGAGGGAGCTCGAACTGGTGTTGCTGCTTCCATCGTCCGAGCGGGTGACGAGACAGCTCGAGGACTAGGTTTGGTTGTCGACGTGACGCCGACGCCGCCGTTGGAGAGGGGAGATGGAGCAGCGATGGGTGGGGCAAGATTTAGGGAGGCAGCGGAAGGCGTTCGAGAGTGATTGGAGAGGGAGACTGCTGCTGCCGGACTTCGGGATGATGGCAAAGGTGGTGCCAAAGGTGGTGCTCGAGGGGGAGGCTACGTTGATCCGAAAGACAAGAGGGCAAGGTCGGCTGAGCATTACTTTACGCCTCGCGGGTTCATACTGATCTAGCATTGAACGTTCGGTGACTTACAGCAGCACTGGCTGAGTTTCTCGATCTGCCCTCTGGCAGAGGCGGTGGAATCGCTTGCTGACCGCCCAAGCTCGACGTCGCCCTGTGTCGACCTCCAGGAAGGGGAGGCGGTGCATCATCCTGTGGCGTCGAAACCATCGTAGATGTCGGTCTGGAGGGCGGAGGAGGCGGACCCGACCCTCTTGAAGGCGGCGGAGGAGGTGCTCGAGAGGCTGTCGTGTTTGTTCGCGATGGTAGAGAAGGAGGAGCAGGGACTGTAAGAACCATTGAGGGGAGACTTCATCAGTTCTCGCTTTCGTTCCATCGCCGTAGCGGTATTCGACCCAAGAGCTTACCAGCTCGAGCGACAGGAGGTGCTGGAGGAGTTCGAGATGCTGCATCTTCTCGGGAAGGCAGAGGAGGAGAAGGTCTATCGCCGTTTCCTCGAGAGGGTAGAGCAGGGGGGAGTCCTCGATTTGGTAAAGCTGGAGCTCGATTGGGAAGGGCTGGAGGTGCGGGAGGTGCACTTTGTGGCCGAGGTGATGACAAAGTCATCAACGAGGCGTCAGATGTATCATATGTGCTAGATCGAGAGGACGAAACGTACACTGGAGCGCGTGCTGGAGGTGCTGGAGGAGCAGATGGTCGAGCTGGCGGAGGCGGAGGCCTGATAAAGACGCAAATGACCATCAGTCTCGACCATTTCCAAACGAACCAGATCGTGACTTCATGAGGCTCACTGAGAAGGCCTCGTGGAAGGTGGTGGCGGAGGGGCACTAGGGGATGGAAAAATCGTGTAGCTGAGTAAAATTAGATGGACAGCAAGGATCTAGCCGAGAATCGTGCACGTACGGAGGACTACAAATGATAGAGGGCGGCAATGGGATTAGTCTCAGAGGTCAGCTAATAGAGAAAAAGCAGGTATCGACTCACGCAGATGACCTTCCTGGAGGAGGAGGAGGCACTCGAGGAGGTGGGGGAGGAGCAGGGGCGACAGGTGGTGGAGGTGGTCTCGATAAGGGAGCAGAAGGAGAAGGTCGCGCAGTCGTCGATGCTGAGGAGCAAGTAAAACAGACGACTGGAAGTCAGATCATGAACTAGAAAGACATGGTTTCATGACATTCATACTCACCAGACGTCCCTGCCTTTTTCAAAGTCGGCATTCCGCCAGCAAAGAGACCTCCGAGCGAAGGCTTAGACCCCTCATCGTCGCTATCCCCTCCACCGCCGATACCAGTCCCTCCACCAGAGGGTTTGAGCTTGGGAACACCTCCAGCGAAGAGACCACCCAAGTTTGGTCTTCCATCTGGGAGAGAAGCCGGTTGAGGTGGTCCAGAAGTCTTCAAGCTCGGACTACCTCCAATCGACGAGCTTCCAGTGGAAGGAGCACCAGCGGCACTAGTTGACGTCGAGGATGATGATTTAAGTTTGGGAACACCAGCGGCGAACAAACCTCCAAGGTTTGGCCTTCCATCCGGTAAAGTTGGTGCGACAGGAGACGAGCCTGATGGGAGAGGCGCGGAAGACAGGGCAGGAGCTGGGGGAGGTGGAGGTCGAGATGAAGGAGCAGGAGGAGCGGGTGGTGCTGGAGGTGGCGGTGGCCGAGAAGGGGGAGGAGCTGTAGGGCGGGAAGGAGGTGGAGGAGCACCTCGAGAAGGTGGTGCAGGTGCTCGAGAAGGAGGGGGTGGGGCTCGAGAGGGAGGTGCTGGGGCTCTAGAGGGAGGAGATGGCGCTATCGAGGAGATTACGGTTGATACGGAAGCGACGAAGAAATCGCATGAAAGGGGACGTGATATTAGCTAGCTGACATGGATCGTTTGACCAACAGGTGCTGATGATCCGACTGCGGGTCGGACCAGCAAGGAAGACGAGAGGAAGAACGGAAAGGATAGAAGACTCACTACTCGTTCCTGAGCTCTTCAACGTTGGCATCCCTCCAGCGAACAGCCCACCGAGGTTTGGTTTAGCAACTGGTGCATCATCACTGTCGGTACCTCCCCCTCTGGGAGCGGATTGTACTCCAACGGGACCTCCTCCTCCAGACTTCTTGAGCGTTGGCATTCCGCCGGCAAAGAGTCCTCCTAAATTTGGTCTAGGTGGAGCATCCTCGTCATCATCATCCCCACCGCCGCGAGAGGCTGAAGGTGGCGGTACAGAACGTGAAGGGGAAGGAGGAGCTCGCGATGGGGGCGGTGCAGAAGGTCCGGAAGGTGCATCTAGGACAACACCAGCTACAGCGGGTCCAGATTTGTCGACGGTGGTTGTTTTCTTGAGCTGCTTGCCAGCTTGGATGCCTGCGAGGAAGGCCATGAGTGATAAGTGGAGTGAACCGGCGGGAGATAGCAGATGGAGGCCTCGTTCGAACGGGGGTCTCGTCGCAGTCCTCAACGGAGACACCGATTCGTCATCAATATGGCTCATTTTCCTTCTTTGCCTCTGCTTCTTTCTGTCTCATTAGAAACATAGATGTCTCATGATCGGGGAGTTCGAATAATGCTCTAATAGTTGAACGTAGTTTGATTTTCCTACCGAACACGCGATTCCCCTCCTCACTGATCCTTCTTGGACTCCTCGATATTTTCAGAGGTCCCTTCGTTGTCAGTGTCTCCTCCCTCGTCATCCGAGCGATCGTCGGCGAGAGCTACACCTCGGATCGATCTATGACGGTCGGAAACGCGAAACCAAACAATCGTTATGAGCGAAGAGGCATAGGAAGTCTACACAACACAGGACAAACCCATGTAAAATCTAAGAACTCACTTGATCAATATCCTCCAGATCATCCAGTACCAGAAAAGATTTAGGAGTTGGATAAGCAGGATTGGGACAAACTGGGAGTAATGATGATGGGGATCACGACAACGATTGAGTGAGCTCGAGACGATGGTGCATGGCGGAGATAAGAATGATTGGGATCCTTACAATCTGATACTTCATCCAAGGAGCGAGCCAAATCCCAAGCGAAGGTTTAAAGACCTTTGCGTATTCACTGTGGAGATTGGGCGACAGAAGTGAACAAGGCTCAGCGCGACTATTCCGGGACACTGCCAGAGGGGACAAGGTGAACGAACGGGATCAAGTCAAACTCTGTCCAGACAGACCAGAGGATCACGATGTTGAGATAGTGTCGCAGATAGCTGATAGCGAGGGGGGGGAGCATGGAAGTGGGCATGAGTCAGGAGTGGCTGGAGCATCTTCCGTGTGAAGACCTCGAATTGAAAGACATGTGTGTGCCAAAAGCTCAACTCACGTCCATACGACGACGAACCAGCCAAATGCGATGGCCGAGCTCAAACCAGACGATCTAGGACCTTCAGCGTAGTTGATGCATTTGGCAAGCTAAGCATGTCGAGCAAGTGACGAGCGTGAGCTTGGCGATTGCAGAAGCCGATGGCTATGGTATGACCGGCAAGACTCACAGCAAGGAATACGTCGCTGATATCCATCGTCACAAAAACGGCATTGCCAATCATGGTCAGGTTGACGGTGTACGACCATCCGATGAGCCATAGTGTGACCAGGTGCTGAAAATGAGGACCAGGATGACAGTTAGGCCGAGGCCGAGGTGAATCGTCAGAGGAAAGGCAAAAATAATCTCTCACGTGGACAAAAAGTTCGTAGTAGTCTTTTCGGGGCTTCTCAATCTTCAGCACGATGATGATCATTTGCTGGAGCCAGTATGCGAATTGAAGCCTGTTCGGAGGGCACGTTATTCAGGGGTGACAAATTCTGCGAGGCTTCAGATGCGAGAAGAAAGCAGACTGACAAGTAGTAGTACTTCATAATCTGCTTCATTTCCCAGTGTGGGTAACCGACCCAGAATTCTCTTGTGTTGAAGTCTGCATGATCAAGTATGGAACGAGCACGCAAGTCAGTTTCTGGTATATTTCGGTTATGGACGTGAACGAAACAACGCGACTTACACCAAGTCGGGAGATCTTTCATGACGTACTATGTGATCATCCAATGGTTCACTCAGTCTTCTAGCATTGACCTATATCTCACGAGATACAGCGAGAGACGCGACATACCATGCCAAGACAACCCATCGAGCCATAGTACAAGAATGAATAGCCCTGCTCGAGGAACCGGAGGATCTGGGATTTCTTGATGCCCAGACGCTTAGCAAAGGGAAGGAGGATATAGAGGGTGATAGATTGTCTTATGAAGGAGAACGTGACAATGTGGTGAAGGAGGAAGACGAGATCCTGCGGGGTTCGAGCAACGGGTCGAAAAGAAAAGGGGAGACAGTGCAGGGGTCAATCCTGATCCGGTCGACGCGTTCTTTCTGGTCCAAGATACGCGGTCTCGATAGCAAGCATGCTCTGGAGCTTACCTTGACACCCTTTCCGTACCGGACGTCATTGGGAGTTGAATGAGGGAAAGGGAGAGGGTAGGAAATGAACCATAGTGGGGCGAACGGGTTCTCGGATGGGATGTGAAGGGAGTTGACGAGTGGAAGGAGATAATTATCGGCTAGCCAGAAGTTGAAGTAGAGAGCGAAAGTGATGAGGAGGATACGACCACTAGAAGCTGGTGATGGGTGAATGCATCGGAGGAAGGAGGAAGGAAGGAGAGAAACACGTCGTCATCGTCAGCATTGACCCGTTTGCTTTCCGCTCTCCGGGCTGGACAGATCCTTGAGAAGAGACTGACAAGGTACGATCATCCATCGCCCACTCTTGAGGTCATTGAGGAAGCCATATGACTCTGGTATCTCTCCAGGATCAGCGACGCCCCAGGTGGTGCTTGTCGCCTTCCTGCTCTTTCGGCTGCCCTTTCGACTGGAGACGATTCCGCTGGTGCTGGCGCTCTTGCTGCCGCTTGCTACAGATGCATACGTGACAGGAGTAGAGCTGGATGACTTGATATCATCGACTTCTTCGCTCGTTTGATGCAACGGGATCTGTCTGGAGGAGAAGAGAGGGAATGAGCGGACGAGCGGTTGGACGAAATTCGTGAAGATTGAAGGAAGCTCATGATGAAAAAAGGAGAACATACTTGAGCACCTCTGTGATGGATTCCGATCGAGAATGTTTGCGAGGGCGACTCATGAGGAAACGATGGACGAGAAAGGGGAGGAGAGTGAGTCGACGTTCTTCGCAGATCTGGAATCGACACGAGGCTGAACGATCTGGTTGCCCCTTTCTCATTCTCTTCATTCTATCGAGTTCATTTACATCTCCATCCGCTTTCTCTTCTCCTACTGGATCTGTCCTTGGTCTTTTCTTCGTCTCTAGGATCTCTGATCGAGCCCTTCCAAAAAGTCTCTTTCATCACATCGCGCCCTCTAGACCCCTTGCTTTTACCTCATCCTTGACTCTTTGATCCAACCAAGCTCCCCACTCTCCGCAACGTTCGCTTCCCAACCTCAGGACTTCCATCAACTCGTCCGGCGCGAGGGCGACACCGCCCGTCTTGGAGAGCATGTTGAGCTCGGAGGAGAGAGCGTTAGTCGTGCTTGTTGAAGAAAGTGAGAGAGTGAGAAGGGATGGGGAGAGGAGAAGCTCGGAGAGAGATGGGTCGAGGATCGGTGGTAGTCTGTACATTGAGGAGGAGTTGTGATTAGCATAGACGCTTCGACCCAAGGGAAGACACGAGGCGACGGACCCTTCAAAATAGGCAAACGTGATGCACAGAGGGACGTGGTGGAGAGCCAGAGGAACGGGTGGTCGTTGGGAGGGGGGAAACTGTTCATGTATAGGTGTGGAATCAGTGACATGCATGGACGAGGACGAGGTACTAACAAAAAGGCTGAACGAACGACAACGACCTGTCCTCCTTCGACTTCCCACTCCCATCTCCTGTGTCCCTTGAGACCAGCCATGGCCGCCATCATCGCACAATCAAGCATGTTTCCATTGTCGGCGAGTGGGTGAATCGTTATCCGCAGGTTGAGAACCTTGTATCGAACCAAAGACAATTCAGGATCCGACGTCAGCGCTTGACGTCTACACGACTTGGTCGGATTGAATACCTCGTGATCAGCACCAAGAGATGAACGAAGGATGAGACCAACCTTTTCCCCAGCGACTATGCACAACGACTCTCTGTCCACCGCCTCTGATTTCCGGATCGCCTTTTCGAGGAGCAGACTCAACCGGGTTTCTTCCTCGCTCGACCTGAAGGATATCGGCAGGATGAGGATATGTCTCGTTTGGATGAGAAAAGACTGTGAGATCGGATGGTTTGAAGCTCACCTTCCAGTCTCGTACGACGTCGAGGCCATAGGTGAAAGCTCAAAGTGGATCGAGATCATGCCCTCATACGGTCTGTCTGGACGAGGCTTGACGATTGTGGACGAGATGCGAGCAAAGACACTTTGGGAGTTGAAGTGGAGGGTCAGCGATGCTTGATGAGGGCGAGAAGGTCGAAGGATGAAGATATCAAGCTTGACGATGGGAACGAAAGGGTCACCAACCTCGTCTTTCCCAATCGACACTCGACCCCACCTTGTTCACCACCGACCCACTCTAGCTGCCACTGCCTAGCTTGATCGAGCTTTCTGCCATCTGTTCTAATGCCAGCCTTGATGGCGTTGAATGTGAAGTCGCGTTGGAGGTGAGAAGGTTCAGGATCCTTGGGCATGTTGGTATTTTTGATATGGGATTGATTGGGCGGGGTGGTTTCGTATAGACTGGGTCAAGTATGGTGTGTGGGTATGAGGTAGCTGTGTTGCTGCAGATGCTGGTGAGGATGATGGAAGCGAGTGAATTCACCTCTCGCTCCTCACACACGCTCACCATCACGATTCAAATTGCTGTACCTCTTCAATTCAAACAGATTCTCACAGATATCCTTTCGCTGTATTTCTCTTCCACCATGATCCTATCCCGTTCCCGCCAATCAATACGAACCCCACCATTCCTACACAGTCTGCCTAGATATGCCGCGACTGAATCGAGCTCAACCATCGTTTCCCCAAGACCTTACTACACCGCATCGACCTCCTCAATACGCTCGCCCTCCAACACTTCTCCCAGCATATCATCCAGCTTCAACCGTCCGCCTTTGACATCTTTTGCTTATTCCAAAACACGCCATCACCACCATCCTTCTTCTCGACCATACACTTCTCACCCACCAGTTTCAACCACCAACATCAATCCCTCTAAACTTCCTCCAACAAGGACCCCACCTACATCCAAACCCTATGCTTCACTCGCTACTTGCGTCATCCAACCCGACCCTATCCATTCCCGTCCATTCCCCCTTGTTCCCTCTCCACCCCGTAGAGATTTCGTCCGGATCGCACCGAATGACCCACGTTCTCCAGCTGTCAAATGGCTAGCTTTCGGCTGGAGGTACTTTGTTTTCCTCTCGCAAGGATTTAAAGTTACTTGGAACGAGCGAAAGGAGGCTCTCGAGATTCGGGACCGGGTCCGGAGAGGCGAGGGGGATAAGAATTGGAAGGAGGATCTCATGATCAGGAGAGTCAACTTGGATGTCCTCAAGTGAGTTGGCAGGTCCTCTCCTGAGCCAGCAGATAGGGAGACTAGTAAGTGTGTCGTTCAACGATGGCTGACGACAAGGATCAACCGAAACGAACCGCATCCAAGGCTTCCATTCATGGTGGCCATCACCCTCCTCGCAGATGAAGCTATCCCTCTCATCCTCTGGCTGTGAGTCATCATTACCCAATCATTTCCCGTCCCGTCCTCTGTCGATTGACCTACTGCGACCTCTGGTAATCCCCATGCCAGCATGCCAACTGCACTTCCATCAACATTCCTTCTTCCTACCCAACTCGAGAACGTACTCATCAAACGTGATCAATCACTCGTCAAATCTCGAGCGCATGTCTACGATCTTTTGTCGATACCAAGACCGGATGGGAAGGCGGCGCTCGATGTCGGATGGGACGGATCGGGCTGGTGCAACTGGTCGGAAGAAGAGTTCAAGGCAATACTTCAGTCAGTTTTGACGCACATGACGGGGTACTTTGAGATCGTCGACCGTTTTTGACTGATTCACGAGTCGCTTCCGTACGTGCGAATTCGTTTTATTCTCTCTGCGAAACAGAGTCTACAACAAGGTTCCTTGGATCGCAAACAGGAACTTATTAGAGAACAAGCTCAGGCAGCACATCATGTCAGTTCAGACGCTCTCTCATCAAGCATGCTTTAGCCTTATCGCCCGTGGTCACGTCGAGATCAGTCGTGTGGAACTGACTACTGTGTCCTCTCAAACCCTACACCTTCCCTCTTTCCTCTATCTGTCACCATTCTGCCATATCCAACCCCATCCTCCCACATCCGATTCCCCCTCTTCGACAGTTCTTTAACGACCAATGATGATCTCCTCGACTCGCACGATCCAAACATCGGTTTCACGCGTGAAGAGTTTCTAGTCGCCTTGATGGATCGCGGACTGTCAGTTCTCCTTTCTTTGCTTTCTCTTGTCGTTCTTTACCCTTTTGTGAAGAAAGAAAGAAAGAAAAGCTGAACTTGATGGTTTTATTTGCTCCGACTCTCTTCGACGTACGATCTTTTCCTCACACACACTCTCTTTCCAGACTCGCCTACCACGAACCTACTTCATCTCTCCCAATCAAACTCGATACCTACCTAGCTTCATCTCGAACGGTCCCAACGTTCTCACCCCTCATGTACCTTATCGAGGACATCAAACAAAACCATCCCATCGAGATGGAGGCTTTCAGGGAGAGGGAGAGAGAGGTTTTGAAAGAGAGGGAAAGAGAGATGGAAGAGAACGGAGGATATTATGGTTGGAAGGCTGGAATCAGGAGGTGGTTCGTCGAGCCGAAAAAGGTGGAGAGAGGGAAGAAGGAAGGGAACAAGCTCGAGGAGGTGTCAAGTGAAGTTCGAGATAGAGGAGGAGAAGAAGAAGAGAAGGTCAGGAAGACGACGACGACAACCACGACGTCAGTGGAATCAGATCATGGATCATCCGAGAAGCAGGGGTGATCTAGATTCTGAGAAGAAGAAGAAAATGATTCATAGATACATGATACATGTATGTGTTTGAATCATATCATACATGCAAGAAAAGGGAAGATCAAGACAGAAAGAGCAAAGTGGAAAGAAGAGGATGGATGACTCGATCGAGGAAGTCAGAGAGACAATTAAGGACTTGAATAGGTGGAGAGAAAGAGAAAGGGAGACCGAACATGGCGGACAGAAAGGAAAAGCCAAGAGACAGTCAATGGGGTAAGAAGGGGTGGGGAAGTGCTTCAAACGGTTTGCATTAATGAGCTTGCTTCTTGATAAGCGCATCGACAGCATCCTTGTGCTCCTTGACAATGACAGCTCGGTTAAGCTGAACGGGAAGAAAGAGAATCGAACAACACGACGCGAGTTGATCAGTTGAGTTTCTCGTTTGAGATCACCGAGACTGAAAAGAAGTGATATCTCCCCTCACCTTCTGAGCAGCCGTAACAAGGCCGTTCTCCGGCGTCCATTCTTCGGCATCGAGCACCATTCCACCCAAAACCTCAGCGCCCTTGAATCCACCCTTCTTTCCAACTCCATTGACTTCCTTCAAGACCGCATCCACAACTTTCGAGTTCTTGGCCAGGCTGTCCAAGCTGTCTTTGTCAGCATCGACACCAGAGAGGGTTTGGGACCGAAGGAAGTGTCGAAGGTTGGATTCGTGGAGGGTAGCAATTCCGATTGGGTTCGTGCATTCACCGTTGGCGTAAACGCAGAGATTAGAGAGGACGTTAGTTCCTTTGTATGTAGACTCCAGACCTTCGAGAGCAATGTCTGGCTTGGGAAAAGGTGGGTGAGGGGAAGGAAGACGGAAATCGGAAGGAAAGGGACTGTGAGTTGAGGAGCGGCTTAATACATGTGTCTCAGGATGGTGACGTACATTCTCCACTGGCAGTCTTGACGAGGTTTTTGATTCGATCAATCAGACTGAGGGTTCCGTCTGGGTTCCATTGCCCACTGTGTGATTGAATCCAGGCTATCGTCAGCACTCCTGGTATTCGGTACCAAATAAAGAAAAGAAGAGAGGGGTCCTCACATGTCTCCAGTCTTGAACCAACCGTCCTCAGTGAAAGACTCCTTGTTGAGATCGGGTCGCTTGAAGTATCCCTTAGTGACACTGCCTCCTCGGAGGTAAACCTCTCCCTGGGGAGGGTTGTTGCTGTTGAGGTAGCCAGCGTCGGGGTAGTCTGTTGGGAAGATACATTAAGCCACAATGTCAGCGATGACGCGACCAGACAGACGTCACACGGCGACGAACTGACCTTGAAGTTTGATCTCGACCGAGGGCACTGGAACTCCAACCGTCGAGTAGTTCCAGAACTCGGGAACAAGGATGGCAGCCATACCACACGTCTCGGTCAACCCATAGCCTGACAGAAGATCATGAGCAGGGGATAGATCAGCGTCCGAGGGAGGGAGGATGCGGAACCGACATCACAGATTCCACATACCTTGCAAGGTAGTCATGAGAGCGGTACTAAGGAATTCTTGGGTGGGCTGGTTCGTCGAGGTCATCAGTGATTTCCAAATATCTCTCTCAATCTGCAAGGCGTTTTAGCGCCACTAACCTTGCTGAGAGCACTTCCTCCATTCATGGCGATTCGAAGTCGACCACCAGTTTGCTCCTTGACTTTCGAGAAAACTACGGCATCGGCAACGCCACCAAGCATTGGCACGTTCTTCTTGAGAGTGTAGGCAAGGTTGAAGGCAGTTTGAGCAAGCTTGGGCGAAGCGTTGATCTTGCCGACGATACCCTTTCGGATCGTCTCGAAAATGGTAGCTGGTGAGTTGTAGAGAACCAAGGGTCAGATCGACGATCGCGGACAGGCATGCAATGATCTCGATAGCCCATCACTCACGAACTCCAACCATGATACTTGGTTTGAACGCCTTGAGGTCTCCCGAGCAGCTTCGCACAGATGCATCAGTGAGGGTCTTGACTCCTCCGTAACCAATCTGAGGATCAAATGCAACGGTCATCAGCGGGTGATTTTTCGATAGGAGGTAAGTGTCCGACTGACTTGAGTGCCCAAAGTGTAGAAGGTCAACTCGACTAGGAGCTCGAGGACGTGCGAGAGCGGCTGAAGGGGCAAAAAATCCAGTGTCAGCGTAACGAATATATAAACTCAGCTGCATAGCATGTATTGCAACTCACGAGGAAAGCAAGGAAGGTGTCCTCCGGCTTGATGATAGGCGAAAGAAGTAGAGTTGTTCCAGCCACTATGGTAAGATTGAATTAGGGTCCAAGCTTCATCACAGTAGCGACATATGGACAGATGGCCCGGTTCACTCACGAGACGATACGATGTTGTGGTGACTAAGAATGACACCCTTTGGAGTTCCAGTGGAACCCGAAGTGTACTGAGAGCGGCGAGAGATGTTCGATCAGCACCACAAGACCCAGGCGTATTGAAGTGGTCAGGAGTCTTATACTGACCATGATGCAAAAGGTATCATCGGGCGAAGGTTTCTTATCAAAGTTTCCAGGGTGCTCCTTGCCGAGCGCTCGTAGCTCGTCGAGGTGAATGAGCCTACCACCTCGGGACTCAAGGACGGCATTGATTTTGGTCATGAGCGACTGTTGGTTGGGGTGGATCAAAGCTTAGCTAAAGAGAACATTAAGGGAACAAAGTGAGTTCCTGCGAGGGAGACCTACCTGGTTCTTTGCCTCTCCGTCGTAGATGACAAACCGAACGTACTCTCCTCCCGCTTCCTTGTCCTTCTCTTGGCCCTCCTCAGTAGTTTTTGATCCTTTAGTCAATACAACTTCAAGAGTCTGAAGCAACGAAAAGAGACATCTGTCAGGATCAAGATCATCGAGGTCTGGATCGAAGCGGACGGCGTACGTTGAGTAGGGAAGTGTTGGTGAAGACGGCTTGGACCTCGGGCTCCGTCAGCGAGTGAGCAAGGCCAGAGACTCCAAGGGTAGGGTATGCGGTCGTGATAGGAAGCAACGCGGTCGTGCAGCCGTGGGCCATAGTTTGCCAATTGAGGGAAGTGTCGGCATAGATTGAGACCCTGCCGCCCTCCTTAAGGCCCAGATGCTGAAGACCAGATGCAACCTCCTGAACACGGGTGTGGATCTCCTTGTAGGAGACATACTTGTAGTCGGAGAGCTTGAAGCTGAAGTGGAGCGGGTGGTGTGAATCGAACCGAGACAAGGGGGAAGGGAAAGGGGATAAGGATCGATCAGCGTAGGGTCTTGGCGAGACTGGGCTGCGTGTCCGCTTGATGGCATTGTCGTCTCTTGGTGGCTACTATTAATGCTTGTTACGGTGTAGCCTCTGTGTTGCTATTTGACTCGCGTCTAGCCGAGCATCAAATGCACAAGATACAGAGAAAGGACCACCCACTATTTCCACTTCTTGGTCTCAGTCGTCTCCTTTCCGTCGACGACCTTCTTGACTTGCTTCTCTTCTTCGATCACGTCAATCACGTCTCTGTACCCAGCCGCCTGTCGGTTTCCAAACTTGTTGGACAGGTAAGGGAAGACTGCGTTGAGAGAATGGGATGACGCGAGAGAAGGGAGGAACGTGACACGGAGCGGGCAGGGATGACGATGAGGCGAGAGACGACGGGTTATCAGGAGAACGATAGACAATTTTGGAGAAGGGATATGGTCAGTGCGATGAGCTCGACCAGGTCGCTAGTCTAATTGGACAGGCGAAGAAGATGAAGAGCTTCACTGACTGTCGGCGACGGTTCGGATGTCAGTGCCCAACGGAGTCTCAACGAGCTTGTCAGGCGAAAGGTGTGATCGCCTGATGGTTTTGTCTTGCTTGGTAGGGATTGATGCTTGCTTCATGTTGGTGGATGATGTGGCTGGGTACGTTCCAGGGTGGGATGAGGTCATGAAGGTGGTTGAGAAGAGGATGTTCGATTCAACTCCCTTTCTTCCCACGTCATCCATCTTGGTCCCGTCGAATCTCCACTCGTCGTTCTGGGACACCTTGTCATGTTCACTGCTTATCCTCCTGACTGTTCCTCCATTTATGTCGATACCGCTCACACTGATCAAGCATGAAAACCGAAACGCTGACCCGGGCCTACCCGAAGAACGTCCCGGAGGAAAAAGCTTTCCTCCGGTATCAAGATGATTTCCTAGCTCGCTCGGCCTCTTTGTTGCCACCCCCTCGAACTCTACAGACCTAGGACTATATAACGCTCGGATTATTCCCCGGCAAATCTCTTTGCTTCATCGACCATCACCCATCTAACAACACGCTCAAAGATGATCCCCATCGCCCCCTCCTTCCTTCTTCTACTGGCCCCCCTTCTCGCCATCGCTCAGACAACCGAGCAATCAACCCCTATTCCGGAGGTCTCGCTCCTCTTAGATGCCGGACTTCCTGCCAATATCACCCTCCGGTGCCTCTTGGACAAGATCAACGATCGAAAGCTCAAGGACCGCAAGTTTGTCTTTGGCTCAACTCTCGCTGCCCTGGACATCCAGCCTACACCCCAATGGACATCCGATCGATTCAAGGACACTTTTAACGCTGCTGTGGCGGAAAACGAATGCAGTGGGTCCTGATCTCGACGTTTTTCAAACCGGTTAGAACTGACGATGAGACTCCAATCTGTTCTGGCTTTCTTTAGAGTCCTTCGCTTGGTACGAAGCTGAGGGTGTCGTGAATGCTTCAAGATGTATCGCTCTTCGCGACTATGCCGAGGACCGAGGCAACGACTTCCGACTTCGTGGGTTATCTGGAGTGTAGCTCGATCGCTCTCGTTCTCACACTGACCAAAGACGCTCTTGCTTTTCTGTTGTTGTCTTACTAAACTTCTACGCTTTCCCTCTTCAGACAACACGTTCTGGCACAGCCAGCGACCCGACTTCCTCACCTACAACGCCACGTTCTCCGTGCAGGACCTCAACCAGTCCATCATACCGTTCGGGGTCGAGACGATGATCAAGGACATGGGCAAGACAATTTTTTCTGTTGACGTTGTGAACGAGCCATGGTCAGTCGACACTTGTCACATTCGCTGCGTCTCCCCGTTTGGGAGTTGGAGACTTTTTATAACAATTATCTCCCCTAACGGTCCTTCTCTCGCTCACCCCATCTTATCCACTTCCACCATGCAGGTCTGACTCGGCCAATCTCAACGATAGCTCGACACAGTGCGGTAAGTCCTTCTACGTACCTGCTTCCATGTCGTCTCCTCCAATCTTATCTTGGCTCTCGCTCCTGGACCGCGCACAGTCCTTGATGCCGAGCGTTGGCCCAACTGGTCCATCGATGGAATGACCAACTCGACTAAGCTCTTCCCTGACGAGTCCTTCATCGCTACCGCCCTTCGAGCGGCCGACAAAGCGAGGACCGACCTCGGTCTGACATCCAAGGAACAGGTTCACTACATCAACGATTGTCAGTCACGCATTCAAGTGCTCCTAGTCATCGACGAACACCCTCCTCTCAGTCACCCGTTTCCTTCTGTCTGACCATTGCTCGCCACGATCATCTTTTCCCCTTCGTCCCGATTCCTCTAAAGACAATATTGGCGGCACCGTCCCTGTTGCATCCAAGACCGAGTGCGCCTTCAAGACGCTCGAAAAGCTTCAGCGAGAGGACGTTCCCATCGACGGTCTCGGTCTTCAGTCTCACTACTCGGCTACCGTCGGCGGCTACCCATCCAAAGCTGATCTCCACTTCACCATGGACCGACTCAACAAGCTTGGTCTCCAGGGCGCCATCACCGAACTCGACGTCTGGCTGCCAGACAATTCGACCGAGTCTTTCAGGTTGCAGGTGAGTCAGTTTCGCTGCTCGGGGAGCTCGGTCCATCTTAGCTGCTCTTCACTCACATCTTACTGAAATCCTCTTTCAGGCTGCTATCTTTGGTGATTCGCTCGATGTTTGCCTCTACTCTCCTAATTGCTTTGAGGTAAGCTCTGTAACATGCATACCAAGATGGATTGCGGGAGCTTCAATCACACTTACCGTCCCTGCCGATCACATCTTCCTCACGATCTTGCATCCAGTTCATCGTCTGGGATAACCGAGACGATCAGTCCTGGTTGAGCGACTTTGATGACCGAGGTGTCGCCCAGGGAACCCTCTTCGATGCCAACGGTCAGCCTAAGCTCGCATATCAAGAGGTTATCCTTCGACTCGAAAGATTCATTGACGGCCTTCCAGAGCCATGTGCGACTTCGGGCGGGACCGAAATCTGTGTTCTTGAAGGATACGGCAAGCAGGAGATGTGGGCTCCCAGTACTTAAGGAAAGAGTGCTGGGGATGGTGGAGGGATGGATCTGAACAGGTTGGAACACGGGAAAGCAGTCAACCGTTGTATCGCATGCCATCTTAGTTGTATATCTTCAAGATTTTTCTCCCGATTGGCTAAAGACACCATGTCGACGAAGGAAAGAAAAATACCTAGAAAGGCTCGGGGAGAATCCTGGGAGGCCTCTCTCCTTGTTTGGCTGCTCCTGCGCAGTCAGCGATCACCTTCATCCTTCCTCCTGACGTCAAGCATGGATACTTCTCCCCAGTTTGACTCATCTATCCATCCACTCGAATCTCTCGACGAATTCCTTGCCAATGTGAGCCATCGTCTAACTTTGCGTCTCTCGCCTCTCTCAATCGCGTTGGTCCAAGGACCGGACTCTCTCCCAGCTGAAACCAATGCTTAGGGGCTCTAGCACAAGCCTTCAAAGACACAGGACGATGGTACCAAGCCCTGGATCTGGATCTTTAACGAAAAAAACAGCACAGGAGCCCCCTCCGAAGAAGCTCAAGTAGAGGCTCAGGCAGAGGCTGCCAAAGTCCTCCAGGATGCTACGATAGAAGTCGAGAGAATTACAGTATGTCGCGGACATCATATATCAATCCCTCAAAGAACAAAGCTGTAACCGAGCAGGCGAAAAGGGCGACTTTGGTTGTCAATATTGAAGATTTGATCGACGGTCCAGGGCTTGGTCCTCTCGAAACGTTTTCGCTAACGGGACAATGGTTTGTTTTCTAGGCTGACGCTACCATTCCCGTCCGAGCTAACAAAGCCAAGAAGATCCGGTCGAAAAAGGATCTTCGAGAGGAGGTGATCGGAATGCTCACTGCTTCAGATCCATCGAGAGCCTCGCTCGCGCTAACATGTCGTGATCAAATCATCAATGTGGTGTTTAGGTCCAAAAGAGCGCGACGGAGTCACTCAAGGAGATTTCTGTTCGTCACAGATACACGAGTGGAAAATGGATGTTCTTCCGAGACGCTGCTGGAGGGTTGGACAGGTATGGTTGAGTGCACTCCGAGTTGAACTAGATGTAACAATGTTGACCTGTGTGTCCTCTGTCGCTTACGCTGCAGTCTTTTCGCCACGCTGGCCAACTCCCTCATTAAAGGTCCACTATCTAAGACCGTGGCCAACGGTCTCAAGGTCGGGACGTGCACGCAACCTGCTCCTGAGCCGGGAGAGCGAGGGAAGCGTAAGTTTTCTGCACGATTGTTTGATGTGACAAGATCGCGAGGTAACCCAAGTTTTTGCAGAGCACTTGATCTGCCTCTATTACAGTGATGTTTACTCTCTGGAGGACACACGTATGATCCTCAAGGTCCTCGCCGAAAGTCACGGTTTGAAGCCGAGCAGCGTAAAGGCAGATCTGAACACCGTTATCGGACTCGACTCAAAGGTGATATCCTGTCGCTTATCTAGTCAAGGGCCTGGCCGCTGACTTCATGCTCTTCCTTTAGCATCCTTCTGGCATTCGATCTACTGTATGGCAGCCTAAAGAGGTGATACCTTTAGAAGAATTGGACGTAAGTTTGCCTCGCAAGCCAAAGAATCCTTTGTACCCTTCAACAGTGATCAGTTGGAGGCTAATCTCGACGGCACGACACAGGCGTTGTGCAAATTCTACTATGAGAACAGGGTCGAAGAGGATCCAGCTTCGGATTCTACCATTTCCAAGAAGCGATTACCTCCTCCCGAGATCGAGGCAAGCGTGAAGGCGAAACGAGCTAAACAAGCGTTCGGATCAGATTCGGACGAATCAGATGAAAAATCTGCCTCAGTATCGAAGATGGTCAACGTAAAGAAGAGTACAGCAGAGCAGAAAGGCGACGCCAAGGGCAACGTCAGAAGGAAGATCAGAGCAAAGGCGGGAGACAGGGGAGAAAAGGGGAGCCAGTATGGATGGCCGGACTCGAGCAAGGGAGATGTGCTGGGTGGTGATGGCGGTCAGCAGAATTCGGTAGATTGGAAGAAGAGGAAGCCGGTAGAATCGGACGACAGTGCAACGGAACCAGAGGATGATTGAGGTGGTTGGACAGGGTGGTAGGATGTCGTGATAAATAAGATTTTTGTTTACTCGATGAATGAGCGTAACGGGGTTTTTAAAGAAATGGACACAAGAAATCCGATCCTTTCCTCGACGTAGAGCTTTAACGCACTGCGGCGAGTTTCATCTCATCGACAGTTACCCCACCCGTCACCGACTCCCGATTCCATACGCCCATACACTGCACTAACAACATGAAGGGAATGATCAAAGCCGTCCAAAGGACACCTCATGCCCTCACCAGTCGAGTCGGCATGGCCAAGAGTAAGTCCGCTTGGCCGGATGGAGTTCCTTTCGACCCTCCAGTCGAGCTGACGACGTGTTTTTGACAACTCTACAGAAAGCAGTGATCTTGAATTCGTGCGTACATATCATCTCGCTTGAGCTTTCATCGTCGACTCCGCTCGTACAGAGACAGAGGTGACGGGGATGCAAGACCAAAGCTCTCAGGAAGTGATTCCGTCTTGGAGCTGACGATCCTCAACGGTCCGACGTGCTCGATTCATTCATCAACAGGATGACTTGGAACGAAAGTTCAAGTCTGTCGAGACTGGATGTGACAAGCTCAAGAAGGATTCTCAGGTCTTCAGGGATGCCGTCTTATGTGAGTTGGATCGCCGTTATCGTCATCGTCCTATTTCGACACACTCGATGCATCCCAAGCTGCTTCCATCCCAGCATCTCATCTCTAATAAGAGACGACTCTCCACTAATCGGAACCTCCGTGTCGCCATCTTCTTACCCTGTACATCGTTCTTGTCATCCTTGGCGGTCTCTTCTCCACAGCCCTTCTCGTATCCGGCGATGCTTTCGCCGCCTCCTTCACTGCCCTCTTCACTCCAATGGGAACGGAATACGACCTCATCGCAAAGAACCCAAACGCCGAGGCGACGATCAAGAACATCGGTCAATATCGAAACTTGATGGAGGAGCTCAAGATCTCCCTCACGCCAGAGCTTGAACTCATTGACTCGAGGGTTATCGTACCTAGTAAGGAGCTCGGAGAGGTTATGAAAAAGATCAGAAAGACCATCACTAAGCGAGAGCACAAGGTGTGTGGTTCACGACCAAGAGATCAAGCGAGTTTGGAGAGCCTGGTACGGAGATTGATCTCGGCATCGATTTCTCTGTACTGCGGACATAGCTCGTCGACTACGACAGACACAACAACTCGTTGAACAAGCTCCGAGATAAGAAGGAAAAGTCTCTCAGCGACGAGAAGAACCTCTTCAAGGTAACGCAGACCTGTCCTTGGCGGCTCGTCGTCAGTTTACCTCTTTCAGACCGCCCGCTTACGGTCGTCTGTCTCATATAGTACGAGCAAGACTTCGAAGCCGCTTCCGGAGAGTACGAACATTACAACAACACACTCAAGACCGAGCTTCCTCTTTTCCTCGACATGTCGACTCGATTCATCGACCCCCTCTTTCACTCCTTCTACTTCATGCAGTGCGTACATACATGTTTGATGCCGTCAGATTGACGCGCGAACTGTCCGATTGATTTTCCTCATGTCACAATCCATCTCATCACCCCTCCTCACATTTCTTACCAGGTTGAACGTGTTCTACCTCATGCTCGAAAAAATCCAGAGCTTCGCTGATGGCAAGTATGATCTGGCAAGGACCGACATCGATGGCATTTACGATGAAGCCGTTGGAGATATTCCAGAGAGGTTAGAGGCTCTACAGGTTGTTCAACGACAGGTCTCGACTGGTGAGCGTTGCATCAATCTAATCATTGTTCTCGAGAGAATGTTGACTGAAGATTGCCATTGTCGTGCGCTTGTCCTTCTCTTCCCTTGATATAGCCAAACTCATGTCGCAACACGGTGTCGTCGGACTTGGTCGGACGCCTTCTTCGGCCTCAGGGTCAACACTCGGCCGGACTCCCTCAGGTCTCAAAGGACCTGCCCCTCCCGCTCCAGTCTCTCGAACAGCATCCTCCTCTTCCAAGATCGCTGCCTCTCCAGTGGCTCGAGTCGTCGCTGCTCCTCCAGCATACTCTCCTCCTCCAGCTTCGTCGGCAGCTGCTGCTGATGACGCATATGCCAACTCTGCCACTAAGAGAGCTCCTCCCCCTCCTCCTCCATTGAAAGCCAAACCCAGCTTTGGAAACCAGAAATATGTCGTTGCTCTCTTCGACTTCGAGGCTCAGGTCAGTCAATTTCCATTCTCAGAGAGATTGATCCCATCCGATTTCATCTGTTTATACTGAAATGCACTTCTCACCTCACCATCGTGAAACCTCTTCGTTATCCGAATCCCAATTGTTGTTCTGAAAACACAAAGGCTCATGGAGACCTCGGATTTTCGACTGGAGATCGCATCGAACTCGTGGAGAGGACTGGAAGTACTGAGGATTGGTGGACTGGCAAGTTGAACGGAAAGCAGGGTGTCTTCCCTGGTCAGTTCATCTACACCTTTCCCCCCCTCTCTCTCTCTCTCTCTTCAAGGTCTCTTGAATCGTTCGTTTCTTTCGCTGACACGATCCTCACGCGATACAACTAGGGAACTACGTTCAGGAAGAATGATTGTCCTTCCGCCGACGTGGACCTCCAAGCGAGAGGCATGCAGCTGAAGAAAAAGCTAAACTAAAAACGAAATAAAATCAACTCAATCTTGCCTCGACTATTCTCTTTCTTTCCTTACGTGTCGTCCTTCCTTTCTTTCGCCTTATTTCTATCTCCACATGATATGTTGATCTCGTTCGTCTTCAAACTGCGACCTGATTCGAGCATGAGCACATGAAGATGGAAACATCAATCATAAGAAGCCAGCCCCCTTCCAATCATCTCGTCATCAACCCTTGAGATTTCTCTCGGAAAAAAAAGAAAATGATCGTTCGCCATCTTCTTGAGTTCTTCTCCTTCACCCGTCCTCATGACGAGTTTGGAGAAATTAGAATTCGGATCTTCTAGTAATCGCTTCGGTGAGTCTTAATCAATCGCGCGAAAAAAAAAAGGAAGGACATGCACACACACACACACACACAAAAGAAGCAAGAAGAAGAAGAAGAAGAAGAAAAAGGGAATGGATCGTCAGCGAAAGAATTGCAGTTGACGGAAGACGAGAAAGAAGAAGGAAGAAAGGACGAAAAAAAAAAAAAGGTTGCTCTAACCAAATTCCAAGATTTTTCCTGCTTCTAGGTAAAGGATCTTGTCGAATTTGATGATCGTCCTCAAGCGATGAGCGACGACGATGAGAGTTGAATTGACGAAGGCTTCCTCTATGGTCTGAGTGATCAAGGCGTCCGTCCTGAAGGAGTAAATAGATGTCGTCGTCAGGACAGAGCATGAGACGCGAGG
>BCKM01000006.1:247589-351272 GCA_039545415.1 Udeniomyces megalosporus | reverse complement strand
GGGGGGAGGGGGGGAAAGGGGGAGGACTCACTCCAGATCGATCGAAGAAGTCGCTTCATCAAGAAGAACTAGCTTCGAACTCCTCAACAGAGCTCGAGCCAGAACCAACAATTGACGTTGTCCTTGGCTTAGATTTCTGCGGGGGAGGGGGGGGGAAGGGATTCCCAACAACAATGATGCAGCAACAAGAGAGGCAGGACGATCATATATTAACGATTGGAAGAAGAACTTCCTATGCTTTCGTTCGTCTGACGACGTGAGTGGCTTTTATTGATATTCTTCCCTCTCTTCTTCCAAAACTCACGATCCATGCATAGCTACTTCGCTATCAAGAACGAATCTTGCTTCGACAGAAGTGAGTCGACGATCGCCTATCCTTTTGGGAGAAATCGAACCAAGAAGATGAACGCGTTCCAGAGCTTCGATGATGGCTTCGTCAGTATGATCCTCGTGGAGGTCAAGGGCCGTTCGAATTGTGCCGGATAAGATGGAGGGGTCTTGAGGTCTGGATTTTGAACGTTATCATCGTTTTTTTTTTTTTTTGGGGGGGGGGGGGGGGGGGGGGGGAGAAGGTTTCCCATCGGAATGATATAAGCTCGACCGAAGAGAGATTAGGAACACAAAGGAAAAGAGATAGATTCTACAAGCGAGAGGTGCCAAGAGAAATGGTGAATTACATGATAGTCAATCGAGAACGAAGATCCCGAGTGCCAAGCCTGAAGGATGAGACGAGGCGAGGAATGGGATGATATCATCGACATGAGGAAAAGCAAGATAGAGATAGTCGATCAGGAGAAAGTAGAGAGGATTAGACTGACTTGCTGATGTCAACATCATCAATCGATATGAAGCCTTTGTCGGCTTCGATGATTCGGAACAGGGACAAAGCAATGGAACTTTTCCCTGAGCCTGTCGGTCCGACGATACCGATTGACTGCCCGGGCTCAACGTCGAAGCTGATATCACGTAGGACGAAGGGCAGGTGAATCGCATACCGTGCGCTAAGATTTCTTACGCGCACATGTCCAGCTGTTGGCCATGCGGCTGGAGGTCGAAAAGAGGTTACCTCTGGCTGTCTGTCGAGTTGAGGCACCGAAAACTCTTTGATTCTAAACATTAAGAAGTATGATGGTCAGTTCAGCGTCGTACAGAAATCGTGGAAGACCAAAATACGAAGGAAACACACCTCTCAACAGCTACCATTGAAAGCTCCAGCGAAACGTATCTCAGTAGCAAATCGAGCATGCTCGATGAGATGCCAACAACGAATGTGAGGGAGAACCCGAGAAGAGCAGCGTCGGAGGTCTTGAGGATGAGGAGAAAGCTCCCCATGCCGATCAGGAGGGCATTGAGAACGGCGAAAGACGTCGTCAACCAAAGATATATCTGGCGAGATGACATCGCAAAAATCAGTATGGCTTATGGGTGACTATGCTTGATGATCGGTACCTACACTTTGACTTATCCAGAACAATCGAGTCTGATCATCGATCCGCTGAAGCATCGTGGACATGAAACGACCTTGAGCCCCGAAGCTTCGAATGACGGTGATACCGCCACCGCTGATAACTTCACTCCAAAGGGAAAAGAGGGGAGAGAGCGCGATGCTATCTAGCCGTCTTAGATCTCGTGTCACGTTGGTATACCTAGGTGTTAACGCGAGGCTCAGTTCGAAGGTTGATGTCGCGAGTGCAGTGAAGAGAGTTCAAGAAAGATGGCTCACCATCGACCAACGACAACGAAGATGGGCACCAGGACTAGGATTGCTATGCTAAACGACTATAGTCCAGAGCAACGCATATCGGTATGCTATGTAAGTGGCTTGATTGGTCTTGTAGTATTCGCCGCTGTGTCACCTACTGGAGCGACGACGACTACAACGCTAAGGGATGACAGAAGCGTAAGCGTGTACATGACCACCCGTCCCCAATCGTCCCTGTTGAGACGAAAGATCGCAAAAGTTCAGTCATTGCTCAACGGACTTACCGAAAGATACAGCACTTACGGTAACAGACCGTCAACTCGACTCATATCGGCGCTGAATCGATTTAAAAGACTACCGTGAGCTGTAGTCTCAAAGTACCGAACCGGAGAGCGAAGGACGTTGTGCAAAAGGTCTGATGATGAGATCGTGCGTAAGCCCATGTCTACCTCGAATACATTATCGGATGAATCGGCTTACTATGATGAATGATGAGAGAGGCTCTTGATGTAACTCCTTCGTAAAGAGCGATCCAACGCAATGCTGAGCCGAGGACTCCGACTAGGGTACAGGTAGCGTAGAGTATGAGGTAGTAATCTAGCGAGTGGGGTGGATGATCTAAAGCAGTAGCCGCCGTCCAAGCTCGGAGAGTGTAAGCGGTAAGGAGGTCGAAAGCTTGAGTACCGAGATAGGCAAAGACGAAAACGGCCCAGTAAAGGTATGAACCCTGTCCAGATATCGGATTCAGAAATCTAAGATGAGCCTACTTGAAATCCATACCAGCAGACAACTCCGAGATCCATAGGCACTTACACATGCGCTCAAGAAAGTCTTGTAGGTGTCGAGTCCGATACCGCCTTCCTTCTTGATCTCGTCCTTGATGAGCTTCTCGAGTGGTCTTTCAGATGCTACTATCACAGGAGCTTTGGTCACCTCAGCGGCCTGAGTTGTACCTGACAGAACGTCCTCCACAATCGAGACAGGCTCGGTCTCGCTAGCATTCGACACTCGATCATCTCGAAGCACTCCCTTGAAGGCCGGCGAAGCCTTGAAATCTGTTGGAGATCCGGTAAACACGACTCTGCCGTGGTTTAGTGCGATCTTTACGTATCAAAGACTCATCAGTGACCACGCGGCAAGCGACGTTGGCATCGGGTGGGAGCAAGAATACTTACGACCATGTGGGCAACCGGAAGAACGAGCGAAACGTGATGACTGACGAGAACGACAGTCCTTCCAATCATCAGAGGACCTTGAAGGCAATTTATCACGAGCTCCTGGGCAGTATGGGCTGCGCAATTCGTCACAAAGTTTAAAGAGTGCTTGTCGTCGTATGCAAACAGCGTTAGATTACTCACCGTCGACAGCCGAGAGAAAGTCGTCGCAGATCAAGTGGGATGCTCTCGAGTAGAGTGCCCGTGCTAGACTGACTCTGGCCTTTGGGAAACAGGAGCAAAATATCAGGTAGGGAGATTAGTTGAGTACTCGCATCGGCGAAAAAAGAAAAGAAAAGAAAACGCACTTGCTGTCCTCCGCTGAGATTCTTCCCCCGCTCGCCGATCTCAGAAGCATCACCATGGGGGAAGAGTTTGAGATCAGAAACGAGGCAGCAGGCTTCGAGAACTTGAGAGTATCGCTCCGGTTCGAACGGAAGACCAAAAAGGATCTGAGTTCTGATTGTCGAGTGTTGTAGCCAAGGTGACTGTGAGCGAGCCAGGTGATCAGTCGCGAAAGAGGTTTCACTAAATGGCGGAAAGATTGTGGCGTAATGGAACTTACCTGGGGGACGAAGGCTGTTGCTGATCTGAGAAGCCATTCCTCCTTGGGGATTCTACGTCCTTCCCGGGCCAAGCTCTCCTCAAGATGCTTGAAGCTTCTGGGGCACCATATCTCACCGCTTGGGTCGAGATCTGCTTCTCCGAGTAGACCCATCAGAAACAGCGATTTGCCAGACGCGACGGGCCCTGAGACGAGCGTTATCTGGCCAGCGGGAATCGAGAGTGAGATGTTTCGTAAAGCAAAAGCTAAAGGAGCGTCGGATGATCCGATCATTGAGGAGGGATAGGCGAGCGTCGCATCTCGTATAACGAAAGCGTGTTTGCCACCATTGAGTAAAGCTGTATCTTTAGGTGTTGCTTGCTGCTCGTTTGATTCGACTTCTGGTCCGTAGAGGTAACTCGAAAGCCTCTTGAGGGACACGAGTCCCTCAGTAAATTTGATGAAGGTTCCCGGAAGGATCGTCCAAACCTGTAGCCAGAGGTAGACAGGTCAGTCAGATCTCAAAATCGAGGTGACTGCGAACTCACTTGGGTCAACGCGTTAAAAATGGAGAGAGACGGAAAGGCAATGGAGGAAGTGAGGGTACCCCCTTGCACTTTCGTGAAGCAAGTGAAGGTGAGAAGTAAAGAAAGAATGGGAAGTGATCCCTTCAAAAGACGGAAGAGCGACAGTCAAGTTTCGTAGAGAAGCGTATGACAAGGGGGATCGCTCGTACCCAGACTAGATTGTACGTCGTTCCGAGCCAATACCGGGTTCGCTGTAGCTTCACCTCTTGCTTCCTAAGATCTCCAAGCCTTTCTTCCCAGTAATCTTCTCCAGCCTCGAATTTGACTCCTCTAATCCCCGTCAGGACCTCATCGACGGCTGTAATTCTCGTGTCCCGAGCAGCAGAGCGTCGTCGATCCACATCGAACGTGATGGACGCAAGCAACTTGTTGAGCGGGATAGTCAGCGTGTTGAGGAGGATGCCGAGAAGGGATGATGGGCCGAGGAGAGAATAGAGGAGGATCGTGCCGATGATGACTTGTCAAGATTGAAACGCAACCGGATCAGTCAACGTTACATGACGTTTGATAAGCACGCACGTACGATCAACCAGGGCAACCACGACCCCAGAGCTATCGTTCCCAAACCCGGCCACCCTCGCTACGTCCACTGTGAACAGGTTGAGAATCGTTGCCTTCTTGTCCCCTGAGGTTCCATTACCCTCTTGAGGATCCTCTTTGCCTCCCAAAGAAATCAAGTCCTTCCTCCTGAGGGTTTTTTGAAAGAGGAACGCCCGAAGTTGGATTTTTATTGGCTCAGAGCAGTGAGACAGCTCAAAGTATGTAATATGCGAGCTGAGGATACCAGAAGAGGCAGAAGAGATAGCGAGAGCTAGGCAGAGCAAAGCTGGTGTAGAGTAGAGGATATCCATTCCACTGGATGTGGGCTTGAGAGCGTAAACAGCTTGGTGAAGCGTGTCGAGGGCAGGGGACGAAACGTTGGCAAACGATGGATGTTCGGTTTCGAGAGACCGGATGAGGCGAGATAGAAGATATGCAGGAATAAAAGTAAGGAGAGCTTTGAGGATCGAAAGCAAGATGACTGAACAAATCATCAAGTGTGAGCTAAGAAGTTGAGAGGTCCACGAGGAAGAACTCTCACACACGGGTCACGATGCTTCTCTTGTTGGCCATCCAGATGCATCCAAGAAGTTCTTTCCACGGTTCACTTTTCTGAGTATCTCCGATACCTGGAAGAAGTCGAGAAAAGAGCAGCCCAAGTCTGACATCAGAGCAGATGACGCGAGCTCGAAGGTTACGGGGAAGTGCAGGAAGATGGCGGGACTGTAGGATGGCGACCGAGTGAGCTCGTCGTAGGAAGGAGACAGGCTGAGATCATGAGGCAAGATCAACGATGCAAGTTGAGCACAGATCAGCTGATGTCGATTCAGGGTAGAGGACGAAGGATCGGGGCCTGACCCATTGGAACAGCAACCAAGCTAGTACTCTCCTGGGACCACCCACCGACCGTTCCCAGTCTTTGTGATGATACATCCCTCCAGAGTCTTGAGCAGCCTCATAGGCATCTTCAACCCCGTATGACCGCATTCGAGGCTGATAAGAAGCAACGGCAGCGAAAACCAAGGCTATCCCACCCACGATCTGCAAAGCTGGGCTCATGGGTAATGGTCCGAGAGAAAGCAGAGCGAACAGTAAGCTCAGGGTTGGATAGAGCGCCGGAGGTTGAAGTAGGTGTGAGAGAGGGAGAGGGAGGAACTGTCCAAGGCGATCGGGCCGATTTGGGCTTGATCAGCTTTGGGACGGTCAGTAGAGGCGGGAGATGACAGTACTTGCCCACAAGAGCAGAAGGAACACGTCATGTATGCTGGGTGACTGCCCGAGGGCAAGTTGGTAGCCAAGGGAGCTGAAAGAGAAGATGAGAGCTCCCGTCGGTATGAGGATAGCGGCAAGGAAGACTTGGATTCGGTTGATGTTTTGCCAACGAGTGAGATCGATGGGTCGGTCATCGGGAGGGATATCGAACATCTGGTCGGGGTGGGGTGAAGGATTCGTTTGACGAGTCTTTGTCGGAAGCCTGCCCGCAGTTCGCCTGAGCTCTCCAAAATCGACACTCCGTCCTGGCTCATTCACCATCCCTCATGTCCTTCCAGTCGACTGTTGGTCCGTTCTCCAATCCATCACCCCAAATCACCAACAATACCAGGCCCAACACCACACAAATCCTTCCACCCATCCAACCTGGTAGAGGTCCAACTGTCGGTTCTCCTTCAGTCGTCTCGCTCTCGACGTCAAACAATGTCCTCCCTCCACCCTTAGAAATCACAAGGTGCATAACTCCCATTTCTTCCCTTGTCCCCCTCAACCCCTATCATTCATTCGCCGTTCGAGAGCCATCGATCCTCATCGACGTTCTTACTCATCACCCTTCGTTCTGTCCGTCCCCATGGTCCTCGCACGATCTCCCTTTACGATCGAAATACCTCCTTCCCTAACTGATCGTAACCAACGACGAGAAAAAAAAAAAAAGACACCTCGATCTCCTCCTCCGCGAACGACTGCAAGACCTCGAGAGAGCGGGAGAAACGTACTTCAGCGCTCTGTCCGTCGCCTTTCTTCACCCATCACCTTGACCTCCTCATCGTTCATTTCGATGGGGGCGCTTGCATCTATGACTGAAACCCAAGGGCTTTCAACGGACTCCCCTCCCCCTCGTGCGATTCGATCGTTTCCTCTAGGGAGAACGCATTGGATTCATCTGCTTCATCTGCTTCGAGTTCGTCTATTTCTGCTAGAGGTAAATGACCCTCTTCCTCTCCTTTTCCGAATCTTCTTGGAATGATCCGGGGTTGATATCCTTACGCTGACGCTGCCCACCTTTACAGAGGCTCTCGCAACGCTCCAAAACAGTCTTGCTCAAATCACGTCTTCTCTAATCACATCTGGTCTTGGTGCTCTACCCGTATCCGAGATGTCTGGACCATCGTCATCGGTTTCATCGACACCACTCCAAGGTTCCTCGACAATCTCGCCGACCACTTGCATCCTACCAAATTCCCTCAACGAGTATAGCGATTCGCTACAGTTGGGACTGCAAGAGACGTTCACAAAGAGACAGTCACTGAGAGAGTTTGGTTCAATCGTCGAGGAGGTGCTGGGTAAGATGTCACATTAACTCGGTTGTGTCGATGAAAGAAGAAGAAAAAAAAAACTGTTCGCTGGACTGGATCGTCCGCGAGTTCGAGTCTCATGTCGCGCTCAGCTCGAGTCAGATCTCACAGTTAAGATCATTGGATTGGTGATGGGGTCGCATTAGGATTCGATAAATATATAAACAGGGCTACAGCACGCAATGTTGGCGCTTCATTGAGCGACGGCACCGTCGGCGGGTGGTCGTCGAGCGGCCTCAAGTTGAGCATGTCGAGCGGCCTACGTGTGGCGGGTCAAAACTGAGTCAATAGACGCGTTGCAAGAGCGTAGACACACGAGACAAGCGGAAGGCACAAACCTCGCCTTCCCTATGCTTTGCCTCGGCTGCCTCCAAGGCAGCCTTCTTCTGAGCGATTTCTTGGGTGAGTTTGTCATGGTCTATGGGAAGGAAAGAGTAAGCCAAGTGCGATCAGCAGCGTGGATTGTGCGTGATTTTGGTCAGAGCAGACCCAGGACTAAACATGGGCCTTACGCTGCTTCTTGTTGATGATGTCCTGCTCAGCCTACGAAGAAGTAAGGAAACCCCCGTAGTGCATGTGCATCAGTTAGAGTGCGATCGGAGAAGGACTTGGTTTCTTGCGAACTGTCGGCATCGACGGGACTTGAACCCTCTTGTACCTTTTTCTGGTCAGCGACAGCATCGTTATGTTTCTTCTCGGCCTCACTCAGCTTATGAGCAGTCTTGTTCTCGTTCTTGACAGCTTTGTCTCGAGCGTGGATGGCTTTCTCCTCAGCCTGGATGAAGGAAGGCAGCGAGATAAGAGAAAAAAGGTCGACAGAGATTCTTCAACAGGCCACAAGCCAGAAAAAGAACGAAGAAGGTCTCTCTAACCTTGGCCATCTTGCTCTCGCTCTTTTCTGCGTGTGCGAGGGCCTTCTCGGCGTGCTTCAAGTTGGAAGCTTCGTGCTTCGCCTAAGATGGAAGAGGTAGAGTATGATGAGTGTATTTCGGATGAGACTGGCAAGTGAACGGGTGTACCTCGCGCTCGGCAGACTTTTCTAGAGATGAGAGGTTAGACATGAGAGTAGTGACTGGTGCCTAGGAGCAGGGAAGGGGTTTGTTGTGATGACGGAGGATCGAGAGGGAGTTGGAAAATCACCGCAGTTTCCCTCGTGGTAGCGGACCGTGACGTCACTCCTCTGAAGCTGATCCCGAACCTCTTTCCCCCCTCGTCCTCTCCCCTCCCTCTCTCCCACCATCCTCTATCCTTCGCTACCTCCCCTGCCTCGTCTGAACCCGATCATAACGATGCCAAGGCTACGTATCTCAGCCCAGTCGACTCCCACCTCGGATTCTATCACCCTTTCCCCAAACGCCAACACTCCCACACGCGTGGAATCCGAGCACTTTGAAGGCGACATCCTCGTCCGAATTAAAGGCTTCAACGGCGAATCTGCAGATGGAGTCGAGAGACCCCAGCCAGAAGGTCCAGCTTACTTTGATGCCGGCGAGGGAAGGGAAAATAAGAGCTGGAGTCTATTAATCCGTGGAAGATGGAAGGAAGACGTCGATGGTCAGTCTCGTCCCAATGACCTCGGACTTTGCTTGAATATCACGAGGGGTCAAGAGGCTGAGTAGTTCTCAACTTCTGGCCGTCGTTCAGGAGATGACCTGGTCTTTGGGAATCAATTCGATAAGCCGATCAGAGACCATCTTCCTTGGGGTACTTCGCTCGCTCTGAAAGCGATCCATCTGATTGACCCATTGATGGAGAACGATCTTTATGCTGATGAACCGTGGGCACTGTACGTGATTGCCTGTTCACTCTCGATTGGCATACGTCATTGGCGATGTTTATCTTGTATCTCTTCTCTCGTCAAATTGCTCTTGTTTTCCATCACCTCATCATGTCAGGTCACCTCTACTCTCAACGACACCATTCCTCAGCCTCTCATCCGCTCCTTCTGGGAAATTACCCGAGTGGGATGCTTCTTCCCTCAAACCCAAAGGGGAATCTTCCGCTTTAGCCCTTCGCAAGATTGTCAATCGGAACGCAGGTGATACGGACGAGAGTGATGACGGACTACCTCTCGAAGAATGGGACTCCACCCAGAGGAAATCTTGGATCGCGGTCAAGGAGAACAGACAGAGGGTCATCCTTGGAAAAGAGGTAAAGAGCTTTCTCTTCGTAGTCGCTTAAAAACGAGGGAAGTCGGGCTGATATCCAACACCTCTTCACCCGCTGCGGTCGACTCCAGGACATCGCCGAGATTGATTTCGTCCAAGGATTCATCGATTTCAACAACTTGAGCGTCTCGTTACCTTCGATCGGCTTCCATATCAATCTGCTCAAATACTGGCAAGGCGAAAAGGTTTGTTCTGGTGTTTTGTCTCGCTCCCCCTTCAGCCCTTTATTCTCACCAAATCCTGCTTCCCACTCTCCGGTATATTCATCATCACAACAGGTCACATTCGTCTGCCGAAACCGATCCGGCACGAAACAGTTCTTCTCAATCTCGTTCGAGATCTCCCAGCTCGAGGATGGAGAAGAGGCAGAGGTTGGAAAGGAAGCAGAGGCCATCAAGTCTGGGAAGGAGGAAAAGTCAACGACGGAGATGCAGGAAGAAGAACTGACGATACCAGATGAGATTGACTGAATCTTATCTTGTCCATAAGGTAGAATATGCTTAGGATGCAGACGTTTGAATGGACGTAGACTAGGATAGAAGAGGTTTCTCTGTCCGCTGTCCGTTTTCATTGTGCTTCTTCTTCTTTCTCTCCTCTTCTCTTGCCCCTTTTTCAGTCTCTTAGATTTCGTCTTATGATAATGTTGCCATGTCCTTCTCTCCAGCATCACGGCCACGAGAGCACAACAAGAATATATATATAAATGATCCTTCGGATCCAATTTTGTTGTGAGAAAGAGAACATGTAAAGTGGGAAAACATGGTTGATGCCCCTTTTATGCCTTGACAACTTTTTGTCCTCCCATACCTTTTCGGCCATCACCACCACCAGGGGTTCTCTTCTTCGGTTCCTCGATTTCCATCCTGGCACTCCTCGCACCGAATTGCATCGCTCTCTTTTTCCTTCCCATTGAATCAACCAATCCTAGCTTCATAGCTATACATCTCAAAATCATCTTGTCTCCTCTCGCCCTCCAACCACCACCACTACCGAGATCGGTATCGTCATCACCCCCAGGTGGATCAGGATATCGATAGTCGACTTTGGATTCGATGGGTAGAAGAGAAGTATGTTGGAGGAAAGTTAAGGAGAGGAAGGGATAACGAGATTCTCGACCATGAGAGGAAATGATTCGATCATCTCGTCCGAGGTTTCGACTCGGGAGTCGATCGAGATCGAGTTGGATCTGGTTTGTGTATGTTCATGCGTAGAGTCGAAAGGAAGGAAGGAGGAGGAGGAGGAGGAGGAGGAGGTTTTTAGTAATCATAGAGAGAGATAGAAATAGAGATAGAGATAGAGATAGATAGAAGTGGAAGAGCAAAGCGCAATGCGAGTTAGGGATGATTTTCATTCGTTCCCTATTTCTACCAGGACCAGGAACGAAATCTCTAACACACCTCGTCAATAACACCTTGCCAACGACTATTCTCCCAAGCTCGACGATGGCGAGCGTAACCGCCTAGTTGTTCATCCGCACCAAGCCCACTCAAGAGAACTTTGGCTCGAGACTTGTAGTATCTTCGCCTATGTCTTTGTCTTTGTCCTTGATGGTTCGCTTGATTCAGATCTCGTTCGCTTGGTAGGGTCGGCGAAGAAGGAGAAGAAGCAGGAAAGCGTGGTGAGTTTGGTGAAGTCGGTGACTTATGCGCTGAAGGAGATTCAGGAAATGGCTTAATGGTCCCGATCCCACGCGAAGCGAAGTAGAGAGCCAGTGCTAAGGAGAGATCCATGATGGTTCCAGAAGGATACATGAGAGACATGACTTTGGGTGTTTCTCGAACCGTTTCCTAGGGAGAAGAAATACGTCGAAGTTGGGAGGGGGGGAGCATGTGTTGTTAAAGGAGAGGCAAAAAAGGGGGCAAGTTAGCAGAGAGGGTTGGACTATACTAGAGAGTTTGTTTCACCTCGTAAGAGATATCAATCTCGACGAAGTTCCAGATACGTTCAGGGCAGAGTCTTCTCCTAAGCGATCCAAGATCGAGCGGTTGAGACGACATGAGGTGGGGTGGAGGGGAAGGGAGATTGAAGATACGAGCAGAAGATATGAGGTGGATGAATCAGTCAACCAGATCGATGGAAGACCCGGTCTTTCAGTAAGACAGAGAAAGATGAAACGTACAGTTCTTTGACAGCTGATCTACCGGTAAGACGATCGGGTACACCATATATCTCCTCTCTTTTCCTTTCCTCTTCATCTTCCTCTTGAATATCGTCGACGTCCCTACCATCGATCCCTACTCCCAGATCTTCAACGCTTTCCTCCCTTTTCGCACCACCGAGTTCATCGCTGTCCTGATTTACTTTCTCTTTTCCGATCTGCTCCTGCTTCTTCTTCTGCTTCTGCCGATTCTTCTCGGCAGAAGCAAGAGCCAGGATCCGCTGTCGTCTCGCATTTGCTAGAGCACGCGGGTTCTCAAACGATACGTTCAAGAGGTCGATCGGCTCTTCGATCGGGACGTATCTAGTGAGGGGAGGGAAGGGTGGGAGGAGACGACACAATGGAGATTGAAGGAGATTGGATCAAAAAAAATCTGAAACATGCTATTTCTTCCTGTCGTAATTCCATGATTTACTGACCTGGAAGCAAGTAAAGCGACGACCGTACAATCAATCCCACCACTGAACAAGACACCCAATCTCGCTTCTCCTTCTTTCTTTCTAAATCCTGCACTCGAGGAAATTGGTGGGATATTCTCCACCCTGACCCTCACACTCTCAGCTAAAGCTTTCATCGTCCGTTCGATGATCAGGTCGAGGTTTGGGTGATCCCGATCTTGCGTGGAGGATGGGAAAGAGTTTGGAGTGAGGAGGGGAAGTGAGTAGGATTGGGAAGGTAATCGAGGGTTGATAGGGGTCAGTGAGTAAGGGTGAGGATGCTGGCGTAGTGGCAATGACAATGAGGTAGTAGTGGAAGATGATGTTGACGAGAACGGTGAGCCATGGCGGGGATAGACCTCGATGAGATTGGAGGAGAGGATGTCCTGAAGATGTGAGGTTTGAGTCGTCCCAACGAGAACAAGAGGGTCGAGAGGAGATTCAAAGTCATCAAAATCATGATGTCAGGATGGGACCATGAAAACGAAAAGATTGTGTTTTAAGTCAGGAAAGAAGAAAAACATGGACATCAAGAACGAACCTCAACTTGATCGAGTTTAATGACCAAAATTCCATCGCACCCAACTTCTTGCCACTCCTCCTGTTCAGAATCAAGTCCTTCAGATCTATCGCCAACTACGCTAGCGATCAGCAGATAAGGACGACGAGCTGTAGGTTTGGAGATGAGAAGTGATCTTCGACCAAGTGGGTCACGAGAGATGTATAGCGTTCGAGAAGTTGACTATCAGAAGAGAGACCACGAGGAAAGGTGGGAACATGAAAAAAAAAGAAGAAGAATGCAGGTCGTTCAGAAGGAAGTCAGAATTGATTGAATCGCGTTTGTTCCCCTTCTTGGTTTGGAGGTGTACATTCAGGACTGATGGTCTTTACGTGATAATATATCGAAGCCCACCTAAACCAGCCAACAAGCGATCCAAAAGGCAACAGAAGCAAAAGGACAGAGATTTAGCTTTCGTTTTTTTCCCTCTTACCTTTTCTTCCTCTTCTTCTTCTTCCCTCGTCCGCTCTCTTGCTTGCTTCGAGTAGAGAGGTGAGTAGAATGGATTTCCTTTGTACTCACGGACCTTCCATTCCACCAAAGACCTCTTGAACCCCATCTAAGCCATCACCCTTGATTCTATTTTGCAAGAGATGCCAAACAGCTTGTGTGTCATTGGATTCTTTGAGCATGTTTGGGTCGAGAGGATCGGAAACATGTTCCGAGTGATTGGATTCGAACACTTGACCGTTCCAACAGAGAACGTCTCTTCCTACTTGCACTTGTTGTCCTCCTTTCGATGGAGAAGATGAAGGAGACGATACGATAGGTTGAGGTTGAACGGAGGATCCTCGAAGATGAAGGACTGAGGAGAAGAAGGTGAGTTGGAAGGTAGCTGATGATGTATGTTGTTGAACGTCGTGGGTACGATGGGAATCGGGACCTCGAGCTTTGGAAGCCTCGACCAAGTCATGCCACTCGCGATCTAAATTGGACGGACGAAGGTTCGATTGAGGTTGTTGAGATAGTGAGAAGACGATGCCGCACATGTTGGGTGGGGGAAGTGGGAGAGGTGGGTCTCTTGAGTTTCGAGAAACGGGGTTGTAACGAGACTTTTCTGGTCTCCTTCTTCTTGTGTATCTCCACGTTCGTCCACTTGTCCTATCTATTGCTTCTCATATGACAGAAAGAGTCACACGTTCATTCATAATCTGAAACCTTCCTACTTCTCCATCCATCCATCCCCCACTTGCCCTCCAACAGATCTTCGTGCACATAGAAGTGTTGTTGAACGCCCGTGTCCTCAATCGGAACATCTCCGTCCCACGTGCCAAGCACTTTCCCATCCTTATCCGTCGTCTGGCCGACGATATCCGGGTAGGGAACCGAAGGTGGATTCAGGAGGGGTCTCAGCGTCCACGTTGAGAGAGGTCGACTGGCATCGTGAATAAAAAGAGGAGTGGTGATGGTCGTGTATCGCTGAGTAGGGAGAAGAGGAGAGTTGAACGTCAGGCAATGGTGGACAGGGACCAAGTCATCGATTGTCATTCACCTTTTGTAGGAAAGTAGTGTAAGTGAGGATTCTGATTGCAGGGTTTGGCTGTTCTGTGGTCTTTGGTTCGAGTAATTCAATCTCTGCCGCATATGGGACCGAGCAGAATCCGATCAAGGCCGTCGAGGTGATTGTCGTCTACAAAGCGATCGACCACAAGGTTCAGGGATCAGAGATCTGTCAAACTTGCAGTCCTGAGGGATAGATACATACCGAGAGAGCACAGCCGGCGAGAAAGCACCTGCCCGCCAAACCGAGGGGGGCATCGAGAAGGAAGATGAAGGGAGTTAGGGCAGAAGAGAACGCCAGAGACGACAAGGAGAAGGCTCTAGTTGGAAACGAACAGGGAAGGAATAAGTCAGTTCGTTTGGTACTCTTTGAGGGGCAGAGATGTCTTGTCGCTCAGACGAATGAGAGAAAGGAAGAGCAAGATTTGAAGAAAGAGGGTTAAGGAAAAGAAGCAAAGCCTACTTGAGCAACTTGAAAGATCTTCCGAATGGACCCGTATATATCTTGTAAGGATACACAGCATCCTTGGGTTCGGCCACATGTTTGATGACGACCTTTTTGTCCTCCTCTGCCATCGCCGGGCTCGGTACAGCATCGAGATCCTCATGACGTCTCTTGTTGGATGTTGGATCGCGTTCATCCTCTTTCACGTCATATTCCTGAGCGATGGGTGTATACTCTGGGTCCTTGTTCTGAATAGGGTTCGTATCGAGAGGGTTCGATTGACTGGATGATGGGTCGAGATCCTCGGCGATAGCTGGAGAAGGGATCGAATCGAGGTCCTCGTGTGTTCGTTTGTGGGAAGCTGGCGATGTAGATTCGACGGTGGCTTTCGCATTTTCTATAGCTATGGGGGTATAATTGGGATCCTTTGCTGATGGCGCGGGGGTATAGTTGGGGTCCTTTGCTGATGGCGTCGAGGACATTTGGTAGGCGGAGAAGGAAAGATATCGGCTTTGGGTCCTTGGGCATCGCCTCTTGTCGATTTTGGCCAGGTTAGTTTGGCAGGTCCTGGATGTGAAAGATCTTGTGATGAACCGAGTGGCTGATGAAGGGAGCGACATGGTGGGTGACGGTGACAAGTCGGTGGTGGTCGTCGTTCGGAATGAAGAAGGGGAATGATTCGGTCAACCATCATCATCAACATCGACCAACCCATGGCACAACCCTCTCTTCTTCGGCTCTCAAGACGATCCCTTGTCAACAGCCCCCCCTCTGTCCGAACGTTATCCTCCCCACGCCGGACACCAAACGCAATCGAAGCGTCCGACTCCCCAACCCAAAGGCTTGCCCAGCTCGCCAGACATCTCTCCTCTACACCACCGAGCGAGAATAGACTCAAGAACAAGGCAAAGTTGAGCGATGGCACGACTGTGGTAGACTGGTATAACGACGTCAGTTCACCTCGACCGTTCCCATCATCCTTCCCGTTCGCTTTCCGCTCCCTTTCCCCATGCTCACACTCTTCACCATGACTCCTTCTCGATCTCATAGCAAGACCTCAATCCAGCCGACTCAACGAAACCAGTCAACATCAACGAACTCGGTTACACTCGAACCTACCTTCTCAATCGACCAGCCAAACTCAACGCTCTCAACACTGAAATGTGCGAAATCATCGACCACCATGTCGATCGATGGTCGGCTTCCAGGCTTGCCAAAGTCTTGCTATCGACTACCTACCCCGACATTCGACCTGATGCAGCCAACAAACCAAAGGCCTTTTGTGCTGGCGGAGACATCGCTCGTCAGTCTAGCTTTCACCGTCTCTCTCCCATCGTCGCCTCGAACGACAATCGAAATCTTCGTTACTGACAGAGACGCCTTCGATACTCTGCTCAAATCACTCAGTGATTGCTCAGCAGTCGGTGAATCCAGAGACTAGAGCCAAAGCGATGGCCTTCTTCAAGAAAGAGTTCGAGGTCGACTGGAAGCTCGCTTGTTACTCTGTCGGTGCTCAGGCGTTCGATGGGTCAAAGACTTACATCGCTTTCATGGATGGTATCACCATGGGTGGAGGAGCCGGACTCTCGTTCGGTGCGGCCATTCGAGTCGCGACTGAGAACACTCGATTTGGTGGGTTCCTTGTTGGCTCTTTTCTTTTGTCGAGGAACCCCTCTACCTCTCATGCTGGGTGATCTTCTAGTCCTGACCTGATACGTTCGATGACTCCTAATCATCTCGTGATCATGCCCCCTTTCAGCTATGCCCGAGACTGCTATCGGTTACACTCCTGACGTCGGTTCGACTCACTACCTCTCCCTTCTCGACGGCAAGCTCGGTCGATACCTCGCTCTCACTGGTGTCGAAGTCAAAGGACGAGCGTGTCAAGAGCTCGGTCTAGCGACCCACTATGTCCCCTCGTCATCCATCCCCGCCCTGTTCCAACGACTCCAAGCATACGATAACCCAGATGACCACGGTGGTATCCTCGCCATCATCTCCGCCATCGAAGATCACGAAGTTCGTTTCGAATCCCATCAGCAACGAGAGAGGAAAGGTCTCAATCATTGGAACCCCAACGAACCTGATTCACCAACTCGATTGAGGGGTTTGGTTCGCGAGGCTCTCGATATCGCTTTCTCAAAAGACACCGTCATTGGAATCATTGAATCCCTTCGAACCAACATCATTGAAGAGGACCCCTATACTGGAGGTAGAACCGTACCAAAGGGAGAGAGGGATTTGAGTGACTGGGCAAAGGAGACGATCGAATTGCTCGAATCGAGGAGTCAAATCTCATTGGCCATCACGCTCGAAGGAATGAAGAGGGCCGAGAAGGAGTTGGAGGAGGAAGAGAGGTTGCTCAAGAAGGAGGGAAAGAGGTATGAGAATGTTGAGCCGAACTGGGCTTTGAAGAGAGCTCTGGAGAGGGAGTATAGGACGGTTGAGCGGTTCGTGGTAAGTCGAAGCAGACAGGGAAACGTATCCCATTCCTCTCGTCTTGTCCTCAATCATTTATTGACGCTACCACTTCCTTTCCAGCACGGCCTCTCCCCGGACTTCCCTTCAGCCTGTCTGAGCAAGCTCGTCGACAAGAAGGCACCAACATTCACCCTTACCGACGACCCAACTTCATATGTTCCTGCCTTCTTCCCTACCCTTCCCTCCTCCCACTCTTCCTCCTCTGCCTCTTCTGGTCCTTCCAGTGGTCACATCAAACCCTCACCTAACCTGCCAGGGTCCGAATCCCTTGAACTCGATCCTCCCGTTCATGGTTTCGACAAATACCCATTCAGAGCGTTCGGTCTTCCTTCGGAAGCTGACATCAAGTCAATCGTCAACGGAACTCATCCTCAATCTCAAACCCGATCATCATCACCTTTCTCATCAACCATCATCGGTCAACCAGGCGATTTCAAACTAAACGTCGACGGCGTTCTCGCCAAATTCGACATCTCAGGTAGGAAGAGAGCTAAAGAGAGGATCCTCGAGGTCTTGAGGAGGAAATGTGAGGAGGACAAAGAAGGTTGGTTGACTTGGTGCGAAAAAAGGAAGAGGAGCGATAGGTCAGGTAAAAAGTGGGTTTACAACAGAATCGAGGGAGAGGAAGGTTACCTGTGGGAGAGGTTGGGAGAGGATGGGGAGAAGGTCGAGGAAGATGGTAGAGAGAGGAAGTAACAAAGAGAGAGAGAGAGAGAGGAGTGCTTCCTCTTTTGTGTCCTTGCGGATGAATGAGTTGGAGTAATCATATAGAATAGGAAAGTGAGGTTGAGCATGTGTACATATGCGCTTCACCAGAAGAGGACCACTCATGTGAATGCGCGCGTGCCTGTGAAGTCAAGATCATTGATGGGTTTGTTCTTGTTTTCCTCTTCAATCAAACGTCCCTCCGTCTAGGATGGGGAAAACCCCACGATGCGAAAAAAAAGTAAGGCGAGTTACAGAACGAAGAGAGGATGTATATGAGAAAAGCCAGAAAACCCATGTGAGCCCATAGACCATTCGGGAGAGAGAGAGAGAGGAGCGATGATCAGTCAAGAAAGAAGCGTAAAAAGAGACAGAGGAAGTAGAGAAAGAAAGAAGAAGAAGAAGAAACAGACCTTCATCTCCTCCTCCACCGAGGCCATCATCCGCGTCGTCGTCTTCCCCGTTGTCAAAGTACTGATCCGCGTCTGGAGGGTAGGACAAAGGGGAGGGGAAGAGGACAAAGTCAGTTGAGCCCCACAAAAAGAAAAAGAAAAGGAGTAACAAAGGGCGACGTTTTCAAGGAAAGAAGAAGAAGAAAAGAGCTCACAATCATCTTCTCCATCATCAACATCATAATCCTCATCTTCGATGTCACTTCCCGCCCCTCCACCACCTTCTCCGTTTTCGTCGATTCCTCCTCCTCCCGTTCCATTAGCGGTATTGGACATGTCCCCATCTGTGGCATTCTCGAGGAGTTTGGATAGCTTCTTGCGTTTCGCGTTTGGGTTTAGATTTGGTTTGCCTTTTTTTTTTTGTTGTTGTTGTTGTTGTTGTTGTTGTTGTTGTTGTGCAATCCAAGCGAAATGAGGTCAGAAAAAAGGATCAGAAAAAAAAAAGAAGAGCCGGTTGAGGAGGTCGTTGTTGTCAATGTTATTGTTATAGTCGTTGTCATTTCGACATCTTCTGTTCTGTTCTGTTCTGTTCTGTTCTGTTCCGTTCTTTTTTTTTGTCTGTTCCTTCTCTTTTCTTTTCTTTTCCCCCTTCTCGTTTCATTCGGAGGATGCCCGAAGAGGAAAGGAAAGACGCTACTAACCTGTTCTGAGTTTCTTTCCGGGATGGAAGTAACCGTCGTAAAGATCCGATGGGAAGAAATCCCTACCTCCTGGGTAGTCGTCGACGTTCAATTGGGTTGAGTTGGAAGTCGTCGCGAGATAGCGATCAGAGTAACGTTCAATGTCTGAACCCAAGCGGGTGGAGGACCAAAGTACCGTTAGATCAAATCAATCACGGAGGATGTCTCTTTTTTTTCCTTTTCTGTTTTGTCTTTCGCCATAGAGAAACAAATCAGACAGAAATCCGAGGATCCTGGCGCAGATTCTTGACCTCTCCCAAGGCCTGCTCCGGGGTTGCTGATCATAACCACCTATTGTCCAAGTGACCCCAGGGAAAGGAGGGAAGAGACGAAACCCTCAAAGGACAAGAAAAACGACCACTAAAGGGACGACTTACCATCACCCTTTTGGGTTTCTTTTAGAAAGCTCGACCTGAGAGACATATCCCAACCGAACCTGACTTGAGTAGCCAACGACATGTGCTCCGTTAACGATGGTCCTGGCAGGGTAGGGAAGGGGTGTGGATAATCCTGGGTCGTGGAAGGATACTCTTGGTTCAGCTTCTCCTAGCCTGTTTTTCTTTCTTCTCGTGACTTTGTCCTGAGGATGGACAGCCCGATGGAGAGGAGAGACGACATACGGGATAAAGGGCTTCTTGATTCGCGCTTCCTGAAGCTGATATGTCAGCATAAGACATGCCTGCCTACGAAGTACATGGAGAGGGATCAATCATTTCGATTCGTTACTAAGCATGTCGAACGAGGGTCCGAGTTGCTGCGAAACTGACGAGGTTGAGGCCATCGCCGAGACCTGGTCGTCCTCCTCCAAAACCGCCTCTCCCACCACCTCTACCTCCTCTTGACATTGTGCTTGTTATCGTGATGATCGCGTGGTGAGAAGGTGGCGCTGATGGTACGAGGTTCGGCGAGGGAACAGCAGGTCGGGAGTTGATGGTTCAGAATTGTGCTCTCGGTCATTCCTCAGTTGTCCTCCTCCACTTTGGTTTCTTTCTTTCCTCACTTGATTTTCAACATCGTCATGATTTCATACCAGTACAAAGGAACCCATCGCGAGGAGGAGGACCTTGTCGTTCAAAAACAGAGTCTCCAAGAGCTCGATGCAAAATCAAAAGGAAATCCCTCTTTGCCTTCCCTGACAAGTCTTCCCTCCTTCCCTCGCTCCCTCTTCCTCACTTGGTCTCCCCCACTCTCCCTCATCTCATCCTCATCCTCTTCATCAGACTCTCTTTCCTCTCCTTACCAACACCAGCGTTCAAACTCCAACTTTCCCTCTTGTCGACCCAATTCTGCAACCTGACGTTTGACGGTAACTTGCCTCCCTTCTCGACATGATCCAACATCATCACCACTGGACTTTGACTCATGATCTCCTTCCTGATATCCGCACGTGATCGGGGAAGAACGATGGACGATGTTGGGATGGATGAACGTGGGATGAGAGGTAGGGTTGGTGAGTTTGGTGGGAGGGGTGGAAGAAGTTTGTATGGGATAGGAGAGAAGAGCTTTTTGCCGTGAACACCAAAGATCGGCATGCTAAGCAAGAAAGGCAAAGAACAGACGACGATGTAAAGGAAGAGAAGCGAGGAGGGAAGGGTGATTCGAGAGAAAGGTAAAGGGGAAGGAAGATCAGGCTTCGGGACAGTCAGGGACGAGGATCGAGAGAGGGTACCTCAAACGTACATGACTGATGTCGCGTCTGTTGGTTTCTGTTGTGGTTTGTTGGGTTATGGACGACGTCTCGTCAACTCGCTGGTGAAGGATCGAGAGCTTGAAGGAGGCAGAGGGTTCTCGTCTCAACTTGAACCGAATCTCTAGAGAAAGAGGGGATTAAACGATCGAATTGTTTACCTTTTTATGTCTTTCTCAGCCCAACATGAGTCATCGTGTGCGTTCGACATGTCTTCGAGTATTCACCGTCTGTTCCAACCATTGTAAAAATCTCGTTCATCAGTCCAAACGAACCGCTACTCTCCTCCCCGTGTAAACCCGATCGAGTTCCTCGTCATTCTCCGTCCTCCACCTCTATTCTGGGGACCCTTTCCTTTCCGCCTCCCTCGGACTCCCCTCAAACGTTCTCACCTGCCATCAACTTGAACGCTCCTACCCCGTGGTAACCCAACGCACTCGCGCATCCAACGGCTCTCGCTCCAGCCTTGAAAAACCTCTTTACACTCTCGCTGTCTTTTGCCCCACCGATTCCGATGATGGCGATATCATTGATGGACGGGAGAGGCGATGCGTCGAGAGCAAGTCGGAATCGATGGACGTTACTTAGGTGAGAAAATTCGTAAAAGGAAAGCGAAGGAGGGGGGGGGAAGAAAACAAATCAAGAGAGAATCACGAATACAGAATCAGCAATTGTTTTTGGGTCAGGGGAGAAAAGGGAGGATTTTTTCTTCTTCTTTGGAGTCGACAAAGGGTGTGTCTTACCCAAGTGCCAACGGATGTACAGCTTCGCCAGCCAAACCAGCAAATCTATCTATGTCCAGTCCAACATCATCAAGTCTCTCCTTCTTTCTCTCCTCCAAGGAATGTAAATGTTCCTGAATATTCCCAGGGTCGTTGGCTTTTACACTCCCAACGAAATTAGTCTCAAACCCAAGACATCCTCCCAATGTGTTGCAACACGCAATGTACGACACCACCTTCCTTTCTTTCTTGAGTCCATCGTGGGTGTCGGTCGTCGACATCAAAGTGAGGAACGAGATGAGGTCATTGAACTGTCCAATGTGAGTGTAGGGAGGAAGTTTGAGCCCTAAAGTGGTTGGAACCGGAGAGGTGAAGAGGTGTTCGATAAGAGGACCAAGGAGAACCGGAAATGATTGGAGAGGGGTATAAGATGGAGGTGGATGGTTTGGTATGTTTGGCTTGAGAGATGGACAGAAGGAGACAAGAAGAAAAAGAAAAACCAAACCAAAAAAGACCCCACATAATCATGTACCCACACACACACAGACAGATGAAAGCAGAGACGATGTTATCATATCCTTTCCAGTAGAAAAAAGTTGACGAAGAACAAACTCACGCAAGAAGTGTTAAGCTCGATCCCAATCCTTGGAGTCTTCCCATTCGACTCAACCCTAAGATGATCGCCTAAATCGTGCTTGAGATCCAAGATCATTCTTGCCATCAACTCGAGTTCCCCTGAATCGGCGGATGTGATGGAGATGATGAAGGGCTTGTTGATCTCGGGTTCGGTTCGACTAAGGATCTCCCTGACGGCTTGGATGTAATACGAGAGTGGATGGGGAGAATATCCATAGGTGTTGAATGTGCTGAGGGAATCTTGGTGAAAAGTGTGCTTTTTTTTTTTGAGGGGGAGGCAAGGGAAATCGTCAGGCTTCATTTACGGGACGAAGATAATGGCTGAGCGTTCCAGGGTTCTCTCGATGACGAAAGGAGAATGAAATTGGAAACCCAACTCGATGGAGATCTCTATGTTGACTGAAACCTTGAAGGGTAGCAGTTCGAGTGGTGACAGCGCCAGTGTAGGGATTAGCGTATAGGCCATCTAGTTGAGCAAGTTCTGAAGTCCAGGCAGAGGAAGAGGGTAGGATGGGTGGGTCAATGGTGAGGTTTCCGATGGTAGTAGTTGGTGGTTGGGACATGGGGTCAAGGTTGTCGAGTGGAGGGGGTGTTGTGTTTAGGTAGATGGTGGATTGTGAGCGATAAGGGGGTCCGGTTGGAATCTAGGACTTGGCCGATTTTGCTCTCTCGTTGAGGATATTTTTTAGCATGTATAATCAAGCAGGCTCGCAGAATTGAATGGCTCAAGTATGAGTCGTCTAATTGGATGGTGGCTCGTGGATTTATAGGATGAACGCGTGCTGCCAAACAACGAATTGTCCTCTGTCTTTTGATTCTATCAACGTTCCACCACCACCCCTCAACGACATCTCACACCTCAGCCTCTCACGGCGTTCAGCTCGCTCATCACAATACATAAAACTCAACAATCAATTCATACACACACACATACACACCCACACACACCCCACACACGTTCCAAGTCATCAAAGCCGTCATTCACCGACAACTCTCGCTCAACTCTCTACGTTCTATAGAGCCTTACTCGCTCTCACCCTTGTTGCTATCTCCGTCCCTCGCCCTCATCCCACTGCCCCAACAGAGCTTGTCCAATCAACATCCATCACCTCCCTCATCGACACAACTCAATTTCCAACCTCCCCAGTCACGTCAGTCGACTCGCTCCTTCTTCCTCCCTACTGACGTCGCCTGCCGTCCTCGCCCTCTTCATCATACTGATATCACGACACGCTTGCTAACAGACCTCTCATGGTATCTCAACCGTCGAGGACCGATAACGTTGGCAGCAGCCGCTCATCCTCGCCGGAATGGACCTTAAATACATCGACATCACTCTCCGGTCCACCTGCTTCCTCATCGACTGCCGACGAGCCTCTGACCAGCTTCCATCCCCATTCGAGTAGTATGCGACGAGCTCCACTGCGCAAGTCGACGATCGAGGTAATGACTCCTCCCTTACCGTCTTCATCCTCTCGCAAGCAGCAGCACGTGGCTCATGATGGAGAAAGCGAGCTCGACTGGTCGGACCAGTTCTCGACGCTCGGACTGGAAGTGATGAAGCAATCGTCCTCGGTCAAGGGCAAAGAGAGAGCATGGACCGCTCAGCACGCGTCGGCTGGTGCGTTCTCTTCGGGATCGGATGAAGAGAGAGATCAGCTCGGGAGTGGGGCTCCTGCCTTCCTTACTTCGTCAAGGCGCAAGACCGGCAAAACACCATCATCAGTGTTCTCGACTTCGGAAGAGACGCTGGTCAATTCATCTCCCCTTCCACCCTTGGCGAGTCAGCAATCTCGTTCGTCGAGCCGGACCGGTACCCTTTCCCCCGTCAAACGTTCTTCAGCCCGCCTTCACACCAGTCGACCTCGTTCACCTCAATCGTCCAACCATCCATCATCGTCTTCCTCTGCTGGTATCGCTAACCGGTCGGCATCCACTCAACGATCTGCAAAAAATCGGTCGAGCCCACTGCTTCAATCCCAGACTCATCCCGATCCGCCACCACTCAGATCTTCACCTCGACTTCATTCCATCCTTCCGCCTGGATCGACAGCTCAGTTTGTCCCCCGTCGGCGAGGGCGATGCAATTCCATCTCGATCCCTTATCCTATCTCGGTCGATCACTCGCTTCCGACTTCCTCTGGTCGCCCGCCAGCGACCCGAGCGATCTCTCCCGATCCTACCTCGCACCATCTCCCTCACTTCTCACTCGACGCAGAATTTCCCCTCCTGACGAGCTCACCTAACTCGTCTTCGATAGATCTCAACAATCTGCTCGGCGACATAGAATCCCTCGCGCCATCTCTCAAAAGAAGTCTAGGGGAAGCGATGCTTAGAGAAGAGACGAAGCTCAAGGCAAAGAAGGATATCACAAGGGCGAAGGAGGCGGCAGCAGCAGCTCACGGGAAAGATCCGAGTGCAGCTGATGCTGACGATAGCGGCTCCGGGTTATTGGGCGACTCGACTGGGGATGACGAGATTCCTGCTCCTTGGAAAGGTGGCAGGAAGGTCAGCTTGGGGATGGGTCTCTTCAAGGAGACGAGTGGGGGCGTGCAGGACAAAGAGAGCGAACGTAAGGATAGGGAGAGGGTCATGGAAATTGATCGAGCTAGGGATGGCATGGGACTGGGTTCCGCCGTAGTGTTCGAGGAGCTGGAGGAAGAAGATGAAACGAGGCAGAGCAGGGAGGAGGGCAAAGAGGGAGCAGAATTGGCCAGACGCAAATCCTCTCACTCTCATCATTCTGCTAGCAGACGCAGCAACAAGCCAAACAGCCCTATCTCCCCCAAGCATCACCATCATGCCAGCAGCCACACTGTCCCACCTAACTCATCTTCCAAGCCATCACATCACAGCTCATCACGACGTCCGACGCTCATGCAGAACCTTTCGGCAGATCAGATCCTCGACTCTCATGGCGTCTCAAGCTTCCAACTGTCGCCTCCATCCAATCACAATCGACCTTCCGTCCTCATCGATCTTCAATCATCTTCTGTCAATCTCCTTCCTGCCTCTGGCTCAACGACGTCCTCCATCCTTGGCTCCCCCAACGAGCGAGTCGTGCGATACTCTCCGTTCGTCTCGCCGAATATGCACATGGACACCAATCCCTTTACACAAAACCTACCTCCCCCGTCTCTATCTCTACCTTCTCCCGCCCTGGAGTCGCCCAATATAGAACTTCCGTCTATCACTCCAGATATCACTCCATCCTCGCCGCCCGCGATCGGCATCAAGCCCCATCTCTCGTCACCTCCACAGCCATCACTAGCGAACGAAACTCAAATCGAATCACCAGGAAATCTTCTCAATCACGACGATCAAACAAACGAGGAAGGATGTGAAGACGATGACGACGAGACCGAGGCGAACTGGACGGATTCAGAAGATTCCTCAATCTACTCGTCAAGTTCCGACGATTCGTTCGAAGATCCCATCTCCTATGCTTCGGCTCAGGCCTCTCCGCGACCAGCGAGACTCTCTCGTGGGGGTGGTACGGCCGGAAGGGAGGGAGACTCGTACGGTGACGAAGGAGACAGCGAAGAGTATGATGACGGAGAGTCGGAGGAGGAGGGCCATCTGCCAACGGTCCCTTTGATGCCGTTCAAGAACCAGGTCGGGGGTCATTCGGCTATCTACAAGTTCACGAAGAGAGCAGTTTGTAAGGTTCGTTGGTAGATCGTCCCTTCATCTTCCGCTTCCCTGAATCGTCGAACGCCTGGCTGAGATCTGTCACTGATGGTCGACGTGTTTTGCTTCGTGTGGCGTCATTCTCTTCCGCCTGCAGCCTTTGGTGTCCCGAGAAAACATCTTCTATGAGGCCGTCGAACGCGAAGCACCCGAACTTTTAAGCTTTATCCCTCGTTATCTCGGTGTCATGCTCGTCAACTACAGACGTCAAGCTAGGCCGACTTCCCTCTCACCCCAACCTCGCCCCGCCCCTCTTCCTCCTACGCCCCTCAATACCTCTACTACACCTACCACTGCTGATACAGATCCCTCTGCCACTACTACTCCCGTTGGTCATGGGACACCATCTTCACTCGATACCGCTGAACAGTCTGCCCCTGTACCTTGCCCTACATCAAACGCCTCGATGACCTCGTCTCGTCCCATGATGACTCGAAATTCGGTTAGCGCGAACAACGTCTTTTCCTCGCCGTCCGCAGGGCAAGGTGGAGTCTCCGATGATGAGGTTCCAGAGGTAGCGCTTGACTGGAACCGACACGTCGTCCCCGATTGGATGCTCAAGTACAAGCGCAGCGAGGGGAAGAAGAGCGATGACGAGAACAGCTTGAGAGGAAGTATCCGAGGAAGGACCAAGGTTCGACCATCCTTGTCGCTGAGTCCACTTGAGGGGGGAACACCGAGGCAGAGTGGAAGTAGGGATCGCAGCGGTGACGGCCGATCGAGTCTTGACGAGGAGGGGGGAATAGGCTCAGGTCCAGGTCCGAACGGATGTTCTAGTCCAGCTATCGTTGGATCAGGCCCTTCGCCCATCCCCACAGGTTCATCTCGTCAAACCCGTCGTTCGAACCACGAAATCTCCACTTCATCTTCTTCCCCTCAGAGCCACTACCTCTCTCAATCGCCTACATCCTTCAACTCCAACGCACCGACGCCTTCGTCATCACCTTTGCATCATGCCATCTCCTATCCTTCGCTCCTCAACGTTGCAGCAGCACAGTCCCAATCGCAGCAGCAGCAACAGGGAGTCCCTCCGCTTCATCACCACAATCATTCGCAGCCTCATCTCCGAGATTTCCCATCCCATCATGATTATCTTGTCAGCCAGACGGGTGGCGCGGGTACGGGAGGAGGGGCGAACACCATCGGAGGTGTAGGTGCGACGACGGTCAACACCAAATTGAGGGACCATGTCTTCTCAACAATCGCAAGGAGGTGGCATATGGGCCAATCCTTTGGGCCAACCGTCGGAGGAGGATCAAGTGGAAACCAGAGTGCAATAGGAGGAAGAAAGAAACACCAATCGAATTCGAGTTGGGGGAACGCAACACCATCAAGTCCGAATCACCATCCAAACATGAGAAGAGCACCACCTTCTTCGCCAGCGATCGTGTTTCATCCGATTTCCACGCCACCTTCAAACGATGACGCTTCTTCATCCTCGATCGTTGGATCCAACGATCTCACGTCCCCTACTTTCTTTCCCCCTACGACGAACATCACGACGACCCACCACACGACATCGTCCCTACGACGTTTCCACTCGGAGTACAATCTTCCTCATTCGACTACCACGACCACGACGCTCTCGATCGTTTCACCTTCCCCTCCACCTGGAATCTCAAGGACAGTTTCTACGATTTCGAGTGTTGGCGTACCTTCACCTCCACCGAGTACACCGGCTGCTAAGAGGGAGAGGAAAGGAGGCAAGGCGGGGGGGATGAAGGGAATGTTCCCGAGTAGTCAGGCGCCCGATAGTGAGATTTTCGAGATGGACGAAGAGGAGGAGGAAGAGGAAGAGGAGGAGGAGGAGGAAGGAGAAGACGAAGACGAAGAGGCTGGGGATGAGGAGGACGAGGAGGAGGACGACGATGAAGAAGTCGATCGAGATGGAGGTAGCGAGGAGGAAGGATTCGATTTCCAGTTTGAGGAGCAACTTGGGAGGAGGGACACTGACGACGTAGGACCGGATTCTCGTCACATCGAGTCAAACCGATCCGATGCAGGGACGATACCTGATTCGTCTGCTTCTGGGTTTGATCCACTTACATCCACTACTCGTCCCATCCCTCTGTCCTCTCCAAACCCCTTGGATCGGTCTTCATCCAATCGTGACGATGGTCGACTCTCGGTTCCCTTGCCTTCATCCCCAGCCGACGACCTCCCCCCTGCTTCTGAATCAAGCGCACCGAATATCTTCAATCAACATCAGCAGCAGCAACAGTATCATTCCGATTCTCGTTCACCATCTCCCCATCTCACGTCCATGGTACCATCGCCCTCGCCTGGTCTCGACGACGTGTCCTCCGTTACTCGTCAAGCTTACTTCATCCTCATGGAGGACCTCACAGGTCGACTCAAGAGACCTTGTGTGTTGGATCTCAAGATGGGAACGCGACAGCATGGTTATGATGCTACGCCGGGAAAGGCAAAAAGTCAGAGGAAGAAATGTGATAGCACGACGAGTAGAAGCTTAGGTGTGAGGATCTGTGGGATGCAGGTTAGTGGGACCCGCTCATACGTTCTTCTGTTCTCCGTTGTCGCTCGCCTGAGAAACTGACCTGATTTCCGCCCGTCACCTTGGCATCTTGCCTTCTTCTTCCCCCGTCAAAGGTCTGGAACGCTTCCACTCAATCTTTCTCCTCCCAAAACAAATTAACCGGTCGAAAGCTTAAACCTGATGAATTCTCCACCGTCCTCGCCTCCTTCCTCTCCTCTGGCCCATCTGAGCTCCTCGTCCATCACATTCCAACGATCCTTCGGAAACTTTGGCGGCTCGCGTCGATTTTACACAAGTTGCCGGGATTCAGATTCTACGGATGCTCGTTGCTCTTCATCTATGATGGAGATGAAGAGGTTCAGCAGGGATTGAGGTTGAATGCTGAGGAGGAATTAGGCTTACCATCGGTCGCACCGGTGAGGAGGAAGAAAGATGGTGTCTTCGAAGATGGAGGAGATGGAAGTTCCGATATAGGGGGAAGGCAAGGAATTGAGGGGGATTTTGTCGTTGGTGGATCGGTTGGACGATCAAGAACGATTGGAAGGTCGGTAGAAGAAGAGGAAGATGAGGAGGGTGGAGTAAGGAGAAGACAACAACATCATCATCACGACCATCATCAAGATGTGCCAGAACCACCTCGAAGAAGACGAGAATCAGCCACCTACCCAAGTCGACGTGCTCACTCTGCCGATGCTTCGTCATCCCAGAATCGACCTTTGGCTCCTTCGCCATCCCAGCGACCTTCGAATCAGAACACGGCTGCCACTGACTCCTCGACGACGTCACCCGGTTCGAACGCCATCAAGATCGACGATGGTGATGATGCCAATCGCCCTCTCTCCCACTCGACGAATTCGAACCGACCCACTCTCCCCCTTCCGCCCCATCATCTTTCCCGGGGGGAAATGAAGATTCGGATCGTTGATTTTGCCCATACCACGACAGGACGAGACTACCTACCTCTACCTCCTTCTACCATCGCTTACGAAGCTCAACATCCCGAATCACTCGGCAAAGGTTACACCACAAGCTTCGAACCTGAATCTGGGAAAGCGTTCGCCAGATTTCCACCGGTCCATCCCGAGAGACCCGATGAGGGATTCATCTTTGGCATCAAGAAACTGAGCGATACGTTGGTAGGAATCTGGGAGGAAGAGAGGCTGGCGAGGAGGAAGAGAGCGACAGGTGCTGGAGGAGGAGGAGAAAAGGTTGGATTGCCAAAGTTAGACTTGAGAGAGGGTGTCAAGGTTTGGGATAGGGTGTTGAGGGAAGGCGTTGAGGAGGATCCTGGCATGTTGTCGAGTTGAGCCAGAAGGGGAGGATTGTTTGTAATTTATGCATGATGCGTTCTGGCTGTCGTATTGCGGTGATTGTTCTTGAGTTCATCTTGGTGGGTTTGTGTTGGTTTTGTTGGAGAGACGATGATTCTTGTTCACGAGGGTAGAAAGAAAACAATCGACGAGAACGTCCCTCTAAAGGGAACGTCATTGATTCAAGTCTGAATCCTTCCTGCGGAAATAAGGTTAGGCCCGGCGAAGCGCCGGTGATACACCTCTACTTCTCAACCACCATCTCAAGCATCCCATCATGACCGACCAAGCCAAAGACATCCCCATCCTCATCAACGATGAGAAGCCCCTCGCACCTCCCATCGTCGCCATCGTCAGACCAAAGACTGAGACAAACCCAGCGAAAGCTAAGAGAGAACCAAAGTCCGACACGCCCCCTTCTGGCGGTCTCAACCCCTTGGGCATCGCAGCACTCGTCGTGCCTCTCCTTGCGACCCTGGCTTTCTACCTCGTACCAACCCTGCCCACCGATATCACTTCCTTTGCAGTAAAGTCAGCATCATCCTTCCTGGGATGGGAGAACCAGCAAGAATCCTATGAGACCAAGTGGGCGAATACGGTAAGGAACCAACCCTTCGACCCCCGAGCGTATCAACAGAAGACTGCAAGGTGCAAAGCCAGGGATAAGACGTCCGAAGGATTCGTAGCGACTGAACTGGAACTCGGTGAGGAGATGACTTTAATTTATTTATTTCCTTCCTCGCGAGAGAGATGGAGACCAAATTGAGGAGACCTGGTTCGGAACCCGATGCTGAATCGATTCTTCTTGGATCCTGCGAACATGTGAGTGAAGAGTACGTCGACATCAATCCTACGAGCGACAAGGTCCTACTCTTGGTTCACGGATGGCCAGCGACTTGGTCATCTTGGAGGAACCAGATCTTGGACTTCAAGGTCGGTCAAACCTTGCGTAGCAATCCGCCGATTTCCATACTAGTCTGACAGATGGGATGACTTTATTTCGCCTCTCAATTACTTCGATCATGTCAGGATGAATACAGACTCATCATCCCTACCCTTCGAGGTTTCGGCAACTCGCAAGCTCCTTCCGACATCTTGTCCTCGACAAACGTCCAAGACATCCAAGAGGACCTCGAATGTATCCTTCAAGCCGCTGGCGTCAGTACTCAGGTTCCTTGCATCGGGCACGACTGGGGATCCATCATCTGCTGGTCGGCTGTCATCGACAACCCTTCGCGTTACTCGGGTGTCGCTGGTTCGGCGTCTCCGTATTTCCCTCCTCCTCCTGTCTTCGTCCATCCCACAGAATCGGCCAAGAAGATCCCCACACTCGGGTACCAGACCTATTTCAGCGACAACCGAGACCTCGCCATCAAGGAGCTCGAAGCTGATCCGAGGGGAGCGATCCAGGCCGTCTTGCTCGACAGACATGCGACGTTGCCCCAAGGCGCATTCACGAGCACGGAATATCTTTTGGCAGCTTGGGGAGGAAACATTCCGGAACAGCACTTGATCTCGCAGACCGAGTTTGATTACTGGGTCCAGTCGTTTGAGAAGAGCGGATTCGAGAGCAGTGGGTTCATCTCGATGGGATCGACCAATTTGTAAGCGGTCGCTCTCAAGGCTGATGGACGACCGGGGCGGGTTTCTTCCTCTGCTTCTAGACCTCGCTTTGTATCAGATCGCAAACAGGAAGGGATCTCACGCCAGGGCGCTGAATCGATCTTCTCAGTAAGCGATCCCTTCTGACCTCCACCTCGCGTATGGTTGTACCTTACCTGACGATCAACCTGGTTGTCGCGCTTTCCTTTGCTTTCACTCAGCACCATCAACCAACCTGCCATCTTCTTTGCCCCATCCAAGGACATCCTTGGGCCGTGAGTCTTACCGACCGTCGATCTCGCTACTACTTGCTGGTTGACGTATGCTTATTTTGATCATCTTCAGCATGAAGTCCATCACGGTCCCCATGAAGGAGAACGTCCCTGACCTCCAGATTGTTCCCGTCGAGAGCAGTCACTGGCCTCAGCTTGAGCGTAAGTACCGTTAGAAGAAGAAGAAACCTTGACGCCGAGAAGGGGGTCTCGAAAGATGGATGGCCCGACTGACAATGGGTTTTCCCCTCGATGTAGAGCCAGAGCAGTTCAACAAGGCGCTCAGGTCTTGGCTTCACAGAAAGGTGTTCGTCTGAAGCCGGATGAGCGGTTCGTGAGCAAGGTGGGCTGGCGGTGGGATGTAAATGATTGATTGATAAACGAGAAAAGAAGATGAAGAAATTGGAGAGATCGCAAGAGAGAAAAGAAAAATAGGAGGGAAAAGAAAAGGGGAAAGCCGATTTTCGAACACCACCAACATCACTCAACCAGTGGGACTTCATCCCTTCCACCACCCACTTCACCGCTTCCTATCGATCCCGTCTAGCCCCCAACCATATCGCCCATACCTCAGTCCTCATCCTCTGACTCCTCAGCTCAAGGCCGAATCATCCTGCCTCAATGAAGTCCAACTTCCAGGTTCGCAGCTAACTACCCTACCTCCCTAGCATTTCACCCTCAACCCAACTCGTCAACCCGTCTAATCTACCTTCTTGCGTTCAACAGTTCTCTAACCTGATAGGAACGGTCTATCGTCAAGGAAACGTTCTCTTTACCCCGGACGGCAACTCTGTCCTCTCACCAGTCGGAAATCGAGTCTCTGTGTTTGATCTGGTCAAGTGAGGCTCTCTCTATCATCATTCCTTTCGGTATCTCAAGCTTGGTCCAAACAAACCGTCATGTCCTGATCTTTGTTGAACAATAATTTAAAAAAAAAAAAACGCTCTCACATCCAGCAACAAGTCGAGGACGCTACCATTCGAGAACCGAAAGAACATTGCCTCGATAGCACTCTCTCCGGACGGTAACGTCTTGCTCTCGGTCGACGAAGGTGAATCATCTCTCTTCCATCATCAACCCATGAGGGGAAATCTGCGGGTAAGAAGAAGAAGAAAAAACCCAATCGAACTGAACTCTCTCGATGGCTTCGGATATAGACGGTAGAGCAATCTTTGCTTCTTTTAGAAGAGGAACTCCCCTTCACCACATCAACTTCAAGGCTCCCGTCAAGTCCATCACTTTCTCGCCCGATGGGAAGTAAGTGTGACGGTATACTACCAAGGAGACCTCTTTGATAATTGAAATGAAACAGAGAAGATGACTGACCAGCCTGTGTCTCTCTCTCTCTCTCTCTCTCTCTCTCTCTCTCTCTCTCTCTACCTTCGCGTGTGGTCTTTGTATCTTCACGCTTCTCTTGATATCACAGATTCTTCGCCGTAACCCACAAGTCCCACCTCCAAGTTTGGCAGACACCTTCGCACCTCGCAAGAGAGTTTGCCCCCTTTGTCCTTCACAGAAACTATACCGGTCATAGGGACGAGGTCCTGAACATCACCTGGAGTCCATGCTCGAGGTGAGTCCTTTCCTACCTTTGATTTCTTGGTCGCCTGTTGCATTCGAGACAAGGTGTTGAGCCTAGCGCGGAGATTAATACTTCCTACCCCTTCTCGATTCGTTGCTCTTAACGATCGACAGATACTTCATCACTTCCTCAAGAGACATGACTGCTCGGCTTTTCACTCTCCACCCAGTCGAGGGCTTTAGGCCAAAGACATTTGCCGGTCACCGAGACGTCGTGATCGGAGCCTACTTTTCCGATGATAGCAGAACGGTGCGTTGGACCTCAACTCTTTCACTCGAGCGCCTTCAGGTTGATTTCAGGGAAATTGAGGTGGGAACTGACGACTCTAGCTCCCTCGATTTCTTTGGCACTCCTTCCCAATTCTAGATCTACACGGTCTCGCGCGACGGAGCTGTCTTTGTGTGGTCGGCTAAGACGACGGGCAACGACTCGGCGGAGGAAGACTCTGACGCCGAGATGGAAATTCTCGACGCCCCAACTTCTTCCTCCTCTGCCCAAGCACTCGATAACTCGGTCGCTTACACTCGATGGGGAATCGTCGGTCGACACTACTTCTCCCAACCCGGGACGAAAGTCGTCTGCTCGACGTTCCATCCAGCTTCTTCGCTGCTCGTCGTCGGTTTCTCGACTGGCGTGTTCGGTCTCTGGGAGATGCCAAGCTTCACCAACGTTCACACCCTCTCCATCTCGCAAGAGAAGATCACTTCGGTCGCCATCAACGCGACAGGTGAATGGCTCGTGTTCGGCGCGACGAAACTTGGACAGCTGCTCGTCTGGGAGTGGCAGTCGGAGAGTTACGTCCTCAAGCAGCAAGGTCACTACTTCGACATGAACACCCTCACCTTCAGCCAAGATGGTCAAAACGTCGCCACCGGAGGAGACGACGGGAAAGTCAAGGTGTGGAACGTCCGATCGGGCTTCTGCTACGTCACCTTCTCCGAACATACCTCGTCCGTTTCGTGCGTCGAGTTCGCCAAACAAGGTCAGGTCCTCTTCACGGCCTCACTCGATGGAACGATCCGAGCATACGACCTCGTCAGATATCGAAACTTCCGAACCTTTACCTCACCTACGCCCGTTCAATTCTCCTCTCTCGCCGTTGACCCCTCTGGAGACGTCGTCTGCGCCGGATCTCAGGATTCATTCGAGATTTACCTTTGGTCCGTTCAGACGGGAAAACTCCTCGACATTCTCACCGGTCACACCGCTCCCGTCTCGTCCCTCGCCTTCTCCCCCAGTGGGAATCAACTTGGTTCAGCCTCTTGGGATCGATCCGTGAGGGTCTGGAACATGTACGGTCGAAATTCACTCTCGGAACCCTTCCAACTCTCTGGTGACGTCCTCGCCATCGCCTTTCGACCGGACGGAAAGGAAATCGCGGCTTCGACGCTCGATGGTCAGATCTTCTTCTTTGACATCGCCGAATCTCGTCAAACCAACATCATCGAAGGTCGGAAGGATATCTCGGGTGGTCGAAAGCAAGACGATCGAATGACGGCTGAGAACGCATCGTCCGGAAAATCCTTCAACTCCCTCGCCTACACCGCCGACGGTTCCTGCATCATCGCGGGTGGCAACTCGAAATACGTCGTCATCTATCAAGTTGGAGAGGGCGTCATGGTTAAGAAATTCCAAATCTCTCAGAACCTCTCACTCGATGGAACGCAAGAGGTGCTCGATTCTAGAAAGATTACCGACGCTGGTATCTCGATTGACCTCATCGATACCCGAGGGGATGAATCCGATCTAGAGGATCGAATCGACGTCACCTTACCTGGAGCATCCAAAGGTGATCTTTCCAAACGAAGATACAAGCAAGAAGCTCGAACCAAATGCGTTCGGTTTTCACCCACCGGACGATCCTGGGCGGCTGCCTCGACTGAAGGTCTCCTCATCTACTCCCTCGATGACTCGATCGCCTTTGATCCGTTCGATCTCTCCATCGACATCACTCCTCAATCCCTCCTCGAGACGTTGGCCGAAAAAGAATACCTCCTCGCCCTCGTCATCGCTTTCCGACTGAACGAAAAACCTCTCATCCTTCGAACCTACGAGGCCATCCCACCGACGGACGTTAAGCTCATCGCCAAGCAACTTCCCAAAGTTTACGTTCCCGCCATGCTTCGGTTCATCGCTGGTCACCTCGAATCTTCCCCTCACGTCGAATTCGATCTCATCTGGTTGGGTGCCATCCTCACCAGTCACGGGAGGTGGCTGAGGGAGAGGAGTGGTGAATTCGCGAGCGAGTTCAGGGCGATTCAGAAGGGTATCGCAGAGTTTTCCACTAGCATCGCCAGACTGTGAGTAGTTGTTGTTGTTGTTGTTGTTTTTCTTTCTTTCTTCTTCTTTCTCCCCTCCCTTCCCCCTTTGTTTCTCGATGTGAGAAGGAAGGGGAAAGAAATCGCATAAAAGGAAGGAAAAAAAAGGAGAAGAAGAAAACAACCCCTAGCGCTTTATTCAACCGTTCCTGACACCTCCCTCCTCTGGTTCCGTTCTTTTCTATCTCTCCCTTCCTTCCCCCCCCCCTCCTCTCTTCTTTTGTTCAGGTGTGATGAGAATTCGTTCGGACTCGCGTACATCATTCACCAACAGGTCGCCATCGAGGGCAGGCAGTCGCAGGCGGGACTTTCGATAGGGGCTGAAGACGATGGGGTGGTAGAGATGCGATGATTTCTTTCCCGAGTGCGAAGGAGAGAAAAGAAAGATAGTTTTCCGCAGGAATCGACGTGAACGAATCAGAAACGAACCATGCAAATAAAGAACCCAAGCGAGAGAAGGAGAAGCGTTCAACAAAATTCGACAACGGAATCAATCTACAAGATGGCCAATCATGATGTTACACCAAAAGCCTACAAGGGACCAGAGAGGCTTCGATCAAAGGAGAGAAATCAAGCGAGGGAAGAGGGGGGGGCGAAAAGGATTAGGAACTGAACGAAATGACAAATTCGAGTTTGCAGTGAGAAGTATCGGAAGAAATAGTCGAGGATAGAGATATCGGAACAATTAATGTCCCGCACCAAATTGAGGAGGGACAAAAGTAGGAGGAGGTTGCTTGGATTCGATGATGGCGGCTCGAACTAAAGAGAGAACGAGAGGCACAAGGACAACCACGATCAGCCTTTGTTCGAGAAGAAATCAGAAGAAGGAATGAGGCGAAAGGTGAATCCGACTGACCAGCACCCTCAAGATCAAAGTGGAAGTATGGAGTTCGGGTAGAGACCAAAGGCTCGAACAGACTCGACGAGTCCCTCCTATCGAACCCATCCTCAGATGAGAGTCCGTACTTGACGTCTCCTTCGTCCTCGATCGATTTTTCCTTCTTGTCGTCTCGTCCTCCCAGTGGGATGGGTGAGGTAGTCGAAAGCGCGATTGAGTCCTCCTCGGTCGGTCGCCAGGTTTCCCTCTCTCGAGCTCGTTGGTCCTCTCTGACTTCCGCAGCGGACTTCTGAACAGAGTGGATGTTTCGAGGATCTTGAGGGACGACGGATGCGACGTCGACGGGGACAGAGAGGGTTCGATCGGAGGTACCGAAACCGCCTGCGACGAGAGCTCGTTGAACCTGTGACAAGAAGGTCGAGATGTGGTTTGTGAATTAGTGAACAGGGATGGGTAGGATGCGTGAGAAGAAGAAGAAGAAACACACCCAGGGGGAGATGATTCCTGAGAAGTGGAAGGAAACGGGGGCATCCGCCCACCGCTCAATCTCCTTTCGGGTGTCGACCAAGTTTTGAACTCCGGTCTGGTGCACAAGGAAGCGAAAAGAAAGAGAAACGAGAACAGAATGAAAGCAAGTCAGTCGTGCGTTCGTAAGTCGAGTCGAGGTAGGAAAGACATGGACACTGACCGTATCAAGATTCGCGACGGCTTGGAAGTCGAGGACGACGGCCCTGAGGATGACCTGCTCCTTCCCCGGTTGCGCCTTTTCCCCGGTAACACTACCGGACTCGTTTCGGTTGGTCCATCGACTGAGTCGACTAACGCCTGGGTCGTTCCAAGGTCGGTCGCCCAACTTGGTGAGGTGGGACTCTTTGCCTCGCTTTGTGGTGGCCTTGACGTGGTCGACTAGCTTTGAGTTATGGTACGATGCGTTCGGATAGATGAACGACTCCTCGCTAAGAGTGAAAAAAGAAGGACGAAGAGAGGATGGATGTCAGTCAAAAACGAGCCAGGACGATTCGGAGTAGCAGATGAGGATGAGAGCGACGACTAACAAGCGATAGATGATGACACCGGGAGGAGGGCTCTCGATCTGGACGTGAGGGTTGGTCGTACCAGACTTGTTCGTGCAGAATGGGACGTAGACGTCCCGGTACTCTCTGATCGGTACGCCATCGGCGTCCTTCTCCTTGTCAGCCTCGACTCCGATGCGGACTCGACCGAGGAAATGACCACCGGGGCGAGCGATTCGGAAGAGAAGCAGGACGAGGGAGGCGGCGAGGGAACAGTAGATACCGTTCTCAATGGAGGAAAAGATGGTGACGAAGACGGCCGCCAAAAAGATCAAGCATTCGAATGGAGACACGCGCCAAAAGGCAAAGGCACCTCGAGGTGAGACGACCAAGTCAGCGACGGCATGGATGATGATGGCCGAGAGGGCTGCATTGGGGATGAAGTCTGAGAGCCACGCAGACCACAGTCAGGGTCAGACTTGAGTGAGACCAGATCGAGTAAGAGTGGAGAGGAAACGAACAGAAGGCGTCGGTGAGAGCGTAAAGGGCGATGATGACACAAATCCCAGTAGGCCACCCGGCCGCAGGTGTACGGACGCCAGACTTTGACTTGAGAGCGGATCGAGAGAAGGATCCGGTGGAAGGATAAGCGTTAAAGACAGTTCCGACGACGTTGTTGACTCCGATGGCGATGAGTTCTTGATTAGGGTCGATTTTGTAGTTGTTGAGTCGACCGAACGACTTTGCGATCGAGATGTGCTCGAGAAGAAGGATGATGGTCGCGACCGGGAGCTTTCCGGCCATGGCGGAGATCATCTCCGAGGACAGGACAGGAGCGCCGACGTTTCGGAAACCAGAGGGGACGGTCTTGAGGATGGAGATGGAATACTTCTTGGGATCCTCGTGAATGGTAACTCGCCAGGCGACGATCGTAAAGATGATGACCATCAGGGCGTTTCTGGTGACAGAAACAAAGAACGCGGTTCTTCGATACTTGGGATAGCGCCGTTCGACGTAATTGCAGGACCATTTCATGACGTAGAGCCCCACCAAGCATGGCAGACCAAGTGCAGCATCGAGTTTCGAGTACTTGAGGTTCTTGAAAGTGTTGATGATGACATGATATGTGGCTTCCTTGGTGTTGAAACGAGACGAGATTCCAAACAGAGAGGGGACTGAGAGCAAAGACAAGAGATTGAGGAAAGGTAAGAAGAGGGCGTCAGCGACCAACATCGTCTTTCAGAAGTTGTTGGTCGAGCGGATCGCGAACGATCGATTAGCGTAAAGCCAAGACTGACCTTGTCCAGCAGCGATGGAGATTGCAGAGCCTGTCATGAACCCAGCGACGGCAGGGACAGGGATGAACTCCACAATCCAGCCTAGTCGAAGGAGGCCAACGCCGAGGACGATGAAACCACTGAGCGACAGGACCGGCCGCAGCGGGAGAAGCGTGAGGAGTTGAGAGGGAGAGATGATTAATTTGGGATCTACACTGGGCAAGTTTTTCCAGTCGACCAGAATCCTCACCAAATGAAGGCGAGCTGAGTCGCGATGACCTCTGCTGGCCACTTCCCAGGATGGCTCGCCAATACGTCGGCGACAATCCTACCGGTCTCGAGCGACATCACGGCGACTGGTCCGATACTGACGTCCTTGGATGTGGCGAAGAAGGCATAAGTGAACTGGAGATGATCAGGTTGATGGGGTGACAAGGTAAGGATATAAACGCAAGATTGTTAGTTACCGTGCCTCGTCACATCCTTTGTCAGAGCATAGTACTTACCACCCCGATGAAACTCGAGTAAAGACCAAATTCTGGACGCAGTCCGGCCAGCTTAGCATACGACATAGATTGAGGGACGAGGACCATTCCTGTCAGAGGAGCGAGCGGACAGACGGACAGTTAATCTATACATCGCTAGAGATCGTCTGGTGGGTAGGAGGGTTAAGAGGCAAGAGAAGGAAACTTGTCTGAACATACCGACAGTGATACCGGCGATCAAGTCTCCGATCAGCCACTGGACGTTGTAATTTGGTAGCCAGGAGAGAAACGGGAAGAGCGATCGAATGTAGCTCTTGACCTGTGGGAACGAGGATGAGTGTACACAAGGAAAAGGCAGATGGAACGATGGAATAAAGGGAGGACAGGGGCAGACGATCAGTCTCGAAATTCAAGACCCAATACGGAACATCGAGGACTTGCCTGGTTCTTCGGAGAGTCTGTGAACGACTTGAGGTAGTCTTCGGATGACACTGTCTCGACAGCTTTGTCGTCATAACCCACGACCCATTTGGCGGCAGACTTGATGCCGAATTGTTTCATGATGTTGGCGACTTTTCGAGATTGCGAAGGGTAGATGTGTGTGCGTGCGTGGTTCTGCGAAATCGAGATGTCGAGCTTGGCGGACAGATGATGGATGGGCCCGGCTTGGATCTTGGAAAAAAAAATCCGAAGGTGAATCTTCAAGGATGAAGGTGTTAGAGAAGAGGTTGAAGAAACGAAGCTCAAATCGGCCTTGGGAGAATCGAAGGAGGTGTGCTGCGGATATCCCCTCATCCAAGTCCCAGATGTCGTGATTCCGAATTCATTTTCGTCCGCCTTTTTCCGCTCCTTGTGATCGCCTTCCCTCAAGGCAAAGACCGTTTTCCCTACGACGTAGGTATCCTCGCACTCTGCAACATCTGCCTATGGCCTCGTACCCTCCTCGACACGAGGAGAAAAAAATTGGAGCGTTCACCATTCACGATGTCGCCCTCAGTTGAGGACAAGATGGCGTCGACCCGGGCCCACAACCTAGGCCTTATGAATGGGATCTTTTCAGGCGACACCCCCAACATCTACGCGGCAAAGACATCAGCCGAGAGCAGGATGAGGACAACTTGCGTGATTGATGTAATAAAAAATCAGAGGGCGACGAACCTCGATGAACAGACGATCCAGGGCAGGGTCGAGGTCAGGAACGGCGGCGAGCGCACAGTCTTGGTGTGATTGCCGCGATACATCATCGGGACTGACGTGATAAGACAACCCATGATGAAAAACCGAAAATTTCCGCCCCAATAACCACCTCAGTGTGTTTGTGTCTTCGAAAACATCTTGGCCCTTGAATTAGTACCACAAACATGACATCTCCAAACCTCAATCAGTGATACGATCGCACAGATACGGAAAGGCATCTCATCCATCGGCAGCCGAGGTGATTCTTCGCTGATCTGATCCAAGCCCTACTTGCCTTCGGCAACGATATGTGCTTCGCCAAGGTTCCTTCTCGTTCCCTGTATCCATCTTGAAACACCGATCGCAAAAACGAGGACGCACAAGTCCTGGAAGAACTGCGTGAGCATCGAAATGTACCTCGACGCTGTGAAGATATAAGTCTTGAGGTTCGGGGGGATGAAAGGAAGGAATGGAGAAATGAGCGATAGGAGTTTCGAAGGAGGGGGGCGAGACTTTGGGGAGATACGGAGCAACGCAAGTGATCAGCATCATTCATGCATAGTCATGACAAAGATGAATGGCAAGCAACGAGGACAAACTCTGAAGAGCAGGAGGCGAGTCGTCTGAAGGAGCAAGGACAGCGTGACGAAAGCCCAAAAGACCGGCTGAGAGGGAATGACATGCACACAGAACGAAACATCAGTTTACTGAGCGTCTCGGTCAGCTAATAGCTCACGGTCCGTCACTCACCAGCTCGATGCCCATTCCCTGACCTCCCCAAGCATCTCCAACCATGCCATCGAACAAGCCCGACCCACCTCTTGCCTGTTTCGCCAGCACCTTTGGCTCCCACCAGCCGATCACGAACGCTACCAGACCGAGAACACCTAGCAGATGTGCGATAGTGAAGACCCTGTCTGACAACGTCTTCTTTGTCGAATATTCGGTCTCCTGTTGGGGCATCATCATTCCCGGAGGAAAGAGAGATGTTCCATCAGCCCCACCCGCGCCCATCATCCCTGGAAATCCGTTGGGCATATCGCCCTCTCCACCTTCTCCAGCCTGCATCGATCGAAGGAGAGCACTGAATGGATCAGACGCGTTGTCAAAGGGAGCACTAGGGTCGGTCGGATTCGGACGAGCGAACATGGACTTCATGAAATCGTCGCTGTCGTTGGCTAAGGGAGATGTCGGTTGAGGAGTCGAGGAAGTAGTGCTGGTGGTAGTGAGCGACTGAGCCGAGCTTTTGTTGCGAAGAGGAGGAGGAGCTGTGCAAAGAACGATACAGAAGAGCGAGAGATCAGCAGAGCGTGACGTGTCAAGTGTGGGATGCGTTCAACACTCGGATAATCGTCATCAAGCCAAGGAACATCTCTCTCTCGGTAATCAACTTGGAAGGATTGTCACAGGTGACCTCACTGGTATCATAGAGCTTCGCACCCTCCTCGCCTCGTGCCGTGTTCGCTAGCCTAGCGAGTCTTTCTCCGCCTCGAGCCTGGATCTTGGCTTTACGTGCCTCTGCTCGGAGACGGCTAGTGATTGTTTGATAGAGACGCGTAGATCTGGCATGAGCAAGGTAGAACATGACATGCGATGGGAAATCACTAATCAGGTGAAGAGGAAACGAACGCTTCTGAAGGTGCGGCGGCGGGGGCTGGAGAAGCACCAGTAGCCGTGGGTGTTGGTTCTTGGATTGACATAAGGAGCTGAAGAGCAGAGCCAAGTAAGCAGATAACCCGGGGGTCCTAGCTCGGCATGACGATGAGCGCCTTACGTTGAGTTTAGGCGATGGGTAGAGGAGAAGAGGCGTTGGTTTCCCTGACGCGTCTAATGGGCGATCCAAAGAATCGCCGACTTGGACTTCTCACGAACCATCGCTCTTCTCCCTATCCTCTGTGTAAGCCACCTGCTCTTTCCTGACAACAGAGCGAACAGTTCATGGTTCGATGCGATCGATGCGGTTCAAACCGTTGGAGAAAGGCTCCTGGGGGCACCAGAGTCTGCGAGGAAGGTCATATCGACATGGTACGCGTCTGGAATCCATTCGATGTTGCTACCTGACGCGCATCTATGAGCTGACAAAGAGTGAATCTGCTCGGCACAGAACTACCGTAGGGAGACGAACGAACATGATGGTGCGCCCTCGCAAATGCAGGTCCGAATCCGAAGGACCAAGACAGGTGACAAGCAGAAGGGTCAACGTCAGATCAAGGGCCAAGGAAGAGAGGAAGGTACGCATCGGACCGCTCGATCATGTGTGCAAGTAATCCATCTGAACTAGACGTGCTGATGAGAAGCTTGGACGCAGTCTACTACGGAGAAGAGGCAGAGTTCCTTCATTGGGAGCTCGTTCAGCTTCTGATCAGGTGTCAAATCAAGGCCCTGCAGAAGCTCTGGAACCTTCCTACCGAGTTTGAGGTAAGTTGCTCCGAGGATCGGTACGCGAAAATTAACTCGAGACATGAGCTAATATGAATTCTCGACGGCTTTCTCACATCCACTCAGCTCATAGCACGTGACTTGCTCTCACTCTGCCTTCTCCTTCATCCTCTCCCACCACTGCCCGAAGGCTTTCGCCCACCTTCTCCCGAACCCTCGGCGTCTCAACCTGCGGCGTCACAGCCACAAACTCAACTCTCCAACGTGTCTCGATCCGCCGACTTCCCGAGCTCACCTCCTTTCCCCAATTCACTCATCTCGTCCGACAGAGTCGGCAGTGATTCGGAGGAAGAGGATGAGGTTCAAGCGGACAAGATCGTCAAGGATCTCGAGAAGGCACACGAAAGTTCAGACAGCGATGAGGGGGATGCAGATCACGGTGACGACAAGGATGCTGGAGGGTTTGTCGTCGACGCGGAAGGTGGCAAGAGCGGAAAAGGTGTCACGAGTCGGAAGAGGATGGAAGCGATAGACTGCCTATCCCTCGTCGTACTAGCGTGCTGGACGATGAGACTTCCCGTCATGTTCATAGATATCATCGAGTGCGTAGCCCAGATCCAGTTGCTTCCTTCCAATGTCCACTGACCACTGACAAGTGCCCCGGCCTGTTCCTCTTCTCAGGCTTATCAACACGCATTCACTTCCCTATCTCAACTTCGTCAATTCTGCTCACATCCCTGAAGACATGCGAAGGCGCTTCAACAAGCACATCTATTCACAATTTCGAGATTCGGTATGTGCATCGTCTCCGTCATCCTTCCACTGCAATGTGTCGGTAGGAGCCTATCTCAATCGTGCTTCCATCTGCAGTTCGCCCCCTCAGTCGATAAGCTCTACAGCCAAACTTCGGCGTTGGCGATCAAGCTATCTCTCCACTTTGATGTCAAGATACCCGAGCTGAACGCCAGTCCCGTCATTTGGCACTGTATACGATCAATGGGACTTTCACGTTGGTTTCGCTCCTCCCTGTAGCTCCTGTGTCGTCTTGGATCTGTTCCTAACGACTTTCCGCTTCTCCCGTAGCAATATTTTACCCCGCCATACTCTCACTCTCTCAGTCTCTCAACGTCCAAATCTCTCTCCATCACTCACTCTCACCAAATTATGCCGCAAACACTGCACCCCCAGAACCAATCGGACTAGATTCGGATCTTTCAGATTCTGCAACGTCAGATGACGAACACAAGGGCGCCTCTAACTTCAAGCCAAACAGATCCAGGAGATCCAGCAAAATCAAAACGCCGAGGGGACTGATGGGTGATCGAGTTGCCCCAGAGGTGGCCATAATGGGTGTCGTAATCGTCCTTCTCAAGATGATGTTTGGGTTGGATGATAGATCAAGGTCAATTAGCCACTCGTTCATCTGTTGTTCATATGATGACGACTTAACCCATAGATATTCGCCTCCATTGATCTTTTAGAATACCTGTGAACGATCAAGACCCCGCCACAGCGATGACAAGTAAAGGCGCCTGGATCGATATGTTGGAAGAGCTCAAGAAAGAGAGGGAGTTGAACCCGACGGTCAAGGATCTGGCCAAAGGCGACTTGTGCGTACCCCTTCGTATCCATGTTAGCCTTCCTTGGATTGCTAATCAGTCTGATACCTTTCTCTACCTCGCCGCCTACCCAACCAGCGAGGTCATGTCGCTTCGAGACGACGACATCGATCTCTACCTATCTCTCTGCGAGACTATCCTCTCAGACGGTCTACCCCCGCCCAAAGGATCTGACCTCCTCAGGGCATTTGCCCTCGAGCAACTCCCGAATCCTCCACTTACCCGCAACTCGCCAACTCTACCCAGATGTACCCCCAACTCATTCCCCAAACCTATCGACACCCTCCCAACGGATCCGATCGACGCTCTGACCGATCAAGACGTTCATCGATTCCCGACGTTCCTCCTTCCGGGTGAAGCTTACCCTATCTACGACCGATTCGACGTCACCGGAAGTTACCCGGAGGATATGCGCAGGGTTCTCGAGGAGGCTGGAAGGGTGATTGGTGTCGACGAGAATGAACTCGGAGTCGTCGTCGGAAGGTTCGAAGAGAGATTGTTGAGGATCAGATCGAACGAACCAAAGGCGTCGACATGCTCGATCTCTCGAAGGGAGAGTCGAAGCCGAGGTGGGAAGAGTGGTACCGCGAGAAGACCAACCACTACAGATGGTACAAGGGCAAACGGAACTGGGTCGTCCGATGGACATTGATGTTTCGTTATAAGTACGGAGACAAAGCATAAGCTCATATGATGGCGTTGAACGAGAAATTCTTTGGTGTAGGCGAACGACTGGCAGGTTGATCGGACTTGAGAAAAAGACGGTAGTTATCCCAAGGAAAGAGAGGAGAGAGAGAGAAGGGAAGGTTGGGGGGGGGGGGGGGATAGGAAAGAGAAGGCTGTAAGTGTCCTAGAGGAGAAAGGTATCATGTGCGTGGTAAAAAAAGAAAAGTTCCCGAGCGTAAGATGGATACCGGACGAAGAGAGGAGGTTGGAGAAAAAAAAAGAAAGAGAAAAAGAGCGTCGCACCAGGCGAAAGTGAAGTGGCGTGAAAGGAAAAGTCCGTTGAAGCGATCAGGGTGCAGGTAGAACTTTTTAAGCAAAAGAAATCGTGGATTGAGAGAGAGAGAGACCCAATGAGGAACAAGATAGAAAAGAAGAAGAAGAAAAAAAAAGAAGAAGAGAAGAAGAAGAAGAAGAAGAAACATGCAGATGAGAGGAGGGAAAGCATTGATGAAAAGTAATTTAGACGGAAGAGAACGGAGACTTTTTTTTTTGTTTTTGTTTGAACGGCTTGAAGAATGGATGAAAGAAAGCATGGGATTCCGCAAGACTACCTTGAGGGGAAAATGTTGGGATGGACGTTCTTCCGTGTTTATATGAACGGATGAAGAATGATGTCTATCTCCTTTCTACGCCAGCCTTCTCAAGGATACTTCCTTTCTTGCCTAATCCTCTAGCGCCAATTCTAGAAGACCCAACACTACCTTCGCTCTCAATTATGGAGCCATCACCTCTGACGGCTCCTGGAACTCGACTCCCAAGTCCTTTGAACCCAAGACCTCTCATCTCCTCCCTCGCCTTGACCCTTTTCTCTTCTCGCTCCTCCCTTCTTCTCTCTCGATCAGCCTCGATGGTGTCAACAGCTGCTGTTGGAGAAGTTGATGCGTCGGGTGAGGAACACGACCAGTTCTCGCATCGAAAGCCGGCGATTCGGGCTGCTGAGTACTTGAGCGAGTCTGGCTTCTTGCCCGAGTTTGAGCTTGAAACCAAAGCGGGGGAGGGCGACCTATTACCCGTCCGTTGAGGGATCAAAGGAGAGGTGCCATCGGTGGAGTTGATTGGAGTGTGAAGGAGGTTAGGAGAAGTCGAACGGGAAGAAGGTCGAGAGAATGAAGCAGATGAGGAGACTGTCGATGGTGAGGCCAGAGGTCCCGTTCGGCTAGGCTGAAGGAAGAATGTCGCAGTCCTGGGAGAGTTGACAGTGTAAGTCGAAGATGTGAGGGATAACGCTGACCCGGGTCTCATGTATGGACCTGAAGAATCTGAGGACGAGGCTGAACTTGAATTGCGATGGGAAATGAAAGATCCCGTTGGAGTCGTAGCTCGAGGAGAGGGCACGATCGAGGCTGTTGAGGCTCGCATCTCGAATGTCGATCTGGAAGAGGCAAACGTAGACGGAGTGCGAAGGAATGGTGAAGTGTTGATGGGAGGAAGGAAGTTTGACGATGGCGACGGGACGGATGAGACGGATTGAGAGAGCTTATGTCTGGCGGAAGTAGATTTGGGCAGGGTTGATGCGTGAGAGAGAGACATCGAAGCAATAGTACGAGGAGCCTGCTCGGTCTTGGGCTTATCTGATTGGGATGAGGATGACGACGATGAGGAGTAGGACGAAGGTCGAATATGGGGTCGAGAAAGGACAGGAGCGACCGAGCGAGACAAGGAAGACGGTCGATAAGAGTCATTCGAGCCGACGGAAGATGTTGAGGAATGCTTGGAGTGGCGGGACGAGGGAGAAGAAGTGGCCGTATGGGAAAAAGACGAGATGGGTAAGGCACACCCACCAGTATAAGTCTGAGTAAGGGGACGTTGAGCTCGTCGAATGTCATCCTTGAGAAGTGAAGAGAGGTAAGAACGGCGTTAAAGCAAAAACCTCGATAGGGAGGAATGTACAAATATCCAAGCTTTAAGACTCACCATGCAGCTACGACACCAGACCTGACCGTTCCCATCGACCTTAGCACCAGAGTCCAGTGCTCTTCCACACCCTTCCACCTTTCGGCTCATTGACGCGGACGAGCTCTTTCTCTTGACAGGACCTATTCCAACACCTCCGCCGCACGCCAAGCAAGCCTTGTGCCACTTAATACCCCCTCCAGCTCTAGATCCATCTGTACCAAGACCCAACCCAGCCGGCCCTGATACCACGTCCGCTTGGAACAGTGAGACTGGCAGTGAGCACGAAGGGCATTCAAGCGACGCACCACCATACTTCTTTCCTCCTCCAGCCGATCCCAGTGATGAGTTCGAAGCTTGATGCCTGAATGTCGGTCTCGATCCGAGTGACGGCGAAGAGTAAGGTGAATTTGAAGGAAGCGAGGCGGAATATGCGTGCGATCTGTTGGCTACTCCAGCGAAGGGAAGAGGAGGGGGAGGCATAGTCGCTCGATCTTGAGCTTCCTTCGCGGTTCGGTCAAGGGCAGGCGATGTGATAGGAGTCTGGTTAAGCCGAAGTGGGCTGATGGGGAGCTTAGAACCACTGCCGGTCTTGAGGGGAGTGATAGGCTCGAGTTTGGGAGGCGAAGGTGGACCGATTCGAGCGGATTGAGAATCAGTCAAAGTGAACCGAACAGTAGTCGAGAGATCGTTCAAAGGTTTCGACTGGATCGAAGACAGGATCAACCGAGCAGGGTCAGTGAAGGAACTTCAAGAGTGTACAGAAGAGACGAGCAAGAAGAGAGCTGACCTCGCCAACGGGGATACAACTCGCTTTCGCTTTCTCTTCAGGATCCCTCAGCTCGTTGAGCAGATCCGCTAACTTCAACTCCCCTGACCAATCTGCTTCCTCATTACCCTCCTGATCTTGCTCTCCCCTCATCCGGTCATCTTTGATATGGATGCCAAGTGCTTCCCGATCCCCCGTCACGATGCTTCTCAGCGATCTCTCGCTATCACTGGTCGAGATTTCACTCGCTAGACTGGTCGATGTGCTTAATGCGGGCGTCCTCGGTTCAGAGACGACTGAATCCGAGGATTGAGGACCCAACTTAGGGAGGAACGAGTAAGGGTCCTTGAGCGTGGGACTTCGAGGGCCAGATAGATAGCAAGACGTCCTTGATGATAGATTGGGTCGAACTTCGAGCGATCGAGAGGACTTCTCTCCATCGATGAGGGTCGAAGATCCGGAAGAAGTGTTGGTTGCGGGAACATAAGCGGGGAGTGGAATTGAAGGTGAAGCTGGTCCGTAGTTGAAACGTGAAGCGAGACCTAGGACGGAAGGTGAGGAAATGCCTCGCTTCGGTGCTGGACTTGAAATTGGTGCAAAGGAAGGTTTGGGAATGGATAACTTTGTGGATTTGTCGTTCGAGGAGATTGAAGCAAATCCGCCCAGATTTCCTGCGGTCTGGGCTCGTCGTGCAGGCGGTCGAACAGGAGAGTTCGTGGCTGAGGCGGCGCCTTTTGAGGAGGGAGTAAAGAAGCAGGGTTCACAAGACGGCTCCGAGCTGAGGTTCAGAAGCGTTGCTGGATCAGAACAAGCTGAGAGATGATATATTCAGCTCAGTACAGATGCGAATAGTACACGATGCAAGAGGCAGGGGTGACAAGGGGACGAAACGTACAAAAGCAGATGAAGCATCGCTCGTGATAAACAATGTCTCGGACTTTCATCGCTGGATCGCCCTTGATTCCTAATACAGGAATCCCACAAGACTCGCCTTTGAAAGAACTCAAAGTCAGCCGTATCCATATCAAGGCCGTGACGATGACTATGCTTGACGATCGAAATCGAAGACGTACAATCCCCTTTCTTGTGCTTCTCGACGTAGCACTTTCGACACAAAAACCTCGCGTCCGAACTAACGACCGAAAAGCCAAGATGTATCTTTCAGCTATCCGGGTCTAAGAGAGCTTATTCAATCGAGCTTATCTCACCTGGCAGGATCACACCCCTCCACTGGGTAGATAGTTCCTCCACCACCATTGATCTTGCCAAACGCCTCTTGGCATTCAACGCAACGAGCTTGTTCTGGGATCCTCTTTTCGAGTACGCTACCCATGACTTTCTGTAGTGATCCAATCGAATCGTTGCTCGACGTCCGCAGTAGCGGGAATCGATGATCGACGTCGGAACACGATGAAGGTAAACTCGGTCCAAAGAGGGAAGTCGTTGGTAGTCGAGGAGATTTGAGAGATGCCGGTAGGGGAGGGAGTGGTTTGTCTGATGTTGGAGACGAGTCGATGGAATTCTTGAGTCGCGTTGGTACGGGTAATCGAGGGGACGTTGCTGAGATTCCATCCGGGACCGGTTTACGAGCGACAGGTGAAGTAGAAAGGTGATGTCTTGTGTTAAGTAGGGACGCTTTGGGAGTGACATCTCGACTGGAGCTTAGGGTGGATTCTGTGTGAGCATGAATGGGTGTCGAAGGCTTGGTCGATATATGGGAAGTCGAAGAGCGAGGAGAACAGTACCTGAGGCGGTAAATGACGTGTTCAGCTTTAGCGGTCGTTCTCAATCCATACCTCTCACTGTAGTTGTCGAAGCAGAAACGAGACGAATCGTCAACAAACAAGTCCAAATACTCACTTCTTCTGCCAACGGTCCTTCCCATCAGCACCTCCAGCGAGACCTTCCTGTTGAGCAGACGAGGCAGATTCGAATGCAGCTACAGGTATCTTCATACTACATCCCGAGCACCTATCGAGACTAAGATCGTGCCGAGTTCCACAGGAAGAGCAGTAAGTCATTTGTCGAATCGTGTGACGAACGCTAGGTGTAAGAGAGGGAGAGGATCTGGTGTTTGATGCAGTGCCGAGGCGGTGTCTGTGAGTATGGCTTTGAAGTGCAGTCCGGGCTTAGCGGTTGTGATTCCTGGCTGAGGAGGATCTAGGTGGGTGAGAGTTGGGTGTGAATGAGAGGAGGTGAAGTCTGTGACGTGACGGGCAAGGGTAGAATCAATGTCAACACGATCGATCAACAGAAGTCTCCCACTTTTTGATTCCCTCCTTTGGGGACGAACGACAGAGGTGAAGCTGGGTATGAGCCTGAGTGTTGAGAAGCAGCCGAGAAATGGGACCTCGGCGAACGAGTTGAGATTGGATTGGAAGGAGAAGAGGGGAAAAGGGGCTTGGCTTAACCTGTTTGTTTTCTTTAGGTGAAGCTGGAACACTTGATCCTCTTCTTTCCTGGTTCGTCTCTTCGGGTTTCCTCCTTCTTCCGCTGCTGCGTTGTTGCCTACCACGACTCAATCATGACATCTTCTTCTCGCTATAAACCATCATCCAAGCTCCTCGCTCTCCGTCATCCTCCAGAACGACACGCATCCCGTCCTCGGCACAAACCACTCGGATTTTCTCTTCATCCTCCACTTCTACCCCACTCTCACTCATATCAATCCCGCCTCCACTTGCCGCCATCTTGAGCTTCCTTTTGTACCTTTCTTTCCCCTCCTCCTCCTGTACCTCCTCCTCACTCATCGACATCGCGACTCTCATCACATCCCTCGTCTGTCGTTCGATCTCTCTCATCTGGTCAGGACGAGAGAACATGGGTGAGAAGTGGTTGAGAATCACGTTCCTAGCCTTGATGGACGTTGCAAACAATCCTGCCTCGAGTGGAGTAGAGTGACCTCGCGCGAGGGCTTTAAGTTGAACTGCTTCGAACGCTTGGATCGGATCTACGGTTGACCGAGAGACGGCGAGTTTGAGATTTTGGTTGGCTGTCTCAGTCGAGAATATTGGTAGGCGGGGCGGAATGAAAGCGTTGGTGCATTCGTGAATCAACCTATCGCCATCACGGGTGTCATCCCGTCGATCAGTAAGCCTGGCTCCCACACAATGCCTTTCAAGTGAGCGCATCCACTCACAGATCAACACCTTCTTCTTCTCTACCCCACAAGCAGGCCTCTTGGGCACCACTGGCATCACTCGTATCACCTAAGATAGCGATGCGATAACCTTTCTTCCAACCCGGATGTTCCAATACGCTTCTCTCCCTTTGGCGTTCGTTTTCCGCCCCATCGGTCAGGCTCGATGGAAGGATAATCGGTTCGCCCGACAAGAGATGAGGACCCAGCAGGGAAAGAGGTAGTCCGTGAGCTCGAAGGGTAGTCAGATGTGTCGGGGGAAGGGGAAGGGGAGTCCGCGGGAAGGTCAATACATAGGCCAGGGATGGCACTGATGAGGAAGGAAACCGAATGAGACATACAGTGCCACTCATCAGTTTGTGCTATCACTAGGGACGAGAGGCGATCATGGTTCTCGCGTCGAATAAGTATCACTTACCTCGATGCAGAATCTCACCGACGTCCATTCTCCAACCCTTAGGCTTCATCTCCTCTTGCAAGACATCTCTCCACCCCTTCTTTCCATCATCCTCCAGCCATAGATCTCTCCCAGACAACTCGTTCAGATGCATGTCCTGGATCTGACATGTGGTCTCTGAATCCCTTCCTCTGACGAGAAGCTCATGTACGGCGTAGTATTTTCCTAGAGTGACGGAGGTGAGTTTGAGGGTTTGACGAAGCAACTGTCGAAGAGGAGATGGTCCGTAGATATTGATAGTTGGCTGATGAGTGTCGACGGCGATAGCATGAAAACCGCACAAGCGAAAGACGGATCAATGATGGCGTATGGCCAGACTATCAGTGAGACTGAATCTTCGAACGCGAACTTTTGCCGAAGAATCTCTCGAACTAAATCTCTCGATATCCTTTGGCGTGTTGCCAACCCCCGTCAATAGCGTACTCATCAGAGGAGCCAAACCAGACACATGATCACCTGGAAACAGTGATGACCCAATCGTGATCAGCGCGAACATCCAGGGTCAAGAATAGAAAGCCAAACGTTAGGTCAACCATCCGACAGACCGCGAGGCACGCACACACGAACCATGTAAATGAGTGATGAGAATGGTATCGATTCGACTCGTCTTGATTCCAAGCTTGATCATCTGTCTTAATGTACCCTCTGCGCAATCAACGACTACGTTCACAGCCCACACATACCGTAGGTTAGTTGAAAGATATCACTCATTGTGAAATTTTGAGTTGGGTCGAATTGCTTGGATTTGAAGGAGGAAAGAACACGACACCACTTGGACGAACGACAGGCTCGATTGTCATCTTGTACGAGAAGCGAAGAGCAATTCCTCGTGGCAGTCGGGCCACCACCAGAAGACGTTCCTAGCAAGTGAAGTTGAGGACAAGACTTTGGCATTGGAGCGTTTGCCGAAGATGTCGGGAAGGAGGAAAGAGGGGCCGAGGTGGAAAGGTGATGATGCAAGCCGATTCGAGGCAATTTATAGGGTCCCCAGTTTTTTTTTCTTCTTCTTTTCGTTTGGACTCAATCATCTTACGAGCCATTAAAGAGTTAAATCCAGCAAACGACAACGTTCCCTCCCCCCCTGACCGTCTCTACTGCTGCTTGCACTCCTGCGGGTCCTGGCTGCTAGTTCCAGGAGCAGGATGAGTTCCACGCGATCCACCTCCAGCACCACCCATGTCGTCATCCTCATCGCTAACGTCCGAATAGTCACCTCCGGACTCGAAGTCCTCATCCGAATCCATGTCGTCAAGACCCTCACTCGCCTTGCCAGTAAAGAAGTCGATAGCTCGAGGGATGATCTGATTGAACGAACGTCGATCAGGGGAGGGCAGCCAGACCAAGCGAACGATCGTCAGAACAAAGGAGATCGGGACACGCGAAAAGGCTACAAGCAGAAAAGTGTTTAACTGACCCTCTCCTTGAGATCCTCTCCGATCTGGAAGTCGAGCTCCATACGTCCGTCAAGCTCGTCAAGGTCTACCTCGTCGCCCTCCTCCTCGTTCTCTGGAAGCGTTGGAGGAGTGAAGAAGTTGACTTTTGAACGCGACAACAGGGATTCAGTAACAGGCGATGCTTCGACCGCAGATGCGAAGAAAAATAACGGATCTCACAGAATGAATCGGCAGCAACGACCTTTTTGATGACTCTAGTCCTGTTGGTGGTCTTGTTTCGCTGCTTCTTAGTCTCGACCCTCTTGGTCAAGTCCTTGTCCTCCTTCCAAGCGATCTCAGTTCCCTCTGCCTTCTCGTAGATGAGGTCTCCCCCGTATCCGACCTCGGTTTGGTAGTAATAGGTTTTGGTGAGGGTGTCGTTGGTGAAGTAATCGTTGGGAGAGAACTTGAAGGTTAGTCGGAAGCCAGGCGCATCTTCGGGGTACGAAAGCGAGACGTCGGTAAGGGCGGCAAGAGCCTGTCATCGACACGTGCGAAAGCGAAGAAGATGTGCGAGGGATGGCGGGTTAGAGGATAGAACGAAGCTTCGGGAGTGTGGCGAGATGTGAATTACCTCCTCATCCTGTTCAGTGACTGCACGCGGCAAGTCGTGGGGAGCGTCAATCATCAGACACATGTATATATAAATGAAGGCCTGCATGTGCAAGACTCACTGAGTTCTCCAATGCCGGTGTGGTTCCTGAGAGCTGAAAGCCAGAACTCGGGGATACCCTGGGCCTTGTCTTCGCTTTCGGGAACGTTCTTGATGGTGATGGCAAAGTCATCCTCTTCCTGATAGATCAACATTGCTCAGTTCGGTATGAATCCAACGGGAATAAAGGTATCGACAAGAAAAAAAAACTCGGTACACACCTGTTCACCATCGGCCACCTCCTCATCAGTAGGCTCCGCCTCGCCAGAAACAATGGCCGATCGTCGAGCATACAGAGGTGCGTATCGGGAGGCAAACTGAGTTTGTGCGAGGTGAGAAACTTGGATGAGCGTCCATATTCCAAGTCGCGTCTAGAGCGGTTGAAGGTTCGGAATTCCTTAGCAAACTGGCTAGGGCAGGACGGGAGGGCTGACCTTCTTCTCGAGCGCAAGGATCTCGAGCTGGAACTCGCTCTATAGGATCGATTATGATATTTGCCCCGAAGCGATTAATATCAAGTGCAGTGAGAGAGGGGGTGGGGAAGAAAAGGTGAGTTCTTTCTGCTTGGACGTGTGCGCTCTGATCGATTAGTTTGACCGTTCATCCTCCTCAATGATGAATCCAGTTCTCATGAGGGCTAGCCAGCGATGCGGTACGAGGATGAATCGACGGGGGAAACCTGGTAGAGGAAGAACTTACCTCAATCTTGGAGTGCTTTCCTTGAATTCCCTTGAGGGCAGTGACTCTCTTAGCGATTCGAGGGGTGAGGGTGGGACCTGAGAGTTGGCCAAACGCAGACATATCAAGAAGTTCTGGGTTCTGAGATGGAGAAGACATGGTGGTGTTGGCGAAAGACGGAAGAACGGTGATGAAAGGAGACAGTGAGTGAACGATGAAAGTTGGGCTTCTCGAAGAACGGGGGATGCTTTGGGGGGTCGATCTCGAAACGCCCCATCTCCTCTTCGTTCCCTGCCTCCTCCCCCAATCGCCTCGCCAACCACACAGTCTTACTCACATTGGCAAGTAGAGAAGCCGGGTTTCCACCCTGTACGTCGTCTTCTTCCCCAATCATGGCGACCGAGGGTTGGACAGAGCCAGAGGACGTAGTGATGCCACCAGAGGCCAGTGAGTTGACTGGTGTCGGCGCCGAAGCTTCTTTTGAGGGAATGTTCATCGTTCGGGTGTTCGAGGGGCCTTGTAGAGGATGCGATCGGCCTTGGATTTGGTAGTGAGAGGCAGTGTAAAGTGGGGGTTAGCGAGTCGTTGGGGATAACAGGCTCAAGTCGGATCACTTGTTGGGCTGCGGTCCATCATAACCCTTTTCAGCGTTCTTTTCGCCCTCTCAATTTGTTCTGTACATTCATCGTCGTCCCCATATCATTATTGACTCATCAGGTACCGTGTAGAATCAAGAGTGGAGTAAATCTGAATCGGAGACTAGTAGGTCAAACATAGGTGTATGACAGGGGAAGGAACGAACTCGACGAGGCTCTGGCACTAAGCCTGGTAAGGAAGCAAAGGAAAGATGAAAATTCAGGTGCATATGCCCAAAACATTGTGGGCAAAACCAATAGCAAGTATGTTGGGGGAGAAGAAGACAGAGAATATCGGACGACGCTAAGACCGTGAGAGCGAATTAAATGCTCCAGATCTTGACAGTCGTGTCTTTAGCCCCGGAAACCATGTATCTGTCCTGGTATCGGACCCTCTCGGCGGGGAGGACGTGTCCGTTGGTTGTCAAGCTCGAAGTTTGGCGCGAAGTTCGGTTGTAGTTCTGCGAAATAGGAGCAAAGGAAAGGATGATAAGCACAGATGTGTTGATTGAGACTTAATCCTCAGTCCGCAAGTCCACAAGATCATCTAACTTGGACACCGCAGCCTGACATGTAGAACCGGGCTTACTTTGATGCCGTTCTCGCCCGTAGCGGCGACAATCTTCCGGGTATCAAATTGAAGCGAGGTTACGGGGTGCTCGTACTTAAGCACATCTGAGACCGTACCGGTCCGAAGGTCCCAGATCTATCCGTTGGTGAGTGATTCGGTCAGTGTATGGAAAGATGATGAAGGCTGAGGGGAGCGCGACGATTACCTACCCTGATGGTCTTGTCAAGACTGCCTGAAACGATGTGCATCTCATCGAATTGAAGACACGTCACAGGACCAGTGTGTCCGATGAGGGTTCGGTGAGCTTGTCCGGTCCGCACTGGAGAGTTGTGAGTCGATCGAATTAGTCGAGCCAAATATGTTGTATCAAGAAAGAAGGGCCTGAGACTCGACTCACTGTCCCACATCCTTACGCCTCCGTCCCCACTTCCACTAGCCAAAGCATAACCCCAGAACTGGACGCCTCCAACAAAGTCCTGATACATCTCCCAACTTCCATCAGCGTAAGGTGGCGTCGGTACGCTAAATGGGGCAGAGGTGACGTTGAGGAGCATGCTACCGCTCATGCCTCCTCCCCCGCCAGAGGTCGGATACGGGTCATAGTAAGGTGAATCTGGCGAGAAAGAGGAGCTCTGAGAGAGTGAGGAGGAAAACGAAGATGATGAGGTCGGATAAGACTGAGATTGAGACGGCTGAGAAGGGAGTGGAGGTGGAGGGTTGGAGATAGCCCATAAGATGTCCATGGTCAGGACGCATTGACCGGTTTGGACATCCCATTGACGAATCGTCTTATCTGAGGATCCAGTGACCTGCAGGCCAAGGGACGGAACAAGTCAGAAACAGGATGCCAGAATCAGCTCAAGATTTGAAAGCACTGTCGTTCCACTGGTCGGACCAAGGAGCTTACCAAGCAGCCATCCTCGTAATAGAGACTAGTAACAGCCTTGCTGTGTCCCTCCAACGTTCTCAGGCAAGGGTTCGTTCCATCTTCGCCCGAGCCACTTCCATTCCCACCAGTCTCGGCTCCCGTAACGTCTTCTTCATCAGTCATCATCCCACTACCCCTAATGATTTCAATCGGCTCTCCGACAGAAGCATTCTTGTCTGCCCCGAGTGCGTTTTCCGAAAGTTGATCCTCATAATCCTCAACACGACGGAGGTCCCATAGCTTGACGTTACCGTCTGAGCCGGCAGTGAGGCAGAGTTGGTCTTCGACTTGAATAGCTTTGACGACACCTGAGATGCAAGTGCGATGCAATGAAGCCGTCCGTCAACCTCAGACGGCCATTCTTGGTATGAGGTCAAGCGCACACATACCGTTGTGACCTCGTAGGTACCCAATCTCCTCTCCGCTACACAAATCCCAGACTCGAACGGACTCATCCATCGACGCCGTAACAAGCGTACCATATGGTTCCGAGAAGTCGAGAGCTGTTATCGAACCAGTATGTCTGTCAAGCGTCTGTGCATACACGGATCACGATGAGTTGTACTGCAGGGTTGATTGCTCCTGAAGGCCAGACAGAAACAACACACCATAAAAGCGACACCCTGTGGAAGATCATCGTGTTCCGAGGGAAGGAATGCTGGACCCTTCCGTCTTCGATTCAAGCTCGTCGAAGCCTGACCGATCATGGTCGGATCTGTCATCAGACTGTGAAGTCGATCCCTAGTATCTTCCACTTTTGAGGACGAATTTGAAACCGAGGTAACAACCTCGATCAGGATGACTTCTTCACCTTGGCGTGGTACAGCAACCGAACGAAGGAAGAAGCGACTAACGTTCATCTTCCAATTCGAGATCTTCTTCCTTGAGCTTCAGGATGCCGTCCTCGAGTTCTGTCCGGATCGCTTCGAGAGCAGCGATCTTGTGCTGGACTTCGCGGACCTCGGAGGAAAGGAGAGACTAAACACCAAATTGAAGCAGATAGAGATCGTTCAGACTTGCAGCTGGACTCACCTCTCGGTAGACATAACTTAGCGAAAACACATGCGTACCTTTCGAACGATCAAATTCTCCCGATCCCATCCAATCTCTTCTTCCATCCTGACGAGCTCCTCTTTCGAAAGGTTGATCTTTCCCTCCCTTTCAGCCTTGTCACGCCTCCGTTTTCTCCTCTCCTTCCCAGTCATACCGACCTGAGCACCTCTTGCACTGACTTCATCGCGATCTTTCCCGATTCCCTCTTCTTCATCTTCCAATCCACCAAGTAGACCTCTTTCCTTCTTGCTGGCTCCAGTCAATCGCTTGGTACCTGCGCCGACACCAACATCCGCTACACCACCTCTGACTTTACGTCTCCTTTCTTTGCCCTTCTCGCTACTAGGCACAGTCGCCTGGAAGCCTCTCAAAAAGCTGACGGACGATCCAGCGGAGAGATCGACGTCTGGGATTGGCGAGGACAGCAGTTGGGGAGCGACTTCTAGGATGCCGAGCGAGGTCGAGGTTGAGCGACGAGGGAAAGAGGGGAAAGCGACTTTAGCGAGCGAGGTTGATATATTTCGTGGGTTGATAGAGGATGAGGAGTAGGTGAGATGAGCGTTTGGGTTGCGGGATGCTGAGGAGGCGGCGGAGATGAATTTGGGTGTCATGATCAATGGGGCCACTGTCGAACGGGGAAGATGAATTTGGTAAGGAAATCAGTCAGCTCTGGTTGGTCTGGAGACTATGCATCCAGCGGTGGTTGGGAGCATGCGTCAAGTAGAAGAGCGGAAGCGAGAAGACAGAATAAGCCAGAGAGAGAAGCGACATGGTGGCTCTCGCCTCGTCCACTGGACGGCGATGACGAGCTACTCACTATCATGAAGGAGTCCATCACCTCCTCCGGACCAGCCACCACCGATTCCCTTGACGGCTTGACCGATGACGGCGAAGCTCGATGGGGACGAGTCAGCGATAGGGTCGAGGGCGGACCTGATTGATCTGTCGTCATGTGGATTGTTGTTGTTACTGTCTTGAGATGTCGGACGGCGAGGCCCTTGCCTGTTGGACATGAGCAGAGAGAGGAGATCGTTCGACACGGGAATATGGTTGAGGGTGAGCACCCTCTTGGGCTCTGTCGGGAAAGCCTCTGTCCCTCCCAAACCTCTACCTGCTCAAGTCGATAACTCGCCCTTCTCCTTCCTCGTTTGAGCCCGAGCCCTCAAGCCTCGCCAAGTCTCAAGTCAGTCCTTTCCCCAACAAACAACGACGAAAAAGTCCTGATTTTTCCTTCCGCCTTGCCTGCCGCCCATCCTTCCAAGTTCCATCCTATACCGATAATCCAGCATCACCCACATCGCCTTCTCCTAGCTCTCGCCTTCAATCAACTGCACATCGAATCATCAGAAATGCAACCCTCCCTCGTCCTTCGCTATATCCCCAAACCTCCAGTCCCCTATCGACCGACTTCCATCGACCTCATCCACTTCTTCAACACCCCTAGTCGCCCAACCTTCAAACTTCACCCCTCAATCTCCAAAGTTCAGATCAACGTTCCCCACATTCACAATGCCCGAACTGATTCGTTCCAACCAAAGTTGTCGATCCCTCGACGATTCGCCGTCGACCTTCAAGCAAAGGAAGATGCTCGTCGGATGACGGAAAACAACAAGTTCCACAACCTTCGTCGACTCATCACCAAACTTGAAACGGCAGCTAGGGAAGAAGATGAAGTCAGGATCGAGACCATCAAGCTTGAGTTATCAGAGCTGGAGGCAAAGGAAGGAGCTCGTCGAGCCGAAGTCGACAAGGTCGTTGAGGAGGATACAAAGCAGGATTTGGATTTCCAATTGAGTCAACATGCGTTGCAGTTGATCAAGTTTGATAATCCAAACGTCGACATCGAGTTCGTTCATCCAGAGAAACCAAATGCTCAGGTCGCGTACGAGACGTCGAAAAAGATCAAGTCGAGGAATCTACCTCAGGACTGGCAGTCAGGTCTGGAATCTCAGGTCTCCGTCTACTTCAGTAAGTAAGAAGCAACGAAAAAAAAAAAAAACCGCGCTATCCCCCCCTGTTTTGAGTGGTCTCTGTGATCGCTGAAGAGGGGGGGCTTCCCTTCCATAGCTGTTAGTGATCTAACCTCTATCGTTGTGTCCCTTTTTTCTTCTTCTTCAGGGGATCAATCTACTCCTCAAACTTGGACGGTTCCCGTTAAAGCCTCGATGGGTTGGGTCGCCGCTGTCCTAACCAGTCAATCTTCCTCATCAACTCGCCCAGATTTCAGTTCCCTCGTCAACCAAGTCGTCGACGTCGAACGGACTGAGCAAGAGAAACTCAGGGAGGAAAGGAGGAAGGCGAAGGAATCGAAAGCTGGATCGATATAAAAATGATTTGAATCGTTCTCTTCTTCTTCTTCTTTCTGTTTGGTTGCCTTTCTTCGTTTCTCACGATTGCCTAGGCGACACTCGATGGTAAAAAGGAACCCTCGTGTCGATGGGAACCCATGCATCTTTTTCTGAGATATCGTAAGCAGAAGAATGAACGAAATCAACCAAAAGAGAACAATAAAAACACATGGAAAACCAGCCAGGATAGCTTAGCTACCTCATGGAAGATCATTTCCTCTCCTCTCCTCTCCTCTCCTCTCCCATTCCCCTTTACCACTGATCTGATCAGTCTGAGAATTCAGGTGATTTCCCCCTTTCCCTCCCGAATCTACTCCGCCTCACCCCTAGCCGCCTTTTCAGCCTTGACCATGTTCAACGCCGAACCAGCTTTGAGCCATCCAACCTGATCCTTACTCATCGTATGCTTCGTTTCAATCTCCAACACTTCACCGCTCTCGGCCTTGGTGACTCTGAGTCTGATGTTTGACGAAAGGTCTCCCGAGATTAGGGAAGAAACCCCGATCGTTTCGATCGCGTCTCCAGCGGAGATTCGAGAGTAATCAGATTTGTCGGCGAACCAGAGAGGGAGAACACCTTGTTTCTGTGTTTATAAGAAGAGAGAAAACGCGTTTTTTTTTTTGGGGGGGGGGGGGGGGGGGGGGGGGGGGGGGGGGGGGGAGGGGGGATGGTCAGAGAAGGACCAAAGAAAGAGAAGGACCAAAGTACAAACCTTGAGGTTGGTTTCGTGGATTCGAGCGAATGATCGAGCGACGATCATACTTCCTCCGTAGAATCTAGGTTGAAGCGCAGCGTGTTCTCGAGCGGAACCCTCACCGTAATTCTTTGCAAAGACAAGGACGCCACATAGAGTCATAAGGGGAGGATCGTCAGCAAGGCAGATTGATTGTCATTGGTAAATGTTCCAAGTCAATGCGGAGGTATCTGTACCTCATCGACGACCAGCATCCAGGGTTGATCCTTGGATTTGTATCTCTTGGCAATATTGGGGATGGTGTCCTGACCCTCGGCGTCTCGGGCGACGTTAACCTCACCTCCCTCATCGTTAACGGCAGTGATGACTGAACGATTCGAGAAAACATCGAGCATTGTTCAGACAGTCAAGCATGGCACAAGACTCCCAGAATATGCAGATGATACGATTGAGGATATGACTCACGCAAGTTCTCCGAGATGTTGCTCAGGTGACCCTTGTACTTGAGCCATGGTCCAGCGGCACTGATGTGGTCCGTGGTACTGTACGATTTGCAATTTTGTATCAATTCTGGATACGACAGGATATAACGAGCGGATGCCGACCATAACGATGCAGGCATGAAAGAGACACTCACCACTTTCCTCTAACCCTCATGAGACACTTCATCTGCGGAAGCTCTGCCGGTCCGGACTCAAAGAACGATGGGAATGGCTCGAGCACTTCGAGTCGAGTCGACGTCGGCGAGATGGCGATCTGGGTCGAAGGAATTGGCTCAGGCGAAGACGTTGGGGCGTAGCTCTCGTCACCTACTCGAACGAGGGGTGTACGGGGGAACGATGAGGTTGAGCTTTAAGATGGAGCGTGACAGAATATATCCAGGCCGACTGGAGAGGGACATACCAGGAGTGAAGCCAGCGCTGGGGAGTCGATCACCCGTAGGGGCCTTGAACTTGAAGGGCTTGCCATCAGGTCCGATGATGGAGTCGACCATGGGGTTGAAGTTCATGTCACCGGCAAACGACATCTGAGTTATCAGGATCGAACGCGGAGGGGAAGAGAAAGAGTGCCACGATGATCAGGGTCTGACGGCGAGGTCCATAGGAGGCAAAAGAAACGAACGGCAGTGACGAGCTCAGGAGATGCCAAAAAATTCACTGCGACGCATGATTCATGTGGAGATAGCGTCCTTAGCTGATGCCATCTCTCCAGTTGAGTATGAATGAAGCGTGAATCAACTCACTGGTCTTGAGGTTACCGTCGTTCCGGGCCTTGAAATTTCGATTGAATGAGGTCAAGATAGCTAACAAGCAATCGTGGGTTGTGTGGCATCAGCGAAGGTCAGGAGAGGAGAAAGAAAGAACGGCATCCGTCAGAGAAGAGAGATCAGTTTACCGTTATCTTCTCCCTGCATGTCCTCCCTCTTCCACTGTCCGATACAAGGCCCACAAGCATTCGCCAAGACTGTCGCACCGACACCCTCGAGCGTTTCCTGAAGTCCATCCCTCTCGATCGTCGCCCTAATCAGCTCACTACCTGGGGTGACCATGAAAGGAACCTTGACTTTGAGTCCAGCGTCCTTTGCCTGTTGAGCAATTGAGGCGACTCGAGACATGTCCTCATACGAGGAGTTAGTGCACGATCCAATGAGGCCAGCAGATAGGTTGGATGGGTAGGAATTCGAGGTGATGAAGTCGGAGAATTTGGAGAGAGGAGTAGAGAGATCGGGAGTGAAGGGTCCGTTGAGATGAGGCTCGAGTTCCGAGAGATTCTGATCACGTTGTGGGTCCAGATCAGCTAGAGTCTCAGTGGGCGATACGAAGAACATGTGGGTACGAACAATCTCAATGACTTCATCGTACTCGGCTCCCTCATCAGCGCTCAGGAATCCCTGAGCAGCAGCATCATCAGCGGCCTTGGCGACACCAGCTCGACCGGTAGCTTGCAGGTAAGACCGCATGTTATCCTACACGTCTCAAAAGACAACGTTGAGCGATACATGCACCCGGCAGGATTTTATGACAACCAACGATCGGCCTCGAGACGTACAGAGTAAGGGAAGGTGCTAGTGGTAGCTCCGACTTCGGCTCCCATGTTGGCAATAGTGGCCAGACCTGGCAAGGACGTTTGGAGATATGTCGGCCGAGTACAATGACATGTTGGAGAAAGAGGCCCGTAAATTCTTGGGTGGGGATGACTTACCAGTACACGACTGAGCAGCGACACCTGGCCCGAAGTACTCAATGATGCGACCAGTACCGCCCTGCAGGTTGTCGGATTGAATTTTCAATCGTTCATCTTCTCCGACGAACATTTATCATCACCTGCACTCACCCTGACTGTCAACTTGCCAGCCAAGTTCAAGATCAAGTCCTTTGGAGTAGCCCATCCGCTGAGTTGGCCTGTGAGCTTGACACCAACGACGTTGGGCGCCTTGAGCTCCCATGGAGTATCGGTGAGAGCGTCAACGGCGTCAGCTCCTCCAACACCGATCGCGAGCATCCCAAGTCCTCCAGCGTTAGGCGTGTGCGAGTCCGTGCCGAGCATCAGAAGACCGGGACTGTTGATGGAACATGGTACACTCGAGTCATTACGAATCGGTTCGAAAAGGGCACCGATAGATGAATCGACTAGGAACTCACGCAGCGTAGTTCTCGAGAACGATTTGATGAATGATGCCGGACCCAGGCTTCCAGAACTGGGACCCCAACGACAACAAGTTAAGCCTCTCGAGTTCTGCAATCTCCTTCATCAAGCGTCGGCAGTTGAAACTGACCTCAATACCGTATTTCTTAGCAGCTGACTCGAGGAAGTCAAAGACCTCCTTGTTGCTAACGATCGACCTCTTGAGATCACTATCAGCGCCATCAAATGCTAAATCGTCGCGAGCCGGCAAGAGTATCAGCCTTTATCACAAAAACGGAGAAACATATACACACTGTCGGTCTTGATCTACTGACCTTGAATGAGATGATCACAGTGAATCGAGGCAGGAACAGCGGTTCGTTTCATTCCGCAGGTCATGAATTGAAGCAGAGCCATCTGAGCACTAGCGTCTTGCATCGCGACTCGCTACGAGAGAAAGTACATGAATGATCAGTATGTTTTCAGATCCGCACCCAAGATGAGAAGAATCAGCTTACATCCGGCTTAAGCCTTATCACAAAAGCAAAGAGGGAAAAGTAACACCAGAGGGGAATGATACATTCAGCTCGATCCCTGTTCCGATTCGTTTGCTTCGACGCGGTTGGACTAACTTGAGATAAGTTTGACCTCGGACGGGGGCATCAGTTCCTTGGACATCGTGAAGATGAGAGTAAAGAATCTTCTCTGCCAACGTCAACTTCTGACCGCTAGGAAGCCTGGACCGGACAGCGTCGAGCGTCTTGAGCAGACGAGGGTAAGGTGGAGTGATGGGAGCCTATTTTTGATGATTGGTCATGGCCTCGGTCAGCAATGAGCTATGATGATATATCCTGGACTGGTACAAGCGACAAGGACGTACACAGTCCTTTTGCTTGAGCGTCGCGAATGACTCGGTGGCAAAGGACCGAGCATTGGACCGAACGGATCGGAAGGTGTTGGTTCGAGAGATGATGGAAGCCATGTTGCTTCACTTGAGATGAGGGTCGAGCGAGTTGGCTTGACACAAGATACAAGACGAAGGGGGAAGGCGGATGGAGTGTGGGGAGGGGGAGAGGGAATCTCGAGATTTCGTCGGCTCACTTCCCGACGAATTTAGGCCAATAGCCTGCCCCGGATTCATTCTCACGTTTCATCTCGCATGCACTCAGCAGTCTCAACTTGGTCCAACGGACGACGGGCTATACGTCCAATTCCATCATGATACAATCCATCGCTGTCTGACTCAAGAGTCGTTCGACACGAAACTGTTACCAAGAACTGTCAGGTAAATCATCAGGCCCCATCAAGTCAGCAACAAGATACCCAACCCGAGCCATACATCACATCCTTTCAAGCGACTGACCTTTACAGCAACGGTTCCTTTTGCGTCCTTTGAAGCTAATCCTTGCCGGCAGGAGGAGGTGATCCTGAACCCGACTCGGAGCTAGTGAACGACCTGGCTCTTCGTCTAGCTTCACTGCTTCGCCTATCGACCCGATCTTTCACGTCTGGTGATCGAGATGGCGATCTTGATCTTGAACGCGAACGTGACGAGGATTGGGAGCGAGATCGGACGTTCGACCTGTTGGGGGGTGAACGAGATCGAGTCCGACCTCTACCTCCTTCTTTTGGTGATGTAGATCGATGCCTGTCAAGAGTCCAAAGATCGTGATGAGATCAGCTATCCGTGGCGGAGTATAAGTCCAGGATGATACGGACCTGTCACCTCGAGGGGGTGTTTCCTCTCTTGCTCTCCCACCTCCTGAACGTCTGGGCGGCGTGAAGCTTCTCTCTCTTTTCCTCGGAGGTGATCGGTCCCATCGGCTTCTCTCCCTTCTTCGTGGTGGCGGAGACCTCGATCGATTGCGAAAGGAAGGAGGAGGCGATCTCGAGCGAGGTCTGTATCCACTATCTCTGGTCTGTTCGAACCTTCCTCCACCTCGACCGTTGTAACTCCTTCCATACCCTCCGCCATCTCGACCTCGTCTATCGTTGCCGCCTCTTCGGTCATCTGCATGGCTTCCTCCGCCTCTGCCATCACGTTCCATGCCTCCCATGCCTCCCCTTGCTCCAGCACTGTGCTGTGGTCTCATCGTCTGAACCGGAATGCTTGGCAGCCCTCCTACACCAGCACCGGCACCAGCACCACCCTGTTGCCTCCATTGACCACCAACGGCTGCTCGCTCCGCCTCTTCCTTCTTCCTTAACTCCTCCTTCTTCTGTTCGACGAACTCCTTCGGTACCCCTCCAGGCGAATCCTGAGCGGAGAGCAAGAGCTCCCACAGATGTTGGCAGAAGATAGCGGTTTTGGATTCGAGGAAACCTGTAAGTGAGATTTGAATCTTTCTAGGATCGGGATTCTGAATGGAGATGGAAGGTGGAGAAAGCATCAGTCTTTGGTTGGTCGAAATGCGATATGCATAGGAGCGAGGATGACCAAACGTACGACGTTTGTCGGATCATCAATCAAACCCATCTGGTTGTAGGAAGAAGACGTTTCTCAGCATGATTCAAAAACTATCCACAAAAAAGGAAGCCCAAGATCAATTCTCTCTCCTTCTCCTTCGTTCACCCGTACTCACAGCATACTCGATGACGATCTCATCCTCAAATCCCAACAAGGTTGTGACCTCTTTCACCATCCAGCTCCTCATGACAGCCGTGTTGACTTTACGCATATCCACTTTGGAACCAAAGCATTTCGGGAATGATTTCGTCGATCGAAGCAATTTGGCTTCCTTGTCGGCGAATCGTTTGTCTTGATCGCTACTCGTGCCTTTGAATTCGCCCTGATAGATGAAATTGGAAAAGTGGGAGAAGTTTGGATTTGTTGAGTAGGATGAAATGGAGAAGCTGGATGGATGAGAGGTAAAGGAGTACTTGCCATGATGCTTCGAGGATGATGATGGTTGAGGACGCGTGACAGCCCCGCTCCTCCATCGAAATCCTCTAAATTCGAGCTGATGCTCGTCTCACGTGATCTTTCAGCAGATTGGTGTTCAATTCATCTCCTCCGAAAGTAAGATGAGAAAACAGCAGCTCAGACCTTCCGACGTCAAGCCAGACAAACAGGGCAGTATTCTTGAGAGAAGCAAGGAAAAATTCAACTAGAACCCGAGTGAAACGAGTCCTTCCGAGAAGCATAACAAACAGAATTCAATGAATTGAGAATAAAAGGGCTTGAGAGGCAAGTGAGCACAAAGGCTGAAGGAAAGAGAGAAGATGAAAAGGGTACGAGGCTCCAAGAGGAAGTGAGAAGGGTGAAGGGGAAAAGAACGCAGTTCCTCAGTTGATGAGGAAGCACAGGAAGCTAGCGTGGCAAAGGGTCTTGGAAAGAAAGTTTGGTAGTGTAGATGGAAATTCAGCGAATCGACACAGGGTGATGGAAGAAAAAATAGTGCGATGATTGGAAGGTTTGCAGTTGAATGTGTTCGTATGGGATTCGAATATGGAAAGAAGAAATGAATGCCAGTGTTGAAAGGTGATAGTGACGAGGACAAAGAGACGAGCGAGGAAGATTGGGTGTAATAGCGATTGAGTAGAAGGATCACGTGAGTTTGTAAAGATCTCTAGTTGCTGGGGGAAGTGGGTGTGCTAGGTTTGTACTTGTCGGCGGGCAGGTAACCTGAGAGTACAGTAGGTGAAGATAGCGCGGATAGGGTTCGCGTGTCAGCGTATATCGAAACGTGAGCAAATTAAACGCGATGAGTTTCCCCTCTCACCGATAGCCTCTCCGACCTTGACCTTCTGCCCTTCCTTGACAGCAAACTTGAAATCCTTGGGTGCCTCAAAGATGAGGACGATGGTCGAACCAAGCATGAACCCTCCCATCTCCTCTCCAGGCGATAGGGGTTGACCCCGGAGGAGGGCAGATGCTTTCGAGTACACAGCTTCGATGTAGGTGCCGGCAGGATGGGGCCGAAGTCGATTGTTCGTGCGGAGAGCCTGAGCAGACAGTGGAACCATGAGTGATCGGCGCGTCAAGGGCAGAGTACGGCCATTAGCGTACCTGATCAAAGTTGACTTTGATAGACCCGACATTGGTCGCACCAACAGGGACCATACCAAAGAACCCATGCTTCCATCGACCGAGCACTTTGGAAGAAGTCGTGAGGTCGAGAGATATCAACATTCTGATCCGGATTTGTGAGAGGACTCGAAAGGGGAGACAGTTGACTCACAAGCAACTCGCTCGTTAAGGACGAAAAGGTTAGACAATCGCTTGGCGATATAAGGCGAGACGGAGAAGAGCTCGCCTAATGGGAGTGCGAGAAAGCGAGATCAGATGATGGGTCTGAGATCTGGACGATCACAAAAACTAGACAGAAAATGCCAACGAACCGGCAAAATGCCTTCGCCTTTCGACGACCCAAGCGGTCGGGGAATGGAATCGGTGATAGTCGCCAGGGGCAAGGTAGACGACGGTGAAGAAGAGTCCATTTCCCTCCCTTAGCTTGCTGACGCTGCTCCTTGGTCCATTCTCTCCTCCCTCGGGAATAGCATTGGTACCGAGACTGAGTGCGACGCTCGCATCGTGAACGAGCGCGTCGGTTGCTTCCTTGGGGACACTAGCGTCCTCTCGAGGGGAGTTGGTCGATTCAGAGGATGCAGAGTCGAAAGAGTGGTCGGAAGGGGTCGATCGGCCAGAGTAGGCACCGAGGGAAGAAACCTCATCATCCGAAGCGTTCTCGGGAGCGTGGGAGGGAACCCGCTTGTGACCTGAACCAAGAAGGTCCCCCAGAGAGTAATCGATATCGTTGATGTTGGCAAAGTCTCGGTCTAAGGAAACAGATTTGAATCGGTCGTCAGCACGCCTCGAGCAGGGCAGTCACAGAACCGCATGGCTGGACGCACCATCGATAGAACGCTCGGTATTGAACTCGACATCTTCAGCCTTTGGTGAGCCAGTACCCGTCTTGCCGAGAAGAGCGTCGAGAGAGTAAGACATTCCCTTGACCTGTTCTACCTTTGCGCCCGAGATGGCTCCAAAGTGGAGGAGCGTTCCGTCTGCTGGCGAGACCTGGTGGTTGTGCAGAGAGATAATGGATATGATGAGTGTCAGCCAAAGGCATCATCTGCAGAGACGAAAGACCAATCACGCTCGAGACGTACGAGAGCGACATCCTCGATCGGTCTGACTCCAGGTCTAAGCTTCCGGTAGAAAAAGTCGCCGAGCGAGACGTAGTTTTTGAGATTCGGGTCTTCCATCTCGTGAAGGTTGCAGCCGAACGCCCAAGCATAGAGCTTGAACCCGGGTTCTCTAGACCAGACAGGGAGCTGGGACCGCAAGTGGAGAGAGCCAGAAGCGGCGGATGAGCACATAGCGTCTGTCAGCATGTCACGTTGAGGTCAACTTGAGGAATGACAAAGCCCTTACCTCGAAGGAATTCATGTATCCCCACAGTCGTGAGAGAGATCGAAGTGGAAGGGCACCCATGACATGAACCTGGAATCGTCGTCAGTAAGCAACAACAGTTCAGTCTACTGTTCACTCTCAAAACTCGGCGTTCGACTCATAAGGCATGACCGTGACGCATGAGCAGAAGGGGACACAATCTTACCTGCCAGGGTCCTCGAACCTTGACGACCATTTCGTCTCCATCCATGCCGACGTCGGCTCGATCGCCATTGAGACCCTTTGCTGTCTTCCATTGTCCAGAAGAGTAGGTGAGGACACCAAGGAGGAGAGCACCCAAGCCCAAAGGGATGGGAGAGGATTGGGTCCGGTGGAAAGCCGATTTCAATCGAGCTGGGCAAGTGAAATCCGGAAGGGAGGGATAACGATAACGTCAGTCGATGATAGCGAAAGACAGACAAAAGGCTTCTGTCCAGCCATGGTCGCCGATCGCAAGGACCCATAGGACAGGGAGGAAAGGACAGGAAGGGAATGATATCGAGGACTCACATCTCATTCCCCGACGCTTTCTCTTCTCCTTCTTGTCGCCCGGTCCTTGAGCTCCATTCTCGCCATTGAAGGGGCTCCCTCCAGGTTTGAGAAGACTATCTCGATCTCTGTTGGGACCTTGAGCGTCGCTAAGGCTGGGCGATGACCTGAAGCCTCTACGCCAAGAAAGGTTTGGCCTTTGAACTTTTGGGAGTGCCGTAGGGATATAGGACCGATAGGACGGTCTGGGAAGAGGCATGTTGGGAGCAGTGGAATGTGGACTGTTGGGTGACAGGTGTGGGGACTGTGGGAGTGCCCCTGGGAATGGGGGGGAAGGAGGTGGAGAGGGAGGGAGGGAGGGCGAGGGGGAGGAAGGGAGACTAGGGTTTGTTTGGAATGTGTTCGCGTTGTCGCAGACGAGCTCAACGATTTCCTCGTCGCTGTCGAGGTCTTGTCGGTTCTGGGTGGATGGGATATTCATGGATGTCGGTAGTCGTCAACGTTGAGAGGGTTGTGTGTCCATTAGGATGTGAAATTAGCACCGTGAAGGGTTGGTTGAGGACAGAGAGAAAGTGAGAAGGGAGGGGGTTTGAGCGAGAGATTGAAGAGGACCAAGAACGTCCTGATTTTCATCTACTGCGGACTCGCCCGGTCTAGTTGATCTTTTCTTTCGTGTTTAGTCGACCATAGATAGGCCCCTCGAATCCATCAGTCTATCCCTCATCCAGACATATCACCCCGAATCGAGTTTTCCGCAGCTGCCTGCGAATCCAACCAATCACATCACCATCTCACCGAAGCCCATCCATTCTTCTCAACCCCTCGACCAGACTCCCTGCCGTCGGCTTCTCTGCGACCACAACCGCTACTCGCTCCAACACTCCTACACGTGCCAGCCTCGATTTGAGCGCATCGCCTGTCGTCGGTCCGATACATCCAAATCTGAGTCGAGTCTCCCAACTTCTCTCTCCTTCATTTTCCAGTTCTGCCAAGACTCTCAGTACTGGCTCGATAGATGACGGCGAGAACAGAATGAGCCAGGGCTTGACTGACGCTTCCAGTGTCGAGGACGAGGGGCAAGGCGGCAGAAGCGTCCGTACGAGAGCTAGCAACGATGAATGAAATGACGACAAGAGTTCCGTGCGATAGACTTGAAGAGACTCGAGTCGAATGTGAAGGTCGTGCTCCGAGAGAGTTTCACCAAGCGCTGGCGAATTTTTGTCTCCCGTCAGATAGAGTAGCGGCTTGCGGGAAGACTGAGATGAGGTGGGAGATATCGTCGAAAAGTCGCTACTCAGAGACAGATGATGGATGATCGATGTAGCCAGGGCTGGAGTGTTTCCTGCCGAGTCTGACCCGATGATGAGAGAAGGATCCGGCGCTAACTCTCTAGGAAGGGTTGAAGACAGGGAGGATAGGAGAGCAGACGTCGATGGGCCGATAGTGAAGAAGGGAATCCCAGACCATGTCGAAGCGTTCCCATCTAGGAAGGACTGATAAGCATCAAGACGAATCACCTAGAAAATTTGGAGGGATCTCACTACTCGATTCAAACTCTGATATGGTAGCCCTGCCTTTCCCCTTGACAAGGTCCGACGTCACCGAATCTAGAGCTCTACCTCTCAATTTCTTGCCGGCCCTCTCCCAAGCCTCGACAGCCCTTTGGCTGGTGATGACCACGCCAGCCCATTGACTTGGACCTCGACTGATGATACTCTCGAGGCGATCCTCGTTGTCAAAGACGGTGTTGAAGAGAGGTTGAAAGTATGGTTCGTATGAGGGCTGGCGCGAGGAGGATTGGGTTGGGGGACGGGTGAGAAGATAGCTGTACGGATCCGGGGTGTTGGACTCGCACGATCTAGAGGATGCCCTAAGAATGACGACAGGCTGTGGAGACATGGCGATGTTGATCGAGAGGTGGAAGTCGGTATAATCGACCTCGACAGGGGCCATCAAGGCCGCCTTCCCGGGGACTCTACTTTCTCTTGACCTCCACTTCGATCGCCCCAATCGCATCTATGAACCTTCCCCTCGACTGATCGCCGTCTCGTCGCCTTCTCACAGTACCCTTCAATCGCATCCATCGAGGAAACAAAGCTACAATCCATTCCCAACCGGATCCTCTCAACCAATTCACCCGATGGCTCAGAATCCCGCTGCACAGCAGCATCCGACTATCGACCTGTCTCTCAACTCGAGCCAGAACATTCTTCAGAACCATCTGCAGCAGTGTTTTCTCCAGGGTGAGTGACCGAGACTAATCCAAATGTCCTTGCGTCCCACCTAGGCTCCGGCGGAGTTGACCCGATGATCGAGAGTCGTCTGTCAAGGCCTGAGGACTTTTCGTCTAATCCAAAAGATTTGATAATTGACCGGTGGTACAATGTCAACTCTATCTCAAAAGGACTCTGCTGGGATGTCAAACTCGTCGTTTCGCGATTCTCACGCGTCTACAAGCTCCATCGAGTCGTTCTCGTTCAGGCGGTGCGTTCGTTCCGGATGATGACTTGCTCACATCTCATGGTTCCTTGACCGCTTATCGAGCTGTCGTTCCTCTCTTGCGTGTCCTTCGTCGTTTTGTTCAGGATTTCTTCAAATCATTGTTCACCGGTGGATTTGCCGAAGATCAACAAGCGACGGCCTCGTCCCGACCGTCGACTCCCAACGTTTCCGGTTCGACGACATCGCGTGACGGCAAGGAGGTTCATCTTCATCTCGACGATCCCAACATCTCCAGAGCAGCGTTTGAGCTTCTTCTTGCTCGACTTTACTCAACCGGTCCCCATCTTGCCCTGAATCCCGCAACTCATCCAACGCCGCTTCATCCGCTCACGCCTTCGTTCCCTCCTCCTTCGCCTTCAGCTTCCAAAATCCCATCCTCGTCCTCACATCATCCTCAGAGTTGTATCTCACCCGGATCAGTGACTCCAGAGCAACCTGCTTCTCCACGGTTTCTGCTCTCGATCCTCGCCACATCCATCTACCTCGAACTTCCTGGAATCACTTCCTCCGTCCTCGCTCTCATCATTGGCTCGACCTCCCCTTTCAGCATCAATGCTTATCTCAGATTTGTGGACGGAAAAGGGATAGGCGGCTATGGGGGAGAGGAATGGGAGGATCACTACGATGGCGAGGGCAAGGCAGCTGTCGGTCTCGAGGAGCTCGGCGAAAGGATCGAAGAGACCCAAGCGGTGTCGGAGGAATCAAGTGTCTCCGGACGTAGAGGCAGACGACCAGAAGGCAAAAGCCTCGTCGAGACACTGGAGACCAGGATAGAAGGGATCAAGCTCGATCGAGAAGGCGACCTGACGCCCATGCCCACTGGTGTCCCGTCCCGATCCCACTCAATTTCTAAAGCATCTCGGCTCTCACCCGCGTCATCTATCTCTCGTAAAAACTCTCGTCGACTTGTGCGCGATCTACGTCATCCCTTGGATCGCTCTCCGGCCCCTTCGAGGCGACGTAGAAGACCCTCCTCCACATCAACATCATCTATCCAGTCCCATCTTATTGGAGCCATCAGAGACACCACACTTTCCTCTCCCGCAACTTCCTCGGTTAATTCAGACGACGAACTTGATTCAAACTCATTACACGACGAAGATGACGAGACCGAATCAGACAACGAGGGTTTCGACGACGAGCCGGAGGAGGCGCTCGAGTATCTCTACGAGATGAGCGACAAGATTGGCGAGGCGTGTGCGTGCTGGCTAGCGAGGTGGGGAGTTGATGTCCTCACGATCGAGGAGAGACTCTTTCACGAGAGGAATGAAGCAATCCGAGCAGAGGCTCTGGGCAGGATTCGCGACCAGAACGACAGGGCACGCAGCACAAACGATTCGTCGCTCAAAGACAAGGGTAAAAGTCCCGCCGGGATCAAGATTGTAGATGACCGACCAGCGACCTCCCCTGGAGGGAGATATCGACCGATTCGTCGCACATCCTCACCTCATTACAAATCTTCTCATCACCATCCTGTACAACAACCCTCTGGCACGGAATCATCTTTGGCTTTGTCGATACCTAAGGATCCTAAGCCTCAAACGCTCATCGTTCCACCTCCGATCTGGGCTTTGGGTGGGCTTCCTGCCTCTTGGGTCCGGGCAGTCATGTCTTCGGATGTGTTCTTTCTCCCAGGAGGTGTGGGAGGTACTGACCAAGGAGAGATGGCCAGATACAAAGTTGCGAGGCGAGTTTGGGACCTGAGACTCGGCGAGAGAGCAAGAGAAAAAGCAGCTCAGCGAGAGACGAGCGAGATGAATGGAGGGAGCGACGGAGGTAGTAGTGCAGAGCTGGAAGAGGATGATTGGGAGTGGCAAGAGGAGGAAGAAGAATTTGAAGGTCCGTTGGTATCGTCAGGCAGAAGAAGAAACTACAGAGGAGTCCCGATGTTAATACCTGTTCCTTCCCCTTTGCCATCGATTGAAAACATTCCAGAACTCTTCAAGTCAGGCATATATTACACCCACATGACTTTCGAACAACTCTCCCTTATCTCATCCGACATCAACCCTCTCACCGCTCTCCCTTTCGCCCCTCTTCAGATCCTTCAGGTCTCTCTGTGGCAACATCAAGAGCTCAAATCAAAGATTCTCTCCTCTATGAATTCTTCTTCTCGACTGCTGCATGCGTTCACTTCCATATCTGGTCAATCTACCCCCTCCTCTGACCCACCCAATCTGATACAACCATCAACAACGCCCTCCGTCGCCGAAGGTAGCACTTCCACCACGCCCGCTTCAGATGCAACAGCCGCTTCGGAGCTCGGCATTACCACCACTACCAATCGGATCGTTCAGGAGATTGCTCGAGCAGAGGAGAAAGCCGAACGAGCCCTTCTGCGAAGCAGTTTAGCCTCGAGAAACAAACGATCGAGATCGAGGAGCGGGAGCACGACAAGTACAACTGTCGGATATCTTTCAGGTAACGGAAATGTTACAGTGAAAAGTCACGCTGAACCCTCGTCCGTCTCTGGACCTGGATTTTGGTCGTCTCCTGTTACGCCACGAGGGAAACCCTCACTTGTTGGTCGAAATCCACCGTCATTCTCGGGGTCGAACCGAAGTCCGTTCGGATCACCTATGGCTAGTGGTGGAGGAGGTGTCGGAACAAGCACGAATACCGGTGGAAGTGGAGACATGTTTTCCATCGAGCCTAAGGAACGAACTTACTTCCCCGTCGCTACGGATGACACTTCTCGTTGGGGAGAGTACGGTGGATTCATGCCTCTCTCCACCAATCCTTCCTCGAAATCCTCATCCGGTCCAGTCTCCAATGCAGCAGCCTCCGTCGTTCCCGGTCCTTCTTCCATGTCCGATCTTCCATCGACCAACCCTTCTCACTCACTTGCCAACGTTCCTCCTGGCGCCAGTAGTGGGGGAAAAAGGGGTGGCATCGAAATGGGCGAGAAGGATTTCTTCGGTCTTGGCCCAACAAGAAGGAAGGGTAGGGAGATTGTTGAAGAAATTAGACAGGCCAAAGAGTTAGGCAAAGAAACCAACGCCGATAAGATTTGGACGCGTTTTGAACCTTTCAGGTGAGTTGGTGATTCGTCCTTCAAAGCGAGGTAGGGATTCGTTCGGTGGAGTCAATCTCATCTATATGATACAATCAGGTTCTCGGTCGAGTTTTGGGGCGTCGATACGCTCAAGGAGAAGCAACGACTGTACAGCTCGACTGTCGCTTACGCTGGATCTCGTCAGTACCCGGGTTGCTCGTGTTTTATCTGCTCTTTGTTTTGTCTTATGGTCTATCACTGATGTATCAGGTTTACCATCCATCGTGCTCATGATCTCGCCCCTGTGGCCTTTCTTGGCTTCATCGTTTCCACATCCGCTGGACCAAAAACAGTCTTTAATGTCTATGTTCAAACGATCAAAAAGAAAGACCGTCAGGTTCAACTCGGTATTTACCTTCATCGACAATCGATGCTTACTCCGAGTTCGTCGCACCTTTTCTTCTGTGAGCCGCTTCTTTGATCTATCCTGATCGGCTCTCTCGTCCATCAAATCGCAGTTCCTCTTGCTTCCTTTCCGCCCATACCTCCCACTCCGACCCCTCCTCTGCAGGTAACGACAACTTCTGGCACGTCGTCAGCTCCCCTCTCCACGACTTCTAGACCAGCATTCCTTGGTACTTCTCCCGTATCTCCTCCAACCCAGTCTGCGAGTCCCACACACCTATCTGCATCCCTTCCTGGAGCTGGCGGGACCGGAGCAGGAGCTGGGGGATCCTCTTCTTTCGGCAGCAACCTTTCCACTTCGCCCCTGTCCAGTTCACTGAACAACGCTCCCACGCCAAACCACAACTTTACCTCATCGAGTCTCGGGCAGCAACACCAACAGGCCCCAGCAGGACTTGGATTTGTTCCATCTCCAGCCTCGGCGGGGGGTGCTGGAACCTCATGGTCAGGTCCAGGGTCGACGATAGTCGGTCCAACGCCAGAACTTGATTTCAAGGATCCTCGACAGGTACAATCATCATCCCTCCTTTATGCTTCGATTGATTTCCCCCACATACTTGTCAAACTAAATCGAACGCGGCTCTTTCATTTGAATCCAAACTCGACTAGATCCTCAAATGTTACTTCTCGATCTCTTGCCCATCTGCTCTTGGGACGGCCCTCACCCGCTTCTCTTCTCTTCCAGGTTCGCTACGCTCCATCCTGATCTTCCCCGAGTCTATATAGTAGTCTATTCCTTCTTCATTCGCTTCAATGTTACACGCGCTTGTGTCGGATCCACGATCTCCGCTAGTTGCTGACCCGCTCGCGCTGACGATCGAATTCATCCGACTTTGTACTGTTTCATCATTCACGACGTGCTATCGACAGATGTCTTCAACAACTCTCAAAGCTGGGGTTGGAAATCTTCCTCTCTAAGGTAAAGTTCTCTCTCGAACTCTTTCCTCACTTCATCTCGTCGTAAGGAAGCTGAGATGACCCCTCGGATTCTTGGCCGTGACGCTGTAGAAGTGAAGAGTACCTTGCCACACTCCCGAATGCTCCTGAAGACAAGGACGATCTAGAGAACGGGATGCTCGGTTGGTCGACGACGATGGGTGAGGTTGAGTATGGCAGGTTGCGATCCCTCCGAGCGACGGTCAGTTGCGTGCTTCCGATCGAGCTGACTCGATGTAGATATGTCGCTCACTTCCTATCCTCTTGCTTTCGACACATGGCCAGGTCGTTGTTGGGTTGGTCTGAGCGAGGGAAGACAAGATGTTGGGCTGACAGAAGCGGGTCTTGGTTTCGATGTATCGTTTCGATGTATATATATATATAAACGAGCTGGTTGGGTTGGATTCGATACGAGAGATTGAGATTCGTTGAAACGAGCGTTTTGAGCGTATTTTCCCCTTAGATGCAAGTTTTCCGCTCCTGTGGCGGGAACCGGGAAGCCAGTTCCATTTCATAGCCGGCACATTGCGTCATCGAAAGTTTGCCAGCTCAGAATTTGCGGCCGTATATCCAACTTAGCGATATCGTGATATAGGGAATGTACGTCAAGGAACTCATGATAAACTATGGACCATTCGTATCTTCTCCGAAATCTGTGATTGACATGTCGCAAAGGTGCGGCGTCAGTAGTCGATCGTGTCATCGCGCCGTAGAGAAGGAACTGACCAAGAATATCGAATCCCCGACGCTACTTCTATTCGTCTCTGCTCTTCGATCCCTCTGACGTGGCAAGCGACAAGACTGCTATCCTGAAGATTGATCTGATATCCTCTCATTGCCTACCAACAAGTCCGACCGACATGTCCAACTTGACAGCGTCCCCTTCTGACGCGAATCAACCAGCTTCACCAACCATCCTCTTGTCAAATGAAGCTGGAGGAGTGACGATTGTTGCACCAAAGGCTTCAGTCAACTCGACAGCAGAGGCGGCTGATGTAGGCTCGTCACCGATCCAAGGTCAGTATCACGCGTTGGTAACAAGCGATTTGAATCAAACCAGCTGAGACATCGTCCTCAGGTTCCAATGAATCTGCCCTGCCAGGGCGTAGCGTCAAGAGGAAGCTCGAGGACGTACCAACATGCGTTGTGTCTGGAGGAACTGGTGGTAAGATCTCGTGCCGTCGAGCCTTATCGAAGCAATCTCTCCCTCTAGAACATGCTGTTCTTCTGTCTTTCCAGGAAACGCTATCTGCTCTGCGTTTGGAAGCTGTACCACATTCATATTACCAATCTCTGATGATGGAGGATCCTCAAGCGAAATCTTGAGGACACTGGGAGGACCGTCCATTGGTGACATCCGTTCGCGTCTGATCCGACTCGCTGCTCAATCTACCACCGCCTCATCATCATCAGAAGGGGATGATGCTGTCTTACGGCTACTCAGTCATCGACTACCAGCGAATGTCTCGGATCGATACGCCAAGGAGCTTTGGAGAGAGGTCGTCGAGGGATCTTCGGATCTTTGGCAAGGAGTACCATCTGCGAGAAGAGAGGTCATTCATCGACTTTTCGTTCACTTCGAAAGTGAAAGTGAGGATCCCGTCCGGAATGCATGTGTCTCGTCCCCCGACCTAGGCTCATCTTCTCTCTTTCTTCCTCCTCGATAGTTCTCCAGCGAGCTGGAAAAGGCTTCAGCTTTCGTAATTGCTCGCTAGGGAACGTCCTCCTTTCCTCAGCCCAAAGATTCTTTCTCTCCCTTCCGGCAGCTATCTTTCTCTTCTCGTCTTTGATCACCAAGGGACTGGGTCAGACGTCCGTCGTCCCGGTCATCTTGACCAACCATACCGCTACTATCGCCGCAGAGATGGTGAATCAAACGAGATCAGCTCAATTTTTAGCCTATGTCTTACGTCTCTCTCTCTCTCTTTATGCCAGCACGACGGTTCGACTGTTGTCGGTCAATGTAATCTCTCTCATCCCGTCCATCAGCCGCCGCCCAAACCATGTTCTCAAAGATCCACGACGACGACGAATGTCACAAAGACTCTCCAACCTCCTCTCACTCCCGGACCCTGTCCAACTCAACCTACTCGGCCCGTTACACCATCACTCCCGATCCGTCGATTACCCTTATTGTTCTCCAACGAAGACGGTCTCGCATCTCCTTCATCCCGTCGGCAGATGGAAGCGGCTCGCCTCAGTGATGGGGATGGGGACGGGGGACTCGGGGACTCGACAAAAGCAGCAATCGGAAACTTATCATTCACAAAGGATTCTCAGGTAGAGAGTGAAGATGAGGATGGCTTAGCCGGAAACGTACTAGAGAGTTCGGGTATCAAAAGGTTTGTACATGAGTGTCTTTGCGAGGTAAAGATCTTATCAGATAGAATCATCCTCTCCTAGAAGCTAACCTCGATCGTTTTCGACTGGAAACGAAAAAAAAAGGTTGTTCTACATTAACGTTTACGGTCAAGAGATCTTCCCCGTAGCGAATCCGGAGTATATCTCTTGTTTGTCGACAGCAGAGATGTTGGTCCTTTCATGTGGTTCTCTTTGGACATCGTGAGTCAACAAGAAACAAAATGGACGCAGAATTCGCTCTTGATATCTTTCTTCGCTGGAAATATGCTCGCTCTGCCCATCTACTTAGCATCATCCCCTGTCTAGCAATTCAAAACATCGGTTCATCCATAGCTCAAAGTCCCTCTTTGAAAGCCAAAGTCCTGTTACGTGAGTTCATCACCTAGAAATTATCGCCGGGTTCCCTTTTTCTCTTCCTGTTTTCTCTAACATTGGTATGGTGATGTTGTGGTCTTCTAGTAAACTCTACGAACGATCGAGAGACACGAGGGTATACCGCGATTGATTACATCGATGCACTCGTTCGAACACTCAATCAGTATGAGTTTTGTTTTCCCTTTCTCTTCATTGCTTCCTTTTGGACCCACTCGATCGCTGACGCTGACTTCGCCCTCTGATGCTGATCAGTTACGATACGCCCTCTGAATATCATCATCGGCGACAAGCATCGTATTCCTCGAACGTACCTCAACCCTCGCCGGCATCATCCTCAAGTCCCTCATCGAGTTCCACTTCACCAGAGTTCTCGTTGGAATCGACGAATCATCGTTTGCAACCTAATCAACTCATCTCGCACATCGTTTATCTGCAAGATACTCGAGTCCGCGTGGATATAGAGGCTATCGAGGTAAGTGATATTCTCACCAACACTCTTTCCCACGAAAACAAACTTACTGCAAGCTCTCCTTTTGTCAACCTCGATCACCAAACCAATCAACACAAACAGGCACTGGGGATTCAACTCGTTTGTGTCCCAGCAACTCATGATGGTAAAGGAAGGTTTGACGCTGATAACCTGAAAGTGAGTGTTCTGGAGGAAAAGATCGTAGAGAGATGGAGAAACAGCTTGAAGATTCGTTGAGCTCATCGTTGCTTCTCCTCTCCATCCACCTCCTTCCTTGACCGCAATCGAAACCAAGGTCGGCTTGGAGAGAGTACTAGATTCATTAGGAGAACCGTAGTTAGGAGGGTAATTGATGACGCCCGTTTGGCTCATATCTTGTATGGAGCCCGATGAATGGAAAGGAATCATAAGATACAACTTTGACTTGCCCAAAGATGGAAGAGCGGAAACAAAAGACAGGGGAAAAGAAAAAATCGGGAAGGGAGAACAAAGGCGCGATTTTTTTTTTCGTAACCTCCCAGCCCCTCTAGAAAGAATATGCAGACGCACACACACACACGCACACACATACACGCACACACACACCCATCCTCAACTCCTCCCTTCACGCCATCGATCCCCTAATGATCAATGTCCTCCCAAGCTCTTCCGACTGTCTTCTTCAGGTCGTCGGCAGTGACTTGTTTTCCTGCCGACGAGTTGTAACCACTGAAGATCTTTGCTTCGATCTCGACGAGGCCGTCGCTTGGAATGAGGTGGGGAGGAAGGTCATGTCGTTCGAGAACTTTGATGCCGACGGAAGTGATGGCGTCGTATTTCATATCAGACTGTCGAAGGAATCGGAAGAGAAGTCAGAACATGCGTAGGGTTGATGAGAAGGTTGGATCGGAAAGTGGACTGACCATTGACCAAAGATGATGAATCACTTTGACTCCGAGCCAACGAAGAGGGTCGGTCATCCTATTCCAGGTGCAGGAGATGCGGGTGAAGAAGTTCAGCAAGTGTTCCTGAAAGAGGCAAATTTTGTGGAGATGAAGACGCTACTGAGCACTCACAAAGCTTGGAATCGCATGTCCTTAACACCAGCGATGAGCTCGGTTGATTTGAAGTATCGATCGGCAGAGTCACCTCCTCGCTTACGGGAGTTGTACACAAGGTCTAGAAGAGGTTAGGACGAGATGACAAGATTCGTGTCAGTGAAAGCACGATATATGAAATCAAGGTTGAGCGATAAGACTGGAGAAGTACGAAACGTACACTTGGTGACTTCTCCAAGTGCACGTCCCTCCTTTCGGTAGTAGATGATGAGTCCGACTAGATCGAGTAACATGAAGCAAAGTTAGTCAACCAGGTCCGAGAGATCAGAGTCGATCGACGGAGACGACAAACCTCCACCCCGCTGGGCACAAAGGGCGGCCTGCTCGATGGCGTAGGTGAGGTAAGGTCGACAGGTGCAGATGTCGGAACCGCTAAGAAAGTACGTCGCGACAAAAGTTATATCGTCAGCACAAAGCCATCGACGAGAGTCTACAATCTCACAACTGTATCGTCCACACCAGACTCACAAGACATCGGATCCGTTACATTCGTCGTGAACTCGAACAGTGCACTCTTTGGACGTGTCGCTCAAGAAAGCTGGGTTACCAAAGATGTAAACCGTGATACCACCGATAGGGGGAAGGAAGACCTCGAGATCACGTCGAGTGAGCAGCTCGGGGTACATTCCACCGGTCTCCTCGAAGAGTGCTCGTCGTAGGAGATCCTCTGAGATGCCAAATCGCTTGGCCATTCCAGGCAAGTGCCAGACGGGTTCGATCTGAGGAAAGCAATAAAGGTTGGTTATCCTCAGATTGAGGACGGAGGAGGTCAAACCACTCAAGTACATACAGCAGCCTTAGAAACGGCGACCTCGGCTCCTGGGTCCTGATCGGGGAAACCTGGGATTGGTTGAGAGCGCTGAACGACCTTGCCATCGATAGGGAGACGACCCGATGCAACGGCTTCGTCGAGCTCAGCCATCTTGATGTGAGCCTTGGTGACCGAGATGGTAGGTCGGGCGTCGATTCCAGAATCGATTTGCTGTACAAGTGGAGAGAAGATTAGCATTTGATCAGGTTATGATCTAAAGACATGCTCGACCAGTGAGGAACGACACGTACAGCCTTGAATGCAGTTTGAGTGTAGTGACCCCATGGGTCGAGAGACACGATGGCATCTTTCTCGTACCAGGCGGGCTGAGGTGGCAGATCGTAAGGCTGTGCAGAGAAAGAACAGGAGTGGTCAATATGTCTACGCAGTAGCTGTATGTGGGATGTATGCATTCGAACATACAGGATGAGTGTTGGTGTAGTCTGGCTTGTGTTCGGGGTCGAGGGTGTTCAGGGCGATTGCCAAAGCCTTGTAAATTGAGTAAGATCCAGAGTAGGCCCTGTGCGATAGGATAAGACGCCATGGGGCGAGAGTCAGCAATCTGATCAGGTCAGGCGGCGGAGTTTGTACTTACCCGATGGCGTTTCTAATCTTCAGGGAGTCCCTATGACGAGAAGCAACGATGGGTCCTCGAGATTGAACGTCGGGAGCACCCCACTGGAGAGGGATGGGCTTGATGCCGACTTGACCAGAGTAAGCTGAGTAGGTCAAGGATGGGATCAGATGTTTGTTTGGTTCTGGCGTTGTCGAGCGGCAAACGGATTGCTGCTCACTGGTGAGGACGACTCGCTGGGGGTACATATTGCCAACGGTTTGCTCTCCCTGAGGGATTCTCTTGCTTGGTTTACCCATGATAGCGGTGGCAGGTGAGGCAGGGCTGCATTGACCCGAGGTTGGAGGGGTGGGGGCAGGCGAACCGAGGGCGAGAAGCGAGGGAGAGCCAGAGGGAAGGTTGGTGAGATCGGTTGGGAGAAGGACAGAGGGCGAAGTGATGTTGTCATCGCCTAAGAGATGGAGCATAGAGATGAGGAGGTATCAGGGTGATGGACGCAAGGGGCAACACGACCGGAGGAGGGTAGACGTCAGCAGTTGATAAGCGAGACAACACCAACCTGGGTAGAGGGACTGAGCACTTGATAGCTCGTTGACCTGGAGAGGAAGATGGAAAGGAATCAGCATGGGCACCAATCGTTCATGTTGAGTCATCCCTCTATCGACCCCAGCCGGCAATGACATCGGACTAGACCCGGTCTCCCCCAAGGCAATCGCTAGGGGGGATCGGGACATCCCGACCTGACCACGCAAAGCAGGACTCACCTTGGACTGGAGAGCAGCATTCTGAAGACTCAATGCCTTCATTTGCTCGAGGATGAGACCGAGGATCTCGCTCTCACTCTTGCCGTTCTGGCCAACAGCATCGGCTAGGGCGGAAGGATCGAGGGGAGGGTTGCTTGGAGCGGTGGTGGCGTGGGCGGAGCACATTCTGGATGGTGTTATGGTTGGATGGGATGGGTGAATGGAGGGGCACGATACGCGAAGGAAATGTGAAGGGATGGATGTTGAGATCGTTGAGAGTCAAACGGGGGAGAGGGAACCCTCTTCTACCCTACAAGGGCGGCGGAGCAAAGCTCTACCCCTCCGAAGCAAAGCTAGCCTCTAATTTCTCCTCCTATCTCTTCAAAATGAAAATCATCCATGTGAAGCCTTCCAACGGAATAGTACTCTGAGAAAATATCATCTCTGACGCTCTTCTTGAAGTCGCCACGTGCTGTCATCACTTCACCCCATATCGTAGACCTACAAAAGACTCTGACTCTCTCCAATATCCTCGAACAATAGTCTACGTTAGTCCGGCCGTCTGATTTCGCAAATTCCAAGATCTATTACAGTCAACTCCTTCTGTCCTGCGAATTCATACCCACACCCTCTTCAATTCCGGAGACAGGATTCTATGTCGACCAGAATCGCTATTCGGCTGCGAAGAGCACTCCATGAGCATATACTCCGTCTGCAGCCGTAGCAAAATACGGAAGGAAGACTTTGGATTCGAGGGAATTGGCTGTATGCGGCCACCGCGCGTGAAATTTTGAACACCACTTTTCGCTTCGACGCCGACTCCGGTTAGACCTTTACGTTCTAGATGGGGCATAAAATGAGTCAGAATTTGCCTGCCCGAGAAGTAAAAAGGGGGACAAGAACAAATTCTGCTCGGAACCGACGAGCCCTCGGTCGAATCTCTTGGCGGGAAGAGAAAGCCTCTCTCGAGCTCTGCTGAGCCTCTCGATCCATGAGGACTATTCTCCTTGTGAGAGGCAAAGGCGTTCGATAACCACCAAGACTTCACGTGTCGTTTGAGTGGTCAGAGAGGGAAAGCAAGAGAAGCCCTTTCAGTGACCCCTGAGATGCCGGCTGCTTCGGCGTTCTCGTCTGGGTTCTGACTCTTTCTGACTCCTTAAGCTCGGAGAACCTCGATTCGTCAGTGCCGCGAAAGGCCGTCAATCACCTTCAACCACAACAGTCCTTCCTTCCTTTCCTCTTCCCTGGACTGTAACCATCATCCAGAGAGGCACAAACTCTTCCCCGATCCTCTACTACAACTAAACCCTCCTTCGCCATCCCTCCGCCAGCCCTCCTTCCAACGACCGCATCCGCCTCCAACATGTCTGATCTCCAGAAGGTCAACAGCTCACCCTCTGAACACGGTCCCGAGTCCTTCGCCCCCATCCTACTTGGGGCGCCCGCCCCGAACGCCTCAACGCAACCGTCGTCTCACACCAATACCCTCGTGCCAGTCTCAGACTTTGATCAGTCTCACGATGCAAAGAACGAACCGTACTCTGAAAAATCCAAGCCGAAGAGTCAATTGGAACCTTTGTCGACATCCTCACCCCCAAGTGGTGAAGTGGAGATCGACGAGAGCAAGCTTCTAACAGGATGGAAACTCTTCTGGGTGTTGTGAGTGACTGATCGCCAAACCTCTAGAGCTTACGCTGACTGATGTAATCTTGGGTTCGATCGGCCGTCTCAAGTGGGGCTATGTGTGAGTGAGACGAGCGAGGCTGAGGTTATCCTATATTTCTTTCCTGCAAACGTTGACTTTTTTTTTCTTTTCTTGTCATTTCACTGTCGTCATCAAGTACTCTCTGTATTTCTTATCGCCCTTGATCAGACGATTGTCGGTGAGCATCGTTTCGCGTTCTTCTTCTCTTCTGGAATGGGATGTGGGAAGAAGGGGAGGAAGTCAGGACTTGTTGGACCTCAGAAACTGAGACTTGTGCATTTCATCGCTTCTTTTCTGTTTTCGTAGCGACCGCCTTGCCTGTCATCGCGTCTGACTTCAAGGCACTGGATCAAATCACTTGGATCGTCTCCGCATACTTCTTGACGCAAGCTCCTCTCATGTACGTGTGCCTTCTCTACAAGACAAGGTCTACAAGACAAGGGACCAGCGGAACTCATCTCCTTCCTCCGATGCCTCTTCTACAGCTTAGTATACGGACAGATCTTGACAATCTGGCCAACGAAATGGTTGGCCCTTCGACAACTACGAAAACATCGGTGTTCCTAGCCCAACACTCACCTTTTGTTTGCTCCCATCGCTCGTACAGGGTGTTCATTGTCGCTGTATCTCTTTTCGAGATCGGTAGTCTGATCTGTGGCGTCGCTTCGAGCTCAGAGGTCCTCATCTTTGGAAGAGCCTGGGCTGGTCTAGGAGCCGCTGGCATCTTTGTTTCAATCCTCTCCATCATCGCTGAAATTACTCGACTCGAAGATCGGCCAAAACTCTTTGGACTCTTCGGTGCCGTGTTCTGTATTTCGTCGATCGCTGGACCTTTGCTGTGAGTCCATGGCGTCCGTTGAGCTTCTTTCGTGTTTCAACTGACTTGCTTATGTTTCTCAACAGGGGCGGTGCGTTCACCGATCACGCTACTTGGAGATGGTGTTTCTACATCAACCTCCCCGTTGGAGCCATCACACTCGTTGCTATTGGTTGGTTTGTCAAAGCCTCACCCCCGCCTGGGGTGGTCGTGACTAAGCCTGGGGACGAGGGACATATGCCCGCATGGAAGAAAGCCCTCAAGATTGATTGGGTCGGGGCCATTCTCATCCTCGTACGCCTGATTATCGAGTAATTATAGGTGTCTAGCGGAGATGGTTGCTCACCGAGGCGACTCTCTCATCCTCGCCATCTTCCTTCTGCAGGGCGTCACGACTTGCCTGATTCTTCCTCTCCAGGAGGGCGGTATCAGCAAGCCATGGTCAGCTCCCTCCGTCATCGCTGAGCTCGTCGTCTTTGGAGTTCTGGTTCTCGTCTTTGTCGGTTGGGAATGGAGAATGGGGAAGAGAGCCATTCTTCCCATGCATCTCTTCGCGAGGCGAAGCGTCGTCGGTGCTTGCATCGCTTCGTTCTTCCTCATGATGGTTATGCTCTCTGGAACTTACTACCTACCCTTGCTTCAACGTTCGTTCACTCTTCCACTTCTACAAGAGACCGAAGATGATGTCTCTCGAGCTGACCCCTTCATCACCTCTTATAGAGGCTGTTAAGGAACATACCCCTACCCAGAGCGGCATCGATATCTTAGTACGTCTACGCCACATCTGTCTCGCCCACCGCCTTGCTCTGCTAACCGACACCACACCAAAAACAGCCCTTCATGCTCTCTGTCGTCTTTTGCTCCATGATTGCCGGGGTCATCATCAGTACCACCGGCCACTACTATCCTTTCCTCGTTGGTGGACCGGCCTTTACTCCCATCGGCGGCGGACTGTTTTACACCATCGACCAGTTCACCTCCACTCCTCGGTTGATTGGTTACCAAATCCTTCTCGGAAGCGGAGTCGGCCTCGCGTTCCAAAACACCGTCATCGCCGTACAAGCTGATCTCCACAAGAACGTCGACCTTATCCCTCAAGGTAAGTCCAGGTTCTCAACTTCCTTGTCCCTCTCTCTCATCCTCAACTAAATCTGGATCTCTTCTGATCATGCGATATAGGAACCGCCCTCGTCACGTTCTTCCAGTTGGTTGGTGGAGTCATCGGTATTTCCATCTCGGGTACATTATTCAACAATCAGTACGTTGTCTCTATCTACTTCCCCTCAAGAAAACCGTTTCGTCGTCACAGGACTGATGACCCATCTTGCTTCTCCTTCTGCATCCTTGCAGACTATCCTCTCAACTGAGCAGTCTCAATGTAGCCCAATCGACCATCGACGCTGTCAAGGTCACTGTCGAGGCCATCTTTGTCCTCGATGATACCACGAAGAGTATCGTCCTCGAAGGTTACGTTCGAGCCTTACGTACTGTCTTCCTTGTGGCTGGTAAGAATCTACCCTGCTCTGCATCGTCCCTTGACCTTGACGGATGAGTGCTCACTGTTTTCCATTTTCATTCCACGACGTAGTGCCCGCTGGAATCCTAGCTGCTCTAGGTGCCGCCTTCATTCGACCCTACAACCTGAAAAAGATCGGCGGCATGGCTGCTCTAGGAGGTGGAGCTGCCTAGGCTGAGCTGAAGTTGGGCTTCTTTAGAGTGTCCCTCTTTCTCACTCCCTCTTTCTTCTCGCTATACGACGCGCCTCTCTATTATTGATTCAGTTTGCTTCAGCATCCATATTCGCGACTCTCATTTTCTCTTTCGCTTTGCATTCACCTTGGGTTTCTAGTATCCTGTTGCCTTCACGTAATGTTCTCCTACTTTTACCATGTCCCTTGTACCCAGAACGTCGCGAGCGTGACCACAAGTGCTGTGATCGTTTTCATTCGGTTCCGTGCTCATGAAAATTCCTTCGTGGCGCGCTGATGTTGAGTGAGAGCACGGATTCAGCTGTAAAGACTTTTCGCGAGAAAGCCGATGTAGAGTGATTTTACGACTCGATCTATACGAAGTTCCGAAAGTGTCAGTAAAACAAAAGATCAACCCATGCGATAACTATGCAATAGTAAAAGATACAGCCCAACCTGGCGGGTACAATGCAATCAGAAGTCCCTCCCCCCCTTGCCTCGAACCCTTCTTCTGGTTTGACGATACGTCATCAGTCCTCCTCCAACTCGATTGGCTCTCGTGCGTGACGGGTTTCAATAACTGATCCCTCTCCCCCCCCCTTTCTTTTCGTCAATCATTCGTCTTCTTCCCCTGCTATCCGCAGGCCTTCTTCGCCATCAGTCATGACGCACCAACCCGCTTTCCCCAAACTTCCTGAAAGACCTGGCCCTACCCAACGACCTTTCCACCACTCATCAGACCTCAAGATTTGCTCGATCCGATCATCGTATGAACCTGGTTGAAGCCAGATGCTTTGAATCTCAACTTTTCGAGCTTCCTGGATGATGTCGAGCGTGGTTTTTGGTGGAGTAACGATGGAGAGAGATGTAGTCGTTGGTTCAGGTAGTGAGGAGACGTTTGGGATACAGTCGTAAAAGGTTTCCTGAGAACGAAGGTGAGGAAGATGGATGGATGGGTAAAATGGGTTGATGGGAACGGTGGGGAGATGATGCTCTAGGTACCATTGAAATGCTTTGTGCCTGATGGAGTGAAGGTGAGAACGTGACAGACAGACAGACAGACAGACAGAGCTGTGGGGGAGCTAGGAGAGGTCAAGAGAACGTACCCCCACTTGGCTGAATCTGAGCTAGCACCGACGACGGCGAAGGTTGTGGCTCGAAAGAAGCGTCTGACTGCATCGAGCTCTGCTTGCTTTTGTGATTTCGATATTGAGGGTGGTTTGATGGATGAGATGAGTTTACGGGGACGAGGCATTTGGTTGTGTGTGTGTGTGGGTGAGTGTTTGGTTGCGGAAGATGATGAACGTTGAGTGATTGGGTGGGAGATGCTCAGAGGAGAACAACAGCCCCGGAATCGGCCCGATTTCTTTGGGAAATCTCACCTTTTTCTGTGCCAATTTACCATCCTCATCAGATTTCCCATCACCGCCTCTCTCGCCATCCAATTTATCCTCGCTAGACCCAATACTTGTATCATCCCTCCAAAGTTTGACGACGAAACACATAGATCCAAATCAGACAACGCTCCCATTCCTCCCGACCGTCCCGACTCCCTTTCTCTTTCTCTCACCAACCCTCCATCCAACTCCCACACCACCCATATCACCATCACCGCTCCCCATGATTCCCATCTCAACACCCCGCTTCCTTCTCTCCAACCTTGCCACACGCGCTGGCAGTCGACCTTTCGCCCTTTCTCCCATCCGATTCAATCGAGGTTCGTCTTCCCCATCTCCATCCCCCCCCCCCCCCCCGCCTCTCTTCCTATCGATCGCCTCTCCAGACTTATCCATCACATCTTGTTTGACTGCTCAGACTTTGATGAAACCATCAACGCCCAAGTTCCTTCCCGACCACCCAAGAAATCACCACCTCAACTCGGAGTAAACGCCGCTCTCGCTTACGCAGCGAACCCATCTTCCCTCAAACCGTTCGTGAACTAAATCATCCCGAAAGAAATCTCCCGGATCTCTTTCTTCCAAAAAAAAAAAAAAAAAAAATCATCAAAATCTCACACGTGATTTCCTTACTCCGATCTTGTATCTAGTCGGGTAGGGTTGTGGGATGAATTTAGTCAGGTTGGGAAAATCGCCGTCATCACTGGAGGAGCGAGTGGACTCGGACTGGAGATGGGTTTGGCTTTATGTGAAGCTGGTGGAATAGTTTACGCGTTGGATTTACCTTCTGATATCCCTCGTGAGTGTTTTTTTCTTTTTTTTCTTTATCTCCCAAGAGTTTTTTTTTATTCCAAAACGAAGAGACATGGTTTTTTTTTTTCATTTTTTATCATCTGACGATTTTTTTCTTGACTTTTTTTTTCTTTTTCTTCTTTCATCCTCACAAAAGCTGATCTCGCTGCTGTTCAGAACTACGTTTCAAAACTCGGCAATTCTTCTGCGATTCATTACCGACAGATGGACGTCACTAATCGAGATCAGACATTCAATACCATCCAGACCATCCGGGAGGAACATGGTAGATTGGACGTCACGTGCTGGTTAGGATTGTGTTCTCTCCCGAGCTTGAAACATAAGAAAATAAAATAAAATAGAAGAGTGGATTCGCTCACTGAGTCGGTTTCATCTTTCGACAGTGTCGCTGGAGTTTTGGGGATCGTTGATGGGGTGGATTGTCATCAATGGCCGGAAAAGGACTGGAAGAGAGTGTTTGACGTGAGTTCCTGAAAATTACGTCAGTGTGAAAAGGAAAGCCGAGGACGAGGCTGACTCTTTTTTTCTCTCTCTTCTCTTCTCTTTCCCTGAGTTAGGTCAACACCAATGGAGTTTTCTATACAGCTCAGGCTGGAGCAGCCAATATGATCGAGGCAGGAAATGGAGGCAGCATCATCTTGCTCGCGAGTATGTCCGGAACTGTTGTGAACCGAGTGAGTAAGAAAAGAAAAAAAAAAAAAAAAAAAAAAAAAAAAACAGCAACCCCTTCAGCACTTTCCTTGAATCGAGGATACTCGAATAAGTTCGTTCACTTATCATCGGTTCATCTTAAAAACGACAGGACATGCGATGGGTATGGTTATGACCTTCAAGACATGATCCTCTCCACATATGTCTCGTGACATCCATCCTGATAGTCTTGGCGATTACTCTTCCATCAGGTCGCGTATAATTCGAGCAAGGCAGCGGTCATCCAGATGGCTCGAAGTATGGCCGCTGAATTAGCGACAAAGGGTATCAGAGTTAATTCACTCTCTCCAGGTCACATCGACACTAAGATGACTCGTCAACTCCTCGATCGAAACCTAACCATCGAATCAAAGTGGTCAAACGCGAACCCGATGGCTAGGTTAGGTCAAGGTCATGAAGTTCGAGGTGTGACGGCATGGTTGGCTAGTGACGCCAGCTCGTTCTGTACTGGCAGCGAGTGAGTCTATACTAGGGAAGATTGAAGGATAATCATAGCAGTTCATGCAGGTTGCTGACGGATCGTGCTTGGTTTCTGACACCATGGTTTGTTGATAGCATCATTGTCTCGGGTGGTCACACGATTTGGTGACGGTGCTTTGTTGATCTGTTCTTTTCAGGCCTCTCTCTCTCTCTCTCTCTCTCTCTCGCCTTTGTTGTTGATAGTTCATACGGTGTACCATACCGTCTCCTCTCTTCCTGCCTTTGCCAATTCCATCAATGTGCTTTGCTGATGATTCACCCGCTTATCCCCCCGCCTTTCACATCGTTGTAAGAGTTTGTTCCGCATGTGATATATGTGAATGTTCATCCATCCACTCACTCTGCGAAAAAGAAGAAGAAAAAAAGCCAAAAACAAAAAAAAACACGCATACACACACAGAGAGACGCATACACATCTCGCATCCCCTCCCTTGTCCCCCCTCCTCTCGTCGTGACGGCACATACGTTGCCGTTCAAAAGACTGAATGCCCACCATCGATTCTCACATCACCTCCAGTATAGAAACTACTCCCATCGCCAGCCAACCAAAGCATGACGGCTCGGAGTTCAGTCGGATGACAGATTCGACCTAAAGCATTTTGGTTACCCCAGTTGATCTCTTGACCAGGAACGGTATCGAGAAGCCTTTTCGCCATGGGAGTAGCGGTATAACCTGGGGGGGGGGGGGGGGGGAGGGGGAAGCCGAGGAGAGGAAGGAAAGTTTTTAAGTATCTCTTCGGAGTTTCAAAAGTACGATCTTTCCTTTCCAATGATTCAAGGGACATTTTTTTCTCTATCTGCTTTTTCTTGATTCTTTTGTTGTTGTTTTGCGTGTTTTTTTATTATTATTATTATCAATAAACTGACCTGGTGATACAGAGTTGACCTGTCAAATCGAAGCATAAGGGATGGAATCGATCAAGTAAGAAAAGTAGAAGAACTGAACCCCCTTCTCTCCTCCAGGTCCAGATCGTTTTGATCATTCTTCCGGAATGAAAGTTCAACAAGAATCCGAGGGCGCAGGGAGGGGGGGGGGGGGAGAAGACTTACCCTAATCTTGAACCTACCAACCTCGGCAGCGACGCATTTCGCGAGATGGATTACGCCCGCTCTTATGAAGCGTTCAAGAATTACCATCAAAGTCAGTCACATGGGGATCTGGTAGAATGCTAAGAGAAGAGTTCAAACTTAGTCCATTCTTACTTTGACGTATTATAATCGACCCAATGATGACCCTTTCATGAAGGGAAAACAGCGAGCTTAACGATACGTCCTTCAGATTCATCAAGAAATATCAATGATAAAATCGATGCGTCGGGTACGACTCACATAGTTGACGATACTACCTGACATGGAAGCCATGAGACAGATACTGGCTGGTCGACCATCGTTGTTCTCAATCATCGCATTGATGGCTGCTTGAGTCGTGAAGAAAGCTCCCGTTAGATTCACATCCATCGTCTACATGTTCCAAGAAAGATAGCAAAGAAAGTCAGCTTTGGCAAGAAAACTAATTAAGTATCTCTTACTCTCACTCTCTTCTTTCACTTTCTCTCTATCTCTCTCTCTCTCTGATGATCGTTACTAACGTTTCTCCAAACTTCTTCTTCCCAAGTCCAACAATCACCACCAACCGCTTTACCTGGAACTCCAGCGATGGCTCCACAAAAATCGAGTCGTTGATGTTGACGAGCTATCTTCCCAATCACGTCTTGCAATCTTTGTTTCTCACGAACGTCAACTTGAACGTAATCGAGAGAACCTGTACCGAGTTTCTTGAGATAAGATTGAACGACTTGAAAGTCGTCTAAAAGGGGGGGGGGGGGGGGGGGGGGGGTGAGGGGTTGTCGGAAGGGGGTGGGAAGAGAGAAGAGGGGGGGGGGGGGGGGGGGGGGGGGGGGGGGGGGGGGGGGGGGGGGGGGGTTTTGAGAAGGAAACAGACAGACAAGAAAAGAATTCATCCGAAAGATGGAATAAAAAAAAAAGGTTAGTGTCTTCACGATACACGTTGATTGATACGACGAATGAGTTTTAAAAGGGACAATCTTTTTTACCAGAGGGGGTATCTTTGAAATCCAAAGCATAGACCGTACCTCCAGCCTCTGCCAAAGCCTGTACGACTTCGAGACCGATACCTGAGCCTCCTCCCGTGACGACGCTGATTTTATCTTTTTGCGAAAAGTGTTGAAATGCCTGGATCGAACTGGAATTTATATGGGACATATCATCGTTCAGAAATTAGATAGATGAAGACGAGTAAAAGACGGGAAGGAAGAAGAAAGACATCAGACCGCCGTCGAGATGAGGCGGTGGGGGGGGGGGGGGGGGGGTGAGTGTCGAGATGACTAACGGTACGAAAGAAGGGTCCTTGGCAGACTGAAGAGCAGCCTCAAGTCCTACGAGGGGAGGTTTGGGTGAAATCGTATAAGGTGTATCGGTCATGGTGATAGGGTTCTTGACGGGTGCCGAACTAGGTGGAATGTTATGTCCCGCAGTGATGGTCCGGCTTCCACTGACGGCGATGAACCTCTTGGGGCTAAGCGAAAAGAATTTGGCGGAGATATTCGAGAGAGACCGGGAGGACATGGTGCTTGGTTTGAGGATGAGTGGAGATGAAGGGGTTCTTTGGGGAGAGATGGGTGTCGGAAGGGAGAGGAGGAAGAGTTTTCTTTGGATTTTTTTTTGCCTCCGATAACCTGTCTTAACCGGACTCCGGTTACCAGAGGAAAGGGGACCATCTTCCATCCGCCATACAGATCTGAGGCGTACAAGAATACCCAAGTGCCGACCCTCGGCTGGGGACTCATCTTCGAGTCTGTCACACAAAGGGTCGACATCACCTTGTTCTCCTCGCTAAATGAGATAGCTATCTCTTTCACCCTTTTTTCAAGGCTCACGTGGATTCTTTCATCTTGACATGAGCATAAACACACATATCTTGGAGAACATGTCCCGCTTTTGCCCCTCAGAACATCTCACGTACATCCGTCCGCAGTGACGTTCCAAAGTCGGTAAGCTGCAGTCGACAAGCAAGTGATGCGATAGTAACGGTCGAAGAGGTAGCGCGTAGGGAGCAGAGTGTATCAAGACAACGTAAAGAAGAAGAAAAAAGAGGCGAGGAAAACAAATGAACGTGATGAAGCGTTGGAAGGACTAAAGTAGGAAGAAAAGAAAAAAGCGACGATGCTAGGATGGGGTTATAAGGACGAGCGATGCTGTGTTCATTGTAAGGGTCGACGTGTATGACGCTTCGAGTGTAGCCAATTTTGGCGTACGCATAGATCGAGGGGAACGTATGGGAAGTGACTTTGTGAGAGGGTTGGAGAAAAGAAAGAGGAAAAAAAAGAAGAGGATTGTGGAGATGCATAACAAGGATGGATAGAGAATCGCAAAAGAGCGAAACAGACGAGAAAAGATGTTCAAGAGGAAGTGTCCATGAGAGCGAGATGTCTTGAAGAGAGTGCAAAGAAAGCATCAGCCGCCTTCTTTACCTTGGCCATCTCAATATCTCGCGTTACCGCCCCCACCATATCTACTACCACTGGTGCTGCTTGGGGGGTAACCTCTCGAGTTGGCCGATCCGTGCTGCTGTCCATAGTAGTTTGCGCCCGAATGACCTCCAACAAGGGATCCTCCACCACCTCGGTAAGATGACTGCGAGTCATCAGCGTCGTTAAAATCGGGGTTGGGAGGAGCAAGCAGGTGGCTAGAGTGCACATGGCAGGATGGGTCGTTAGCGCGGTTGTCCGAATCCGATACAGGTCAAGAACAAGGAATGATCACTCACTCCTTGACCTCCCAGACGGCACCCTTATCTCCGACGGCGAATTCAAGATCCTCTTTCGTTATCGAGTCCCAGTACTGCAAATGGAAACAAAAGATAATGATCAACCAAACGTATTGGTGTTGACCACAAAAGGCTGGCAGCTCACTGACCTTGTAGACCATCATCACACTCAGGAGCATGCAAAGGACGAAGAAGAAGAGGCCATCGATGTAATGCTCGACATTGTCGCAAATAGTGGTAGAAAATGCGAAGAGAAGGATGGAACCGGCCGCAAAGAAGCCAACGCCGAAGAGGATGTCTCCGATGACCTGTCGTTCGGCGTCACAAAGACCCTAGTGAGTCTAGACGTTGCGGACGGCAAGCATAGAGATGAGCCCGACTCACCCATCGGTCATCGAGCGTCCGAATGACGAGGATCAACTGGCTGACAACGTAGACGGCCACACAAACGATTGGAAAGACGAGAAGGATGACGAAGAGTCCGATGGGCTTGGTGTATGAGAATGAAGCAAACTCTTTGAAAGTGGCGATCGAAATGAAGAACGAGACGGCCCATACTACGAAGCACGATAGGCGGAGACCCTGGATGGACAGGCGGATGAAGGGGCGGCACATGTGCAGTCAGCATCCACATTGTATCCGAGGATCAACGATAGCAAGCAGCTCTTGACCTACCCAAATGGACATGGGCGTTCCATCCTCTGCAAATTGAAACCCGACGAATCCATTCACGACCAGGCACCAGAACGAAGCGACGATCAGGCCAACGTGTATGGCGGCGAACCACTGACCAGCACATACGTAAGATGAAATTTGGTTAGCATCGTGCCAGGACGGCTCTCACCAACGGGGACTGTCTGGATGGAATCACGATCAACGTACAGGGTACACGACGTTCGAGGTCGGGATGATGGCCGAGTCGAGGAAGAGACCGAGCAGCTCGATAACGGCATAGAGGTAGAAGAACGTGACAATTTCCTTACGGCCTAAATACCTCGACACGAGTAGTTATCAGGTTGACTGTGGAGATCGTCGCATCGGACTAGGTAAGGAGGAGAACTGACCAACGGCCGTGTATTTGGATCGAATGTGAAGGACCATGATGCCGACCATGATGAGGGCGATGATGTGAATAAAGCATGCACCTATCGTACCGTATAAACGGATCGTGCGCATCGTCAGCTAACAGCTTCAGTCCACCGGCATGTTGAACGGATCCTTCGAGCCCTTCTCGTTCCCCTCGACGAGCCTGGTCCCCTCTCTGCAGTGAGTCCATTCGATGTCTACCGTATCCCTCTCGGCCATCCTAGCTGAGCTGAGTTTCAAACTAACCAGCTTGGAAGATGAGCGTTCCTCCGATATCGACGCTTCTCGAGTAGCAGTCGGGTTCGGTCCCCTGGGAGGAGCCCAACAGCGGGCAGACTTGGAGGGGCGCGACCGAGCAAATGGAGTCAAACGACCCAAACTTGAATCCCATGGTTGTCTGTTTGAGATGTTGAGTGCTGATGGGGTGTGAGGGATGGAGGAGTCGAAGGTTGGAAAGGAGGAGAGAGGGGGAAGGGAAGGAGAGAGAGGAGTTGGAGTGTGTCGTCGTTCGGGGGGATATTCAAGGTGGGACGCGAAAGGGATACAAACATCATGAGAAATGATATTCTGACTAGAAGAATTTATTCCAATAGGTGTCATCTTTCCATCTGGTGCCATAAAATTTAATGGATGGCTTTTGACGAGATGACCAAACAAAATCAGTTGACTCGACGAAAAGGTCACGGAGTCACTTCGGCCCTGGATCCTTTGTACTCTCCTCCATCCGTCCCCCCCGTACTTATCCGTGCCCTTACTCCCTCTTCCTTCTCTACGCGCCTCCTTATCCTCCTCGTCCTTTCCCAGCGCCGTAGATCATCACATTCGTTGATTCGCTCCTTCCGTCATCCAGCCAACCCGACCCCTCTCTCCAGTCATGATCCCTACCGCCGAATGGAAGGACATTGATGTTCGTCCTCCTCTCTACTATCACCCATACTTTGCTTTCACTCGTCTTCTTGATTCCGTCAAGCATCGAGACTTCCCGTTGGCTCATGTACAACACTCTTCATCCCGACCCTGACGCATATCATCCCTGGTCATCCCAACGACGACAACTTGCTTTCCCCCTTCAGCCAAGCCTCCTTACCATCACTCCTAATCCCAGCCCGAAGTCTCTTCCCTCCGAGCTCCCATGGGGTGGAACTTTCAGCGACCACATGCTCACCATCAAGCATACCCCTGGTGTCGGTTGGGGGGCTCCTGAAATCAAGCCCTATGGCCCTTTCGAAATCAGCCCGGCCTCGGCCGTCTTTCACTACGCTCCTTCGCTCTTTGAGGGTCAGTCCTGAATTCTGTCCTGCTCGAGAAGTGTAGTTGACTGTCGTCCCAGGCTGTCCACTCTCAATCGATGGACGTAGCTCTATGCAGGGCTGTTCATGACGGAGGCTGATCTTATCCACTTGATTCTTCTACTCGTATCTGGCCATGCACCCGGCTCGTCTCATCTAGGTATGAAGGCGTACAAGAACGAGGGAGAGGAGCCCAGGCTGTTCCGACCTGATCAGAACATGGCTCGAATGAATCGTTCGGCCGCTCGAGTCGCTTTGCCTGTTCGTCTTTATCTCGCTCATATCACGAACACTATCGATAAGCTCGTATTGATGTGACGAGTATCGCCTGTACTCACCTCTCTTTCACAGCCGTTCAACCACGATGCTCTCATCTCCCTCATATCCACCCTTGTCAAAGTCGACGAGTCTTTCATTCCCCCTCCCCCATACTCTCTCTACATTCGACCCACCATGATCGGTACCCGACCCACCCTTGGAGTCGGCGCTAGTGATGACTGCTTGCTCTTCGTCATGTGAGCATATTCTATCAGTCTTTGACGCGCGATACCAACCGGCCCACACTCACACAACCTTCAATCTAGCATGAGCCCTGTCGGGCCCTTCTTTCCCTCTGGATTCAAGCCCGTCTCGCTTCTCGCTACTACTGATGCCGTCAGGTCGTGGCCCGGAGGTACTGGTTCCTACAAGGTACGTAGAAACTCGTATGTCGAAGGATCCCCCGACATGAATGCTAAGAAATCTTTCCTTCATCGGCTAGCTTGCTCTCAACTACGCTCCTTGGTATTTATTTGTTAAGATTAATTCACCACTAGGAGGTGAGCATCACGGCTGACATCAGCGACTTCTCGGCCTCAACAGTTTCCAGCCGCAGCAGAAGGCTCAGACCCTGGGCTACAATCAGAACTTGTGGGTGCGAGATGACAAGATTACGGAGTGTGAGTCAGCACGTTCCCGACCCGCTTCCCGACCCGCCTTTGTCAGCTTCCGGCTTCGACTCAAACATCACTTCTCTTTGACACAGGTGGTCAAATGAACTTCTTTGTTGTCCGCGAAACGGACGATGGCATCAAGCACCTCATGACGCCTCCCCTCAACGGAGAAATTCTTCCTGGTATCACTCGAGACTCCCTCCTCACCCTTGTTCGAGCTCATGCGGCTGGAGAGATCACCATCGAGGGCCTTCCTGAGGCGAGCAAAATTGTCGCCGAGGAACGAGAGATGACTATCTCGGAGCTCAAGCAGTGGAGCAAGGAGGGAAGCATCAAGGAGTCTTTCGGGGCTGGAACCGCTGCCGGTTAGTGGCCTCTCTCCTACCTGCTGGTTTCGGACGGCGGACAGGACTCACCAGATATCCCATCACGCCTCACTTCTTGGGCTCTCAGTCATCTGCCCCATTGAGCGAATCGGTGTCCCAGATGAGGACGAATCGATCGAGGACGTCCACATTGAGACGTCGTCGACTGGACTTGGTCCGATCGCGTCGTCATTGCTTGAGATCATGACTAATATCCAGCAGGGCAAGGTTGCTGGACCCAAGGGGTGGACGGTGATCTGCAAGTAGTGGGTGCAGGGTGTGAATTGGATGGCGCATGCAGGAATAGAAGTTCAATGGAGAGAGAAGGAAAAGAAAAATGAAAAAGGGCTCGTAATGTTAGAACCTGATTTCGTCATTCGTTATTTGATTCCCTTCTTGATCCTCGGTTCTCCTTCGCTCCCCTTCACTCCGAACGCACAATCACAAATCATGTCCGCCCGAGCCACTGCCCTTCCTCGTACCCTTCTTCGCTCGACCTCGATCAAGCGGGCTGCCCTCGTCGCGCCCAGTCGAATCACCGCATCCACCAACAATCAGCACGCGTGTTGCGCTCAATCGGCTTCAGCTTCGACTTCCTCTGCATGTATCCATGCATCTGTCAGATACCTCAACACTGCGTCGACCCCTTCGAGCGTCGCCGGAGAGAGGATCATTCAGAACAAGGATCACAGCAAGGGGCTGAGGACGGATTGGTATGAGAAGGGAGACGTCGCGTTCGAGGAGATGTATAAGCTGACTCAAGGTCCTGGGGTACGTGTTACTTGATGATTCTGTTTATTCAACCCAGTATGGCCATCTCAACCGCTCTCGTGGTGTCAAAATGGGCAGAGAGAGGCTGAAGACATCTTGGGCTGACCAATCATGTAACCTGCCTCACTCCCGTTACCCATCCATCTCGCTCCATCTTGCTCCGTTTCATGTCAACGCTTACAGGAAGTTCTCATTCTTGACGTCCGAGAACCCGACGAGATCGCTCAAGGCAACATCCCCTTCTCGATTCCTCTCCCTCTCTCTCAAGTCTCTGAAGCCATCAAGACTCCACTCGAGGAATTCGAAATCAAGTATGGTTTCAAGAAACCCAAGCGAGATCAACCCATCATTGTTTACTGCCGAAGCGGCAGGAGGTCTCAGAGCGCTATGGACCAAATGATGGTTGAGGCTGATGTCGACAGGAAGTTCACAAAGTTGGTAGGATCTCTGCGGTGCTCTGTATATATCCATATTACTAACGAGGCTTTCACCGCACTTGGTTTGTACCCTCGACTCAATGCGCACATCCAGCATCCGAAATTACAAGGTGAGCGGGCCTGATGCCCCTGTGGGCTCTTGACGGTCGTCATTTCGCTGATGCAGTATTTTTCGTCAATGTTCGTCTTTGGTGCAGGGATCATGGCTCGATTGGGTTCAAAAGTACGAGCTGGAGCAGGCTAAGAAGAACGACGAAGATGACGATTAGATTGTGTCTGGGGTCAGATATCATGACGTTTGTGAATGACGAGATCGGGCGCCGAGTCGCGGCGTTGTTGTTCTTGTCAGGCTGGCTGGTTGTATATCGATGAATTGAGTGGCAGGCAGGATTGAGTGGCAGCTTGGCAGGCAGGGTGATGGCGTAGGTCAGAGCTACTGTGATATGATGCAAGGGGGGTTGAGGTGAAGTGACAAAGGCAAAGCCTCGGTCGGAAAAGTCAAAGTGAGATTCATCTCGACCCAAACCCCTTCATCCCCCCCCTCCCCCCCCTCTTTCTCGACTCCTCCCCGTCTACCTCGGCATAGGTCGTAGCTTGTAAGTCTCAGAGGTGATCTCTGCTCATTTATATCACCTGTCGCTTGGTACCATCAGGCTGGACAAGGTAGCCGTGTGGTCAAGGGAATTCGACCTGAGCTAGGTCCTCTCGTCTCGTCTCCCTCTCATACTCCCTACCTACGCCCGACAGCTGGTTACTTTCGACGAGCCCGCTTCTACATCCTGGAGGAGAACGCTGCTTACATCCCTTGTTCGAGGCCGCACTTGCTGAATCGATATTGGCTTTTGTTCATTCTGCCATCTTGCTCAAGCGCAGTCAGCTCAATCGTCCTCCACTCTTTCCCTCCTCTCTCCTCTTCCTCTACCCCTCTCGCCTCGTCTTCTCGGATCGTCGACACTACGTCCCAACTTGCTCGCATAGTGTCGCTCTCTTTCTCGCCACACACATCCCTGAACGGTACTTTGTCAACTCGATCGCTCTCCCCCTCGCACCCTCATTTCTCACCCTCGAGACAACAGTCGCTCTCTTCCGTCTCCCCTCTCTCCCTTGCGCGCGGATTCTTGGGGACCATCTCGGTTAAACATCTAGCCTGTCCCTACTCTTTCTCTTTGATCGTGAGTAGCGAAGGGCGTGTAGAATACCTTGGTGGCAAGGACACATGAGGCTGGGACCATCGGAGGCGACGACAAATCGGGATTGACCCTCGTCACTCTTTCGTTGAACTTGCCCTCTCGGTCCTTGCGGTTCTCTCGATGGCCTGTGCTTCAAAGCTGACAGGGACCCTCTTGGGACTCGCGTTGTAGTCAATTTGAATCGTCAACTCGAACCACTTTCGCACCTCCTGGAGAGCTCGATTCCGCGTGAGTCGTTTTCCCCTCCCTCCTCTAAATCCCTTTGCGATCTTGAATCTCAAACCCGCTGATGCCTTCTGCCTTGCACTTGAATTGCTCGCCTGTTTTCAATTTGTTTGGTTCCTTCTTCTTCGGTCTTTTTCGATCGCGTGAGTGCACCTTCGCAGACTCGATCCATGCTCGCTTTCGACCGCTCTCAATCTTCTCTCTCCAATCACTCTATGACCCCTCCACAGATGCAGCATCGACCCTCCAACAGTCGGACCGAATCGTTTGATCACCCACCCCGCTCCCGATCGACTCCTCCCTTTTCAACAAACAACAACGCCAACATACCACCACCTTCTGCTCAGCCGACCAAGCAGCAGCATCAAATGTCGCAGCAGCAATACCAACAACATCAATTCGCCAACAGTCAACAGCAGCAGCAGCAGCAACATCAGTCCCAGGGTCATCCAGCTTTCTATCCTGGTCAGTTCCCACCAGGCGGGTTCGGTTATCCGGGCGGGATGGGAGGCGTTGGTTTCAACCACCAGCAACAGCTTTACCAGCAGCAGCAACACCTCGCTGGATGGGCGGCGGCGTTTCAGCATCAACAGGTGAGCTTTGCTTAGGTTTCATGTGGAATCCTGAGCGGTAGGGAAGTCGTTGATCAACCTCGTCACCCCTCACCCCCTCAGATGATACTGAGCGGCGGCACGCCACCACCGGCACCTTTCCCGTCTGCGTCGCCGTACGGTACACCAAACGACCTGCAGCGACCTCCGCCACACCTTGACGGACACCGAAGACGGACCTCTTCGGGGCCTACTCAGTCTACTCATCAGCAACAGCAATATCCACAACAGCAACCTAGCTCTTACTTTCCCAAGGCCGCCAATGCATTCTCCCAACCTCCTCAACAGTCAACGCAATCATCTCGTCACCCAAACCCATCTTACCCCCAATCCTCTAGCAATGTTGTCCCCCAAGCTTCGGAGTCAGCAGCAGGGTTCCATCCTTATCGCCGTCCTGACAAGAAGAGCTCTGGGTCTTCGTCGAGAGATCTCAGTGCGTCGAGCGCAGCGGGCGATCTCGTCTTGCCCCCGGTCCGACCGTACGTGCGAGCAGAGGCGCCACGCTCTGACACCAGCGTCAACTCGACCCATTCGAGCTCAAAATCGGATAGGCGGAGGAGAGCTGAGTGGGAAAGGGAAAGAGACCGGGAAAGAGAGAAAGAGCAAGAGGTCCTTGCGCCGGTCTCGAATTCTAGAAACGGTCAACGTAAGGATGACCATGACCGTCAGACCTCGACATCTTCTTCAAATGGGGGTAACTCTTCCAGTGGATCCGTCTCGTCGACTCAGGGACCTCCCAAGATCGGCCACGTAGCGAGAAAGGAATCGTTTTCTTCCGAACGTGCGACTCTTCACCCTGCCAACCATCGATCGACTGCCTCCATCTCTGCCTCTCCTACGACCAACAACGGCGGAAACTCCCCGTCCCACCGACCTAACTCGCCCTCTAGTGGACTTTCGTCCTCGAAACAGCCAAGCAAGCCCTCTCCTCTGTCCCAACAACAAGCTGCTTCTCGACCAGAACCTGAAGCAGTCCAGTCAGCAGGTTCGAAGACGACGTCGACACCAATGCCTGCCGCATCAACGCCTCTTCCGCCACCAGCGACAACGATGCCGGTCAAAGAAAAGAGCGGAGGGCTCAAGAGCATGTTCGGGAAGGGAAAATCCAAAGAAGATAAGAAGAAGAGGGACTCTCTTTCAGCAGTTCCACCGACCGCGACATCCACGCCTGCCATCACACCCTCGGTTCTCAAGACACTTCCATCATCCAATTCATCTTCGAACCTCTCCACGACTGCCGCGCCCAAACCTTCACCTCAACTTCGATCCCTCTCCTCCTCTGCTGGTGCGACGCCTGCTGGTTCACCAACGTCGTCATACTCGAACGCTCCCTTCACGTCTGCCGCGCTCTCGGATGCCGAGCCCGCCCCGGGTCAACCAAAGAAGAGCAGGAGCATGTTCAACATGAAGAACGCGAGTACCGATAACATCAGTATCGCGAGTGCGGCGAGTAGTGCGAGCATGATGATTCGGAAGATTGGTAGCTTGGGAAAACTTGCCAAGAGAAATTCGTGGGTCCCCTTCGGCCCACCGTGTTCCTCGATCGTCTTCTGGGACGGCGCGTACAACCTTGATTAACTCGACATCTGACACTTACCCTTAGGATGTCTGGCATCTCAAGCATGTTCAAGGACAAGGAGAAAAAGTTCAAGGACACCGACGATCTGGAACCGACAAAAAAGAAATCCAACCTTTTCCGATCAGGAAAGAAAGGGTCTGCGCCAGCTCCGTCCGTCACTCATTTCGCTGCTGAACACGATCGAGACCAAGATCAGGTCATCGGAGGCCTCTCGCCGGCTGCGGCCCTCGCCCGTCAACATACCCTCAAGTCAAAGGCTGAGCAACAGCAGGACGAAGCCAGAAGAACGAGTAGCGACGTCCCACCGACCTGGGAGAAGAACACTGCGACGAGGCATGGCGAACTCGCTAGGCAATCGGGGGAATTTTCAAAGCCTGGAGCGAGACTTAGCGACGAACAACAAGATGGCAGGAGTATCATGGATAGTGAAGATGAACTAGAAGGAGAGGGAGATGGTGGCGTAGAGGAGGCGAGGGCAAGATTTGGCGCTGTCGCTGTGGATGATGGAGAGGGTCGGGATTGGGATAGTTGGGGAAGGACGAGTGCGACGAGACCCAACGCTAGACCGGTACGAGGTATTCTCAAGGGTGAGTTTCCTGACTGTCTCTTGTGAACTGTCTAGACACCTGACTCATCCGAGCCGGACTATCTCTCCCATCTCTTTTTGTCCTGCAGTCGTCTCTTCATACTCCGTCGACCCTCATCTAGAAGCTCCAGACGCTGTCTGGAACCGAGTTCGTTCCAATTCGACTGAACAAGTCGTCACCAGTCTAGTCCCTCCCTCGCATCATCAAGCTCCAACTCTCACTCGCATCCCTTCGCCTGACCCGGACCACATCGACGGACTGTCTCACAACCATCCGCCGAAATCACCAACCCATGCAGTCAATCACGTTCACAGCAAGGAAAACTCAATCACGGCGGCGTCATCTTCGGACCCGACGTATGATCCATTCTCGCCTTCATTTTCGCCGTTCGACAGCAACGTCACCGCCGATTCGACCGCCAATCGACGACTATCGTTTCCTTATGCCAATCCGGCACACAACTCGTCCGCTCCAGCTCTCAGTCATTTTAACTTAAACGGAGAAGGTGGTTCTTCCTCTGGGGCGGGCGCGGGCGGACCGGGTTTGGGTCACCGAAGCGTGACGGCTCCGGTTCAGAAGAAGGAGTTGGTTTGGGCGCCAAATTGTGCGGTCTACCATACGTTCCATGGAAGCGAGTATGATCGACGTAAGTAATGATATCCCCGCTTGATGCCCTTTTGTGTTTCCTCCCTTTCTGCTCTGATCCTATACAAAGCCAACAATGTCTTCAGGAGCCCCGCTAATCGGCCTATTCTTCTCCCCCCCCCTTTTTTTAAAAAAAAAATAATAATAAAAAAATCTGTTGCTCATTATAGGATCTGAGCCAGCGACATGCAATAGATTAACGCCTCAATTGGCGCAAGAAATCAAGGCGTTCCTCAACCAGTACAAGCTCGAAGAGATGGAAGTTCATCCTTCGTCTCGCGTCTTGTGAGTTTCCTCACCCTCTTGCTTTTTCCCCTCCTTCCCCCCCCTCCTTCCAGGCGCGCGTCTAAACTCCTAATCCACTCACTCAATGACCAGCACTCATTTCTTCCCCTGAAAATTGCATCAACGACCAATCATTTAGCACGCAATACTTTGGATAGACCTGAAACGGAATTCCTTGCTCTCATCCGCTTGTTCACTTCCCTTTCTCTCTGGATCTTTTCTTTTGTACAAGATCCCTCATCATCTTCTCGGCCTCAGCTAAATTCTCGAATCCTACCTTTCTCTCTCTCTCTCTCTCTCGATCTCTCCCTCAAATCATTAAAAATCCACTTCATCAGTTTCCTTTCTTTGCTCTTGAACCGTTCTCCCAACCTTTGCATGACGCCCAGCACGCTCTTGTTTACTTTTTCAGCTTTCCAAATTTCTACCTCCAACCTCAACCAGTACACTTCGTTCCCCTGCCCTCCCCCTTACCAAGGGAACAAAACAACAAACGACACACACAAACCTCCTTGAACATTCTCTCTATTCTTGTTTCTTCCTTTTCCCTTCTCATTGCTCTCAGACCCTACGCTTCCTTCTTCACCTTTGCACGCCCATCTTCTTTTTACCTTCCTTCTTATCCCCC
>BCKM01000006.1:211595-247464 GCA_039545415.1 Udeniomyces megalosporus | reverse complement strand
CCCCCCCCCCCCTCCCCCCTCTCTCTTTCGCTGTGACTCCTGCCAAACGATCGCGCTTAGCTTTGCTTTTTTCTTTTTTCCGAGGAAGATGACTCTTTGAGGGGCAAGGATAGAGACTGAGAGTTTGTGTGCGTGATTAGATAGAGAAGGTCACGAGAGTGTAGGAAAGAAGCAGAAGAAGAAGAATCAAGTTGGGGGGGAGAAGGGAGGGGAGATCAAACGGAGTAAACGTCGTTTCGAAAAGAAAAGAAAAAAGACAAGAGAGAAAGTATATAAACAGAAGGAAACAAGAAGGGGAAGAGAAGGAGTCGAGAGGAGAAAAGTTGAATGAAAAGTTGAAAAAGTAAAACGGGTTGATGTAAGTTTGAGATGGTGAAGCAGTATGAAGAGAAAGTTTCGGTTAAGTGGAAATTCGTCAAATTGGAAGGAAGAAGACGATGGAGTGAACATGTGACGTTGGCAGTCGCTTCATGGGGTATGTGCTTTTTGGGTGTATGGAGATCACGAGGAACGATCTAAAGTGCGAAGAAATGACGACTTCGACCTGATGTCGGCGGATGATAATCGGGGACAGCAAGGGCACGTGCAGAGAGTGAGAGAAAAGGATGAAGAGACAGAGGCAGGAAGACAGAGGATACTGCGTCACGAGGATTCCTTCGTTTCGTCGTGATCCCTGTCGTCGTATGAATCGAGTCCAGCTCTAATCGATGATGACGATTCCTTGGGGGTAATGGTGTTGTTTCCCTCCATCTCCTCTTCTTCGTCCTCTTCCTCGTGTTCATTGTCGTCCTCTGACTTCCGAGCCTCTCCTTCGTCTTCGGCAGTTGCATCGGACATCGATGGACGCTCGTCGCCTGCTGGGTCGTCTTCACCTGGATTCGTATCGACGCCAGGAATCACAATCCCATCGTCGCCAATTGCTTGAAGGGAGGAAGCTTTATCACCCCCATGTTCCTGACTAGATCTCTCCTTCGTCTCCCCATCCTCCTCCTCTGGTGACGAAGGAAGTCCTCCAAATCCTCTATTCCGAAGGGTGTTGAGGATGCTCATCGCTTGACCACCAAAATCATCACCACCTCCAATGCCCATCTCTCCCAGTAACCCAGCCGTTCCCCCACTCGGACCACCGCTGATGGCGCCAAGTAGGTCCCTCGATGAACCAGAGTTTGAGAGGAGATTACTCGACGAAGCTGAAGCCGAGAGTAAAGAGCTTGAGGTATTTCCCCCGCCTCGGGCAGTCCGACGAGTCCGACGGGGTTGCATCGACTTGAGGGAGTCCATGATGTTGTCCATGACGGGTGCAGTCTCGTCGATCCGAGCATCTCTCTCTGCTTTCTCTCGAGCTCTTTCTTCGGCGGCCTGCAAGACCATAGGGAAAAGAAACGACACAACGTACGTATCTGAAGTCAGCCCGAGACGGTCCACTGAAAAAAAAAAAAAAAACAGATAAACGAAAATGAGACGACGGTAAACCTTACCTGCTTCCTCCGGGTCTTGGCCGCTTCGAGCTCGGCCCAGGAGAGGTTCTGCTTCTGACATTGCTGTAAGAATCGGCGCGATGAATTCAAGATTAGGGTTCAGTTCCCAGATCTAGGATAGTCAGATGAGGAGATCTGCTCGTACCTTGTACGAAATGACAAAGGTCTTGAAAATGCCGAAGAACACGTTGGATGTCGTTGTCTGATCCTCTCCAAAGTACCGAAGAACGTCATGATAACTGGCCTCTGCCATGATGCGTTTGTCGTTGAGGGCCTCGATCCGATCACGGGCGTCAGCGATGAACCGGAGCATCCGTTGAGAATATCGATCCCCTGGAATCGGTTCGTCCATCAAGTGAGTCTTGATCTCGGCTTCGATCGACTCGAGTTCATCGGCGAGCTCCTTCCGACCGATGCCGACGGGTTTGATCTCGTCTGAGAGATGAATAAGAATCAGCAACGAGAAAGGATGGCGTGAGTTGATGAGCATGAACCAACAACAGCGAGGGAACTTCACTCACGACGCGATCCCTCCGAAACTTTTTCAAGCTCGTCCAGGAAGCCTTCCATGTCGTGGAAAAGATTTGAGACTGTCCTTTCCACGAAATGAAGTAGATTCTGACCCTGTGGCGATTTTGTCTCCACGAGCTATATATATAAACAGCAAGAGAAGAGATTGGGTCGGGACCGGGAACGCATGTTCAGCCGCCGCATCATCAAGATGCCGAAACGAACATCTCAATCTGGAGCGATGGAAATACCTTATTAATGCTGTCGATCTTGAACCCAAACGCCCCGCCACCATACGAGTTGCCGTTGAGATAGTTTCCAATGAGAAGGATTAGGGAGAGGAGCTGCCTAAACTTGGAAGCGTTTTGAAGTGCAACTGAGGCCTCTCGGACTTGGTCGGCAGCCTATGACGGAACAATGGTACATAAAGTTCAGTTGGTGGGCTGGTGAAAGCCAAGATGGGTGAGAGAGAACCGACTTCTTCCAGTAACGAGACCTTCTCTTCGAACCTGGCCCGGTAGAGCATGCCTTTGACTCTCGCCGGCAGCCGAGGGATCTTGATAAGTTGTACCATGAGTCGATCGGCCTCGTGAAGAAGCATGAGCTCGGCAACAGTGTCAGTTTTGTGTTGAAGTAGCTTCCCGACCTGGAATCATAAAGCACAGAGACAAGGAAAAGAGAAAAGAAAGAAAGAGTAAACGGTCAGTCCACTTGTGGGAATGAGAAAAGATGGAAGACGCCAGCGTACCTGCTCCGGGGTAGGCAAAAACTTGGCAAGACTCTCGAGGAACATGAGAGTGCAATACTTCTCGTCGCACGATAAGATCTTGATGGAAATCTCAGATGGGTCATCGATCTTGTGACCTTTCATGAAGATCTCTGATCGATGCAGGAAGTAGTACACAGAAACCATGACACGATCGTCAGTGAGGTCTGGCTCTCGCCGAGTGGCATCGACCTGAACCATTACAAAGAAGTACTGACCAACCATCCTTCGAATCTTGGGTTCCAGAACGCTAAGGAGTTCGACCTGCTTTTGCTTGTCTAAATCGTAGATCAAACTCAGTTGCCAGAAGAAAGATGGAGGAATAAAGTAGACCAACGACTGACCGATCTGAAGCTTTGCATCCTGCGAACTGAATGTCGCTTCCATCTGACTCCAAACGTCCATCGACCTTAATCGCTCTGCCCACTCCAGTTCAACCTGCTCGTTGTGCGCATTGTTCGTGCTCCAGACAGTGGGTTCGTCCGGTTTGATCTCTTGGATTTTGGTCCAATGAAGCTGTCGAACCTTGGCAGAAGCCTTGTAAGCGACGTTTTTTCGACTCGCTTTTGATCCGGAATGATCGAGCGAGGCAGTCGAGTTGTTCCCGGTACTACTTCGAGCAGCGAGCGTCTCTGCGAGCGTCCGAGGTTGAGCTTGGTCGGATGAGGAAGAAGCAGGGCGAGATTTGAGAGAAGACAATCCACCTGCGATGCCTCCTAGGAAGGCAGGTCTTGGGATGTCGCTATATGGTTTCTTGGAATTGGCAGGAGAGGTAGTCGATTCGTCGTCGGTTGCATCGGTGGATTTGAGCTTGATATTTGCAGAGGAGATCTGAGCGAGGAAAGGATGGGGTCGGCGTGAGGATAACGGTTTGTCGGATTCGGAGGCGGTTGTTGTATCGTCTTCATCGTCGCTGTCGGTCGACTTGCGGCTGTTGATCTGAGCAAAAAGGCCCGCCATGGGATGGTTGGCTGGTCGAGTAGACGTAGAGTTACTGGGCGCGGTAGGACTGCTAATGGAGTCGTCGTCGGTCTCGTCGTCCCGAGGTTCTGACTCCTGCCTCTTGAGCTTGAACGCGGCGGCGAACGGATGGATCGGACGATCGATAGTGGAAGCAGAAGGACTTGCAAGACCTGTCGATATTGATGGAGGAGTGACAAGATCGATGGAAGATGCCAAACGTGGTGTTGAGTTGTCAAATACCGGAGCGCTTGAGGTAGTCTCGGAGGCATGATCTTGTAACTTTTCGTCATTCGTAGTGACGATATGGAGCTCGTGGTCTTCAGAGAGCGTCTGAAGCCCGATTCCCTCATTGGCTGTCTCCACAAAGCTGACATTGTTACCGTTTGAATGAGAGACGGCCCTGGACTGTCGTTGGCTCGAGGAGCCATTGAGGAAGCTCTTTGGGTCGTTTCCAAGGGAAGACGACGCGATGGAAGTTGCAAACGTTGAGTCCGTTCGGCTGGTGAAGCTGCTGGCCCGATGGTCCGTTGTGGCATCGCTATCGCCCTCATCGCTACTGTGTCTACCATGTCGAGCGCTGCCAGCACCTCCTCCAGAAGGCGGTGGCGTGTGAGGGACAGTAGCAGCAGCATCAAGAGCCTCTTGATGAGGCGTTCGGACCGGTGCAGATGCTGATCGCGAGAATCGTCGACCATTGAGCTCCTCGAGGAATCGAGAGGGTAGCTGAGGTGTTCGTTGATTCAGACCGAGCGTGGCTTTAGACCGATGCAGGTCGACGTGACCACGAGCTGAGCGAGGTGTCGCTCCAGGCGAGTTCTAAATTGCGGGAAGCCCCTCGTTAGGGGTCAAGGACGAAACCGACCAGCTGGTTTGAGAGGATTGGCTTGACTCACGAGTTTATCTAGTCCATCTGCCAAACTTTGCTCGATATGCTCCCTGACCCTCTCCTCTTCTGCATCCAAGAATTGAGATCCACTCTTGACTTCCTCCCTCTTGGCCTGGTTTGATCTCGCTTTACCCTTTGACTGGACGAGGGGGATCTTACCCTGCACGAGTCCGATCTGTGGTGGCTCAAGTCCATCACTGCTACCGTGACTTCCCTCCTCGCCTTCTTCCGTCGGATCGCTACCCTTATCGCCACCAGCTCCAGGTTCCTTCCTGAATTTTCGATGGCGACCCTCAAGCGTCTGGATTGTCTTCTTGAGTTCGTGCTGACGTTCGAGATTCGCGATCATCTCCGCCCGATCGATCTTCGGCCCCGAGCCATTCTTTCCCTCGGCGGCGACGTTCTCTAGTTCCCTCGATTCTCGAAGCATGTTGAAGAGCTCTTGAATGCGGAGTTCGAGACTGGCGATCCTCTCCTCGTACATCCGCTTCATCTCCTCGAGCTCGACTTCGAGCTTTTTCGTCGCAGTTCGGGAACCACGAAGAAGCTCTTCAGTTGCGGACAGCTTCTCATTAAGTTTCTGTACAAGTCCTTGACCTGACGAGGCGAGCTCCTCTTCGACGGCGGCTTTTTCGAGCGCGAGTTGTTGGGCGGTCGCTTTCATCTCGGCGGCATGTGAGAGAGCTTTGTCGAGTCGATCTTGATCGGCGAATCGGTTGACCACTTTGTTGACGGAGACGCCCATCAAGGACGAGAAATCCTGGTCGAGTCCAGCACCACCCTTTTGATCGAGGACGACAGCCGAGATGAGTTGATCGATGAGTTGGAAATAGCGGATCCTCGTGTCATCGTCCTCTCGGATGAGGAGAAGATGTTGCATGGACGAAAGGAAAAAATCGTGGGCTCGGGTGCCTTCGACGGAGGAGAGTAGGGCGTTGAAGACGTCCAGAGGAGCACCCATATCCCTGAGAACGTCCTGGTTGAACTCGCGAGCGATCTCCCGGGCATCGTCTTCTGCTTCGGATTCGATCTGATTGATGAGACGATCGATGGCAGTGTGGCCGAATTGCTTGAGCTTGTCGAGTACCCTCTTAAGACCGCACGCCTCCATCTGAGACCGGAGATGGACACGAATCTCGAGCTCGTCGACGACGGTCGTTACAGCATGGATCAGGAACAGGTTGGCCATCTGCATAGGTGAGAGTGAAAGTAATTAGCGTTGCTGCCGGACCCTACCATGCCAATGATTGAAAAACTTACAGCGTAATCGTTTAAACCACCCTCTCCGACGCTCGTCACAGCACTTCCCAAACCTTTTCTCAGATCCTCGCTGACCCCGACCAAGCTGCCCATCCTTCCTCGACCATCTAACGTCGCCAGAAACTGCTCGAACCATATGTCGAACTTGCCCGCCGTCCTGTGCAGCGTTTGAAGGGCGGAGAATGATTGAATGACAAACTCATGGCCGCGTGGTTTGTCCCAGTAGCAGAGGAAAGTAAGGATATCGGCGACGAGTTTTCGTGTTGAGAGGTGTGGTGACGAAAGAGAGCAGGCTATGTGGGTGACAATGTGAGGGTGGTTGATTGCGTCGTTCGCTCCATGCTGGAGAGGATGAGAGAGAGCATCGTTCGTGCATCAGATTATGGTCGATCCTTATCGCAGCCATCTTCAACCGACAGGAAAAAAGAAGATGAGCATAAGAAGGAGCTGACCTTGGAATTCAGCAGAATCTTGAGACACTTCATGATCTCGTACTCGAGGTCAATCTCCTTGGCTGGCCTGGAATTGACGAGTCGTTGTATCAACTTTGGTATGTAGCTGTACATGAGCAAAGATCAAAGACGTACCGATCCTCTGATTGATGCTTGTTGTTAAGTACGCCAAGTGCTGAACTCAGTACGCTTTGACCCTGAAGTTCGATGAACGATCGAAACCAGCTGGGGTTAAAAAAGCGTAGAAGCGTGAGTCAGTTGAGTGCCGCGATATTAGTATCGACGTTACTAGGTTGAGCCAGTCAACCGTACCTGACTGGCAGCGTCCGCAGAGAGACTGAAAGCGAAGCCACATGCTTGCCCGTGACCGTCCCGTCCATGAACTTCTGAATATACCTGATTACCGAAGGCTCACGAGTTAGCACAGCGAACGTCCAAGCACGTTACGTTGAAAAGAGAGTCTCAGCTCACCATTCTGGACTGTCTCGACCATAGGCACCCTTTGGATCACCTCCCATCTCTCTCGCTTGGCTCTCCCTCTTGACTCTTTCTCTTTCCTGCTGCCACTTGATCTTGGCATCGTTGAGTACTAGAAGCCATTTCTTGTCATCTGGCAAGGTCTTCAGGTCTGTCCGCGAGGCTGTCATGGCACCATTGGACGAGGAAGATTCTCGATTGGCTGTTGGTGGATTAGTTGAGTACGGAATATGAATGAAGGAGGAACACAACGTCATAGGTGGGATTAAGTAAGATCGAGTAGGATCGAATTTGCGGGGTCGAATCGTCAGCCAGTGTAGGTCAATCATTAAAGAATAGATGAACTAACCCATCAGACCCTCGAATAATCTGTCGACTTCCTCCTTGCCAGGTCTCGGAAAATAGAACTCATCGCTCACACCCACTCTCTCCTTGCCAGTATGCCCTCCTCCATAGGTACCACTACTCGAACCACCCCCAGTCGACGGTTCTGAGCCATTGTAGACGCTCCCTGTCTCAAATGTAGGGTACCTTCCTAGGCTTCTCGAGCTCACGCTAGCTTGGCTACTTGGCTGACGAGGATTCGATGCTAAGGGTTCCACAGGTCCTCGATGCGAGGAACTCATGGGTACGTAATTAGGGTGCATCTGCTGTTGCTGCTGCTCAGAGAAGGACTGTTTGTAAGGAGATATGCTAGAGGAAGATTGTTGTTGGTATGGTGGCGAAGTGGAAGAGCTGCCATAGATCGATGACGAAGGCGTAGGTAGGGGTCTCGACGAAGAGATCGATTGGGAGGACTGTGCAGTTCGATGTGACGCGACTGAGCTGGCGTTGCTATGTGTTCTGGCCAACTGCTCGTGTTGGCTGCTTTGAGGATAGCTGGAGGAGGCAAAGGGATGGTTGGAGGACGAAGACGACCCCGGCTCGTCGTGACGGGAGTTTGTTCGGAGGGAGGAACGGGAGGTTGGTTCGCGTCGATTACTGGACACGCTGCCTAAAGGAGAATGAGCATTATAGGGCAGACCATCGTGAGTCAGATTTGGGTTGGTGTTTGGGGAGGAGATTGTGCGAGACGAGATACTAGAGCAGAAGAAACGAGAAAGGGGGTCAGCAGTCGAAGCTCCTGCCCAAGCACTATACTGGTCGCCGAGCATTGCTGGAGAGCTCCCCATCAAAGATAGATCAGACCGTCACTCTAACGGCCATCTTGAACACCCAAGATGCCATCACGTCGGATCATACAACTGTCGGTTATCGTCCCGTTTCGGCATACATGATGCTATTCGAGATGATTCCCAGCCCTGACCTCCACTTGACGACAGAGACGTAATAAACGACATGAAACTCACGTCTTTGCATCTCCGACGACAACCTTCCCACCTGGTCCAAGTCGATCGTAAGGAACGCTCATGAGGCCGAGATCGCTGACTTCCCTCGCACCCCCTCCGGAGCTGCTCGAAACGGAGTGATGCGACGATCTAGATGAGGTCTCCCTGGGTATCGAACCATTCTCAGAAGGGCCTCTGTTTCGTTTCGATTTGAACATGCTTGAAGCGGGCTAGGGAGCAGAACCAGGGAGAGTGGACGGTTGGGAAGGAGACGAGAGGATAAGAAGCAACCGCGCGCGTGATGACGATAGACGTGGTGAGGATGTGATCTCTTGAACGGATTTCGGAAAGGCGAGGAGAAAGGGTGATGAGAAGGGAGGAGGGGTTATCAGACGAGCATCTGAGAGGGTCGAGGACCGAGAGAAGGTGAGAGAGGGTCTTGGAGGAGGAGAGGGTTGACGATTCCAAACAAAGAGGGGGAAGGGAGAGTTCTAACGCGAAGAAGGGTCTTTTTGTTTGTGTGCATCGCTTAGTCGTCGCTTCTAATAAACTCATATAGACCGTCATCGTCGATGTATGATCAAAGATAGTAATCTACTACGGGATGGGACCCTGGACCCACTCAAGGGACAGTCGAACTTCCTTCCGTCCCCTCGTCCGACAGCATGTCCCACTCTCTTGCCTCCTCGAGTCCATCTACTCCTGGCTCGATATTGCCGATGTCCACAATGATACAGCTCTCCTCTAGTTCGCCGAGTCGTCGGCCGCGTGATGCATCGTCCGCGTCGATAACACCGATGCCTTGTTCGGCCAGTCGGAATTCCCTCCTTATGACTCTGATGTCGTCACCGTCTTCTTCTCCCTCGCTGGTCTGCCCACCCGATACCAGAGCGAGGAGACAGTCCGGGGTGAATGAGGGTAATTATATGCCAGATCAGAAGGAAGAGATGCCGGAGTCAGTATGGTGGATCCGTCGAGAGAGTGGCGATGCAGGCAAATCGACGCACCCGAGTTCGTTTTCAAGGTTCATCGCTTCAGCTTCCGCTTGCATCTTCTCTACCCATCGTTGTAGCAACGAAGCGTTATCCTTCTTGAGGAGATCGTTGCGGGACGCAATTTGGTTGAGTTCAAGGGTAAGGGTCGTGATTTCGTCTTGTAGGTTCTGTTTAGTCCGCAGACAAGTTTGGGAAAGAAGATTGCGTATCGTGAGAAATGGGAGAAAGATCATTCTCAGCAGAGTAAGTTGCCTGAATGCAAGTGCCAAGGCACGCGCGTACATGGATCAACGACACGTACAGTCAAAGCTTTGTCTTTCTCTTTAAGTCTCTCCTGCCATTCCATTGTTGATTTGTGCCATTTAGATTCGGATTCTGAAAGCCGTCGCAGCTCGTCTGAGTCCAACCGATGCTGGTGCTCCTTCTCTTGTAGATGCTGCGCACGCCATTTGCAGATGAATGACCCAAGTGAGCCCATGGTAGCAAGTGATCGAAGAAAACCCAGGTTTTACTCACCTCAGTCATGATCAGGAGCTTCTGAGCATTCTGACCTTGCAATTTATAGACGTCAGACAACTCGCTCCGCAGCGTCGATAGCTGGCTTTCAAGGGTGCCGACGTAGGCTTGGAGTACTGGGTTGCTACTAAGGCGAGAGAGAGAGAGAGAGACGGGGTTAGGAGCGGGATGGTATATAGCGGAAGACTTGCTTCGCCCGAGACACGCGTGAAATACCGAGAGGCAGACAGGGGAAAGCGTGGAGAGGTCGAAGACTGGACGAATGCAACGAGTATCAGCGTCGGACGGCCTTTCACTCACTCCTCTCCTCCGATACCACCAGCTCCAGGGGCAAGCGTCGAAGTATAAGCGGGGCCTGACGTGTGGCCAGCTCGGCTCTCGACCCGTACTGAGGTGGCCGCGCGAATGAGTGCTTGATTCCTGTCTTTGAGTGCCTTTGTCTGCTTGGCCAGCTGTCTGTCTGCGAGTCAGAGCGAGGAGGACTCTCGTCAAATTGTGTAGAGCATGGATGTATCGAGTCAGACCAACGGACATTGATCTATGATGGTGGAGTAGCTGGACTCTGAACGATTCCGTTTGACGATGCGCTCCCGAAGGACATCTTGATATGGATGAGATGATATCGATGGGTTATGTGAGGGTAACGGCGAGGATAGCGACGCCATAAAGGGGTTGTGGACGTGCAAGGAAGGGAGTGATGGGAAGATGGTTGTTGAGGTCACCAGTCCAAAGCGAGACCTTGGAATGAATGGTCGGGAGTTTGTCGGGAGACACCTCAAGCTTTGAGGCCTCAAGGTAAAGTATCTCTCGGGTGCCAGACGGGGCACAGAAGGTACTTGATACCGCACAGGTAGCTCTGCGTCATGTAAGGCAAGCAAGAGCGAGGTCCTGGATTTCATCATCGACCCTGATGAATAATCGGTAACCCGCTAGCAGAATCGAGAGGGACCATCAATCCACTTTTCCCATGGTGTTCTTCCTCCCATGTTCCCCACGGCACTTACTCTCGAGCTTTACTGTTGATTAATCGACTGCCCTCGATACATGTGATCTTGGTCTCGATCTCTGCTCGTGTTCATCATCAGCCGTCGGGCGATTCAAATCATTTCATCTGTAGATCATCATAAGATATCAGAGAAGAGGATTCAGGTCTTTGTTCTTCCTCCTCCGTCCTTTCTCTCTCCAAAACGCGCCCGACTCGTCCGGCCAATCTTCTAGTCTGCCAATCCATTCAGTCAAGCGGTTACCAGCCCCTTATTCAAGTGACCTAGAAGAACAACCCTATTCCCGCTCTCACACCACTACCCGTCGTCGTCGCAGTGACAGTGGCAGAATCGTTCGCGTCGAACTCATCGACGTGCTATTTCGTGTTTTTTTTTTTACGATTGGTTGAGCATCAAAAGTCAATATTGAATGGCCTCTCTCTCTCTCTCTCTCTTTCTACTTCTCATCTTACGACAAACTAACTGACCTTTGATGGTGCTCGACTCGAATTTGATAACTTGCTACGATTCTTGATGACCGATCCCGAGTTGACGGAAGGGGTGGTGGTGACGATGGATGCGGTGGGGTCGGGTGATGTTGATGAAGAATGGGACGCAAAGATGGGTGATGATGATGACGATGCTAATGATGAAGACTGGGGATTCGTGTTTATGGGATCTAATGCTGAAGGATAGAGTAGGTATGAAGTGAGAGTCTCGATTGGGATGATGAATGATGACGGTGTCCCTCCTTGAGCGGCTGCCGTCGTCGAGAGTGAGCGAAGGATATCGAGTTGAGCATCGATTTCTGAAGAAGGAGGTTTTTCAAATCCTCCGCTTTGATCCGGTCGTGGTAAAATTGATTCGAGTCGACGCCGAGTTGTCGGTTTGAGGAAGAGTGAGAGCAGATTGAGTTCGGATGAGACTTGTTCCAAGATTGCCTGGCAATTGGGTTCAGACATGGTGGATGTGGATACGATGAGACGGTAGAGGAATTCGATGTTGTTGTCGCTCGACGAAGTATTGATGAATGAGTGTTCGAGGACGGTGCGAATGATTCGTTCGAGACAAGATTGAGAAGAGAAGCTCGGATGAATTGGACGTCGCTGGATGATGTGAGACTTCAAGAGGTCCAGGGAGAAAGTGAGTAGCGAGCAAAGAGATTCGCTCAAGGTCGAGCGGTTGGGAGACGGGACGTGTAAGAGAATCGAAGCAGAGGCGATTCTGTTGATTGGGTCTTGTATCTCTACGATAGATTGGATAATGGTCGATAACGTTAAAGAGATCGCTGGTCCTGAGAGCGATGCGCATCCAAGAAGGTAGGATAGGGATTCGATGAGAGTTTGGGTGATTGTGATCAGAGAGCAGAGGACATTGGCATCGTTCCGGAAGATGGCTTGGTCGGCAAGATGAAAGGCAAATGGTGGCATTCCTAGGTGAGCATTGATTGCGCCGAGGAGGGTCGAAGTTGCAAGACGGAGCAGGTGGGTAAGAAGGTGAACTAATCTATCCGAATCCGGTATTTTGACAGAGTCCCCTGCAATGATATCTGAAACGAGGAATCGAAACCAAAGTTCGAGCTCAAACAACCTGTTGCTGTCAGTACCCAGATGCTCATTGCTGGTTTCCTCGATCACTTGAGTGCAGATGGTCTCGTATGATACCTCTCCCAGGTCCACAATCGAAGCCACCCGAAGAGCGATGACGGCCTTGATGGGTAGCTGAATCGCTTCGAGGGAGGAAAGGATGGTGGAAGCATTGTTTCGAATGGGACGGGATGTAGCGCAGACGGGGTTCACCAGAATTGCAGCGAGCATAGTCGAGGTCAAAGACGAGAGTGGATCGGATGATGGGATGGAGAGAAGGGCGATCGCATTGACGGTAGGACGAGATGATGAGATGAGATGAAGGGTGAACGAGGCAAAGGCTGGACATTCGATCCAGAGGGAGATGAGCTGAAGGACCGTTGATAATTGATCCCATTCCGACGAACGCATCGTCAAACGTTCTTGATCCGCTACTGACTCGCCTTGGGCCCACGCCACAAGCCCAGATTCCTCTACCAATCGGACGAGAACAGTCGTAGCCGCCTCGATCTCGACGAGGCAGATGAGGAATGACATGATGGCTTTGGGGAAGATAGCAGTAGAGGATAAGTTGATGGAAAGTGATGGACGGATGAACGCTGCAATGAGAGCATCCCTAGAATAATTCTCTACTCGATTGAGGACGATGACGCCTTCCTCTGTTTGAGCGTTCAGTGCGACGCTCCACAGCTCGAGATCAAAAACGTCCTCGCCGACCAAAAAAGCTTCCGTCAGGTCCTCCAGAATGTAATCCTGCCTCGCGAGAAGCACAAAGAAAGTCGCCGAGAGACAAAGTGAGTCTTGCCATTCGGGTTGAGATGATCGAACGTGGTCCGAGGTAATCAGAACAAGGAGGGAAGCGAGGATGAGGCGGACATTGGCCAGGGATAGGATGGATGTTGAGAGGGAAGGCGTTCGATCAAATTCAAGACGCTCAAGAATGTGATGGAGCGTGAGTTGGATGCTGGAGACAAGACGGAGTCCATCGGCAGGCTCAGGGGCAGTGGCAGAGGTGGCGTCAAGGTGAGCGGTCTGGTCGACCTGGTTTTCGACTAGACTCTGATGAGCGTCGGATTCGATAGGCATTACATCTTGTAATTTGCTGGATAGGTTCTCCAATCTGACGAGAAGAACGGATAGACGGTCGTCGAGGGAGAACGATGCGGAATCGATTTCGACTGGAGCGTCTGGGGCATCCACCGTGTCCAAATCTACATCCATCGGATTCAGCAGGGTAAATGATCCTCCCTCTTTCCCCTCTGGCGTCCCAGATATATTGCTACGACTGGTGGTCGTAGCTTTGGACTCAAGGTCATCGTTGCCCCAGCAACCTTCCTGGATCTGACGCGCCAGGGCGAGACTTGTATCGATACCCAGAGGCGAGTAGGACGTATCATCTGGTTCGATTGGAAACATGAGGTTGGAGTAAAGAGACCAATCGGGCGAAGGGGGAAGAGAAGGACTAGGCATTGGAAAGCCGTAAACGGAAACGGTAAGCTGTTGGAAGGAGCCTCGAAGGATGATGATGGAAGAGGATGCTTCTTTGAGTGGGCTTCCAAGAGGAAACTCGTACGCCTCGACTAGACGAGAAGACGAATCGTTTAGTTGTGACGATGAAGGGATCTTGAGAACGACACTGTGAAGAGAGTTCGGTTTCCACCCGATAGGTTCCGACTTCTTGTCGTGATAACGAGCGTTGAAGAGGCAATCAATCCTCGAGTCCGGTAGGAGACCTTTACTTTGACCTTCTGAGTCATGGTACTCGAATGTAGGGCGATGATGTGGGATGATGCGGATAGAGTGAAGGATGATAGACTTTGGGAGTCGTATTGTCGCCAGGTAGCTGTCTGGAGGGGATAGATAAGGATTGAGGGTAGCGTGGAAGAGGAGTGTGGGATCGGAGGCTTCCATTGTGCCAAAGAGCGAGGGTATAAGGGTAAATGTTGGGTCTACGATGATGGTCAATGGTCAATTTCAGTGATTGAGCCCAAGAGGTGGCCAGATTGGGCCAGACCAATGCTCGTTGCTTTTTCTTTTTCTTCTTCTTCTTTTCCTTCTTTCTCCTCGTGCCAGTCACCTATCATGTAGTTTGGCCTCGATTACTATCGTCGATCTAGGCTAAATCGTCCGACCTGCTACGCCTTGCCCATCTAGCCGCCTCTTTCTTTCTTCGTCACCCTCGCGTCTCTCGATCCCGTTCTCATCCACCACCAAATCTCGCTCGTAGTCCTTCTCCTGCAGAGCCTCAAGCATCGTCCCCTTTGAGATTGTTCCACCTCGGCTACCTATACGATGCTCCTTCTCAGCTCGCTCTCGAGCGGCTTTTGCTCTTTTCTCGTCGGCAGCCTGAGCTTCAGCCAGCAAAGCAGAAGCAACCTTAGACCTCGAACGCTGTATAACACAATGAAAAATCAGCTTAATGTTCGAGGCAGGAGGGAAGATAGATAAAGGTTTTACTCACAAGTCGCTTCCCATAAATGAGCAGAATGAATGGACAGCTTCCAAGTGTAAGAGCAATGAAACCCAGCAGAGTCGAAGCCCTACGAGATACAAAACAGGAAAAGTTGTTGTCAGGCCAAGCTGTAAGCAGGACAAGTCGATCAGGAAAAATGTACCAACCAGGGGTAACCGAGACCATCGTAGAGTGCAAATGCAAACAATGGACTGAATGGACACCGTTGAGTCAGCGATACATACCCGTTTTGTCACTTGTTCACACGTCCGATACTCACAAGACGCCAGCAAATAGATTTCTGACTAGTGACTGGGATGCTTGTGCAGAACTCGAGAGTCTCTCGTAAGCGTCCGCGAAACTGCAAACAGAACCGTCGGTATATCAGCGAGGGTAAAAACGACCCACTTGGCCAGCGCAAGTCAACATACTATGAGAAAATAGCAGTGTAGCAGAGGAAAACACTGTTCGAGTATCGTTCAGAAGTTTACTAGATCAGAAACAAATCGTGCAGCTTAGTGAAAAATCAAGCCATGCGTACCCAGCGTTGACGACCGTGAGACCGATGCATGGACCAATCCAGTGGGCACTAGGGATACCTGTACCAGCATAGATGAAGATGCCAAGAGGGAAAACCAAGCCGCCGACTGCTGCCCATCGAAGACGAGCCTCCGGCTCAGCCTTGCCAGTGGGGCTTTTGCGACAAGCGTTGTGGTAGTGACGTTCCTGGAATCGGAGATTAAGAATAAACCCGATAATCCCTCCAATGCCGGTAGTGCTGAAAGAGAAATAGACATGTGATGGTCAGTCGAAGTCAGAGAGGCGGAGGGCGAGGAAAGGGTCAGGACGAACATCAATGCGGTACCGCTAAGTCCGACCCCAAATCCGAACTGTCGAAAGACTATCGACGACGACGATATGAACAAAAAGATTGTCCCCCAGCACATACCGACCCAAACAGAAACGGCAGCAACGATAGGTTCTCTGCGAGGGACAAGGGAGGCGAGGTAAGTGGATCAAGCACAAGGCTGGGCGCAAGGGACAGGAAAAACACGAGAATAACACTGACGTAAACAGGAACTTGATGGGTCTCGATATTGACACGGCCACCAAGGCCTTGAGATCACCTCGTTCCGCATCTCCCGGTGCGGCATGCAGTTTTCCTGTCTTTTTGGTGAGGGCGATGGCCCTCTTGGAGAGAAGAAGAGATCCTCGGGTTTCTCTCAGAACGAGACAGTTCGTGATGAAACTAGCAAGGCCCATGGCACCTTGGATCCAGAACATCCATCGGAAACCAAGCTCCTGGTTGACCCATGCGAAGACGACGGGCCCTGGATGGATGTGGAATGAATTTGCACACAGATCAGCAGACGCAAAGACTTTAATTGGTTTCTGCGACTTTCACTCACCTATTCCTTGGAACAGCCATACCCACAACGAGTAGAGACTCATGGCGAATCCTCTTGTCTCTGCTTCTACGCAGTCCGCAATCGTACCCCCCACCATACTGTTACCGACAGAGGCACACATTCCTAAAGAGATGATCAAAAGTTGATAGGGAAGTTAGACAAAGGAAAATACAGGACACTCTTGAACGAATCGACGCTTCTCACCTTGCTGATCATTGCGGAACCAGCAATCAGACAAAACATCAGCAAAGGAAGTGGGGTCGGGAATGTAACAGGATAGACTTACGACGAATCGCGCAGCGAGGATTCCTCCGATGTTGGGACTTAAAGCCTCTGTGAACGATTGACCACGTCAGCACCTCACAGATCAAGTTCCCCAGTCGTATTTAGAGTAGTTGAGTTTGACAAGGCATAACCCCATCGTCAAAGTCAAGCGAGACGCACGCGGGATGAATAGGAGGCAGAAGAGAGCCGATGTAACGAGGTAAATCTTGTTCCTGCCAAACACCTCTGAGAGAGGAGCTAGAGCTAGTGGAGTGAACGCGATAGCGATGAGGTAGAGAGAGTTGCCTAAGGTCCAGATTGTCTGTGAGAGCCCTGGCCACTCCTCCCTGGCAGAGGCGTAACCTGAAGCGAAGGCTGTTGCGTTAGCGGCAGTCAAGCCAGTGATGGTGATGGCGACGACGATGATGGACCATTTGCGACGTGATGGCCAATTGAAGGGATTCTACAGGTCGTGAAGAAAAATAGTGAGACAGCCAGATTTGAATAATTTTAGACTGGATTGAGGTGGAAACCCTCACCTCTGGGTCTCCCTCAGGCCAATCAATATACACAATTTCCTCTCTCGTCCTGACATCGGTCAGGGGTTCTCCAAGTGCTCCTCCTCGTCCGCTTCGTGTTGGATAGAGTCTGCCGTCGAGCTCAATCGTCGGCTGTCTCCCTATAGGAGGCGCCCAAATCTGACCGGCGTCCTGCCCCTCGACTTGATGAGTCTCAGTTTGTACGGATGACAGCGAAGACGTTTGATTATTTTCTGGGGGAGGTGCACGTAGCGATGGCGGTTTGGGTTCGAGGACATAAGGAGGTGAAGATCTGTCGGTCTTGAGCGACCCGACCTCTTGATCGCAGACGGTGTCGGTGGCGCTGGGTAAGACGTCAGAGAGTGAGGTGGGCGTCCGGTCGGTGAGTGATAATGAGGAGGAAGTTGAGATAGGCATGCGTTTCGAAAGAGTGGGGGGTCGCGGCAACGGCGCTTAGGGGAGAGGGGCTCGAGCGGAAGGAGCTTGGGCGACTAGGACGTCGTTGGATTAGAGAGGTTACTGTAGAAATCTGAGTGGGTGTATGGCAAGGGAACCTAAGGGATTATGATTCTAGATTGAGGGGAGGGAGAGGGAAGGAGAGGTTGGCTGAGGATGACTGCGATTTGGAGGATCGAGTCAATTTCTGGCTTGACTAGTCGATGCTGCATCCGAATTACCGGCAAATCAGTTTTTGATTTGACCAGGGCCCGATACTTTTTCTCTCTCCTTTAAAATCAACGAGATTTCTCATAATTTGATCCAATCCTTGCCATCACTTCCTCGCCTTCACATAAACCAGACCAACTCGATCGCCTTTCGACCATGAATCCTAGAGATCCCACGCTATAGACTGTCCACCGGCGACCATCATCACCATGTCACTTCCTCGCCTCGTCTCATCTTCGTCCTCCCATCCAACATCGACATCATCATCGCAATCAGCCCATCCACCAGTATCTCCTCAGCCGCGTCGTTTTCCGATCCCAACCCCTCGACAGCTCGCGTGCGTGTCCGGATAGTCCCCCTGCCGCTGATCCGACGACGCTCGCTCACGATTCACTCGAATCACCCTTTCCTCTCAGCAAGGCACTCTTGCTAGTTCCTGTCTTCGCCTTCGTGTCCGAGAACTTGTACTCAGTAGTTTCAGTGCAAGGGAATAGCATGTCTGTACGTCTTTGAGCTGCCGACAAGCTGTCAGTTTCTCTCCTTATTCGTTTCGTCGTTCCCTTCTTGGTTGGCAGCTGACCCCGGTGTGATCTCATGTCAGCCCACACTGAATCCGCCTGGACACAAGTGGCGCGACTATCTGCTCCTCGACAAGTTGAGTCGCTTCTTGCCCAATCCCTGGCAAAGGGGGGATATCGTCACGCTCTAGTCTGTCCTTCTCCCACTTTCCAAATTGATCAAGACTGGCAGATTGACCTCGTTGGCTTGTCTTTCAATTTCCATTAGTTCGCCGACGAGTGAAACCCGCCGTCTAGCTGTCAAGAGAATCCTAGCCATCGAGGGCGATACGGTCCGGACAATGCCCCCATGTCGATCACCGACCATCAAGCTGGGCAAAGGCCAGGTCTGGGTGGAGGGAGACAATCTAGATGATAGCAAAGATTCCAATCACTATGGACCTGTACGTCTGACTGCGTCTTGGCTGAAGATAATTCGTCGAATGCCCGCTGCCGTCTCGTGGTGGATTGTGCGTACTGACCAAAGGTTGTCCGTTCTACGACCAGGTCCCGATATCGCTCATCCAATCACGTGTCCTCGCCGTCATCTCCCCGCCCTCCAGGTTCCAAACGTTCCCATCTGCTACGATCCCACCTGTAGCTTCATCCTCGAAGGTTCCTCAGCCTCCTCCGTATCCTCCTCCAGCTGATCCAGCAGCTCCTTATGCGCATCGACTCGTTCTGCCGCTTAGTTCAGCCAATATCAGGAATGCTGCCAAGTACGGACGGGCAGATGGCGCAGTCGGATGGGGCGGAGAAAGAGGCCTTGGAGAGGGCGAGATGGCTCAGGAGACACAAGGAGAATGGGAGAGGATCAAGGAAAGAAGAGCAAAGAGATACGTCGCTGGATCATGAATGTCTTCGTTCTTTCGAAGTCTGGTCGACAGTCAGGCAGTCTCCGTGAATAGCAAAGAACGTAGTAACAATTAGACAACAGAACGACATTCTCTCTCTCCGCCCTCTCTCCAACGAAAATCATGGTCCTCCTATCATCAACATCAAGGCATCGATCTTGCCAGCAGCTCACTGAAATCCAGGCATTTAGCTCCAGATCAAGACCTCTTGAGACTGCAAGCTAACCTAGTTCACTCACGCATATCGTCGTTGCATCATCCCACCCTTGTTGTTGTTTGCTTGAGCAAACGGTAGCAGGGAAAGCGAGATCTCAAGCCAAGACTTTGCCGAAGTCAGGTTGGAGGCGTTGAACTCGTCGTTACCTTGATTCCAAGCCGTCGCTAGGAGCTTTTCGTAACATGAGATACAGATGACTGATCCTCGATCAATATGGCTACATATCTGAATGATGAGAGGTAGTTTGTTCGCGACTTGCCCAGTCAATTTCTTCTTGGGGATACTGTAAGATTTGGCGCCACGTGTTCGCGTCAGCTCCTCGATGGGTCCGATTGAGCAGACGAAGCAGACTGGTTCACCTTCATTTCACTGTCACCCGCATGGACCTGACATAGCTCGACGGCTTGTGAGGCAAATACTGAGAACAGATAACTGGAAGTTGAGCCTGAGAAAAATCAGATTTGATCGAGGATGCTCGACCGACCGTACCTTGAGCCTTGGACGTGTTTTGTCCGCCACCTCGAGCAAGGAGTAGAACAATGAGCGTCCTTAACCAACGAGAAAACTTATCAAGACCCCTCAGGTGTCCGAAGTTCAGGCTGCCAGTTAGGAGTTTCTGGGAGATGATAGTCCCGTAAGCAAACAAGATGACCACTGTCACGACCGATAGAAATCTAGACTCACTTCCAGGACGGAAAGAGTGATACTTTGCGGGCACGCTGGACGAGTCCAGATGATGTTGGCTAACGACTCGAAGAGAGACGAGGACGTCGCTATAGAATCGGATGCAGTCTCCTTCTCGAGTGCGACGGACGATGTCAGAAGCGATACATTAGAAGTGACTATAGGCGGAATAAGATACTATCGAACGATTATGCTCACTCCAACAATCTGCTCGGCTTGATCCCATTGTTGCAGTTCGCAGAAAGACTCGACCTGAATCCGTTGGGCTAAGATCAATCAGATTGTTGACTCCTCGCAGTGCAAGGTAGGAGAATGAGGTCTGACTTGGTATATTCGCAGCACTTGCACCATCTGCCTCAGCTTTTCTTGTTTGGTCGAGTTTGTCTCGGCGTCGAGCACACTCTGAATTATCGCAAGAGACGAAGGGGCAGATTGCTTTGATACCCTGGTAAGTAGATCAACCTGGGCACGATGTGAGAGATCCGGCCACTAGAGTAGCAAACTATCGTCGGTTCAGGTAAGGGACCGGTTGGATCTTACTTTGGCCTGATCTTGCGATTCCCTAGCCAAAAACACTTGAACGGATCAAGTCCAAAATCAGCGATCTACTTGAGGCATTGTAGTATGAAAGGTCAGTAAGGCGTTGGGCAGGAACATACTCCGACCTGCTGTGGCAGAATACGCAGCCAATGCCTTCGAGAATCCGAGCTCGGGATCGATGGCGACTGAGACGCTCTCAAACAGAGCCATTAACTGGGGAGCAAGAGAGCTACAGTTGTTCAAAAGGCTTCTGAGACGACCTGAGTCTTAGGAAGAAGAAGCAACCTACTTCGATACTCGACTCGAATAGCTGGAATACCTCTGATTGGGGCCATGCCTGCTCACAGCCTGTGACGGCAGTGTTATAGGCTAAGCATTAAGGTCAGCTGACGGCCCGCTGCGCACGGGAGCCAAAGATTCTGACCTTGCTTGTAGAGCCAGGCCAAACTTCTCTCAAATTGAGGGTCTCCGTCATTCTTCGAGGCTGTCAGCTTGGTGGCGACTTCCACAGAAGCACGGAAGAGATCGAGAAGGGCCATGACGATAGGTTCTCTACGGCTACGACCAAAGGTCAGTTTCTGTGTTATGCATAGTCCAGCATGAGCACAGGAAGTAATCTGGGCGTACCGGTCAGAGGCGTTATCTTCGGCGAGACGTTGGAGGTTCAATCGCACGACGCATCTATGGGGACGGACTTGAGCACACTGCAACGGCACGAAGTTGAAGCAGAATCGAATATGATGCATGTGGCCCACCTCACGAGGACCAAGATCGAAACGTCCTGGGAAAGTATGACGCCGGTGCGTAGCTGCTCGAGCATAAATGTCAGGGACGAGAGTAACACCGTTCTCATACTTGACTCGTTAGCGAGCTGGCTGTGGAGGATGATCGGAACTTACCCATCAGTACGATCCGAGATGAATCAAACCAAAGAGAGTATGAGGGATGGACTGACGTAGCGAGGATGAGCAGTTGACTGTCCAAGTCTGTACATTTGACCATCTCGCCTACCGCAGTATTGGCTGGGGATAAGATGTTCCGCAAAGAATGATGTCAGACTCGACTAAAAGAAAATGAGTAAGGCAGAAGAGAATTAATTGTTTCACCCTCTTCTTCCATGCCTGACGATTATAAATACCTACGTCAGCTCGCCGCATTCATGTCGCCCATGATTGACTACTTGACAAGATGTTTACCTCTTTGCGCATACATCATGAGGCGAAGATAGTGAGTAGAAGCCTGGTCCCACGGACACGATCGGAGCTTCTCCTTGGCCCTCTCAAAATCGTCGGACTTGATGTGGCAAAGTGCAACCTTGCTAAGGAAGTTTGGAAAAAGTTCAGTCGTTGCGAATGATCCGCTGAGAATGCCCAACCAAAGAGTCGCACCGATGGATCCTGGCAGGTTGAAAAAGATAGTAGACAGAATGAGATCCTCGCGAGGATAAAAGTAAGAGGAATTATGACATTGGGGATTGACTTACTTGGCAAAGTCGCCCTTCATCGAGCTCAGCGCGGGATGGCTGGCCAGGTCAACTGTAATGAATCGGGAACGTTAAGTCAATCTCGATCCAATGCTCACGAGAAAAGCCCGATACTCACAGCATGTTGCTGCTTCGTTTAGCTTTGGTGGAGTCAACGAGGCTGAACGCTCGCCCATTTGCCAGAGGATCTACCACCGGGAGAACGATCAGTCGAGCCTTATCCTGACCAGGATGGTAGTAAAAAGCCCATACGGTTTGGTTGGCAGCAGCAGCCGATTTGGTCAATTTGAAGCCAGACAAGCTCTCGAGGGCTGGATCGAAAAGGGTCAACCTGAAAGTCAATTGTCAGGACGACTAAGGCACAGAAGGAAGCACATATACCGTCAAGCGCCCTTTCTACTTCTCTGATGCCTCTGTCTACTGCGTTGATATCCGACTTGGCCCAGAAGCTCAGACTGAGCAAGACTCGTGCTACAGCCTCGTGATTGACGAGATCTGGAGCTACCGGAGAGAGTAATAACCGCGAGAGAAGGTGTTGGAGAGTTTGCGATTGGACCGAGCGACTAAAGGACGATGGGTTGAGCGTTATCCACTGGTGTTTAATTGGGAAGCAAGCGATGTAAGGACACGCACGAGAAGGTGGATTTTGCCTGCATGAGTTCCCGTAGGACATGATCGACTCCAGGCGTGGAGATAGGAGTAATATCGACGATCGCCTTGAAGACTTTAGAACTATCGAGCCGATTAATACAAAGCTAGCCGTTTTCGAAAGAAGAGAAGACGTACCATCACCGATAGCTTTGTCAGGCGCTTTTCGACGTTGCAGACAGTCAAGCTTGAGCCACAACACTGACCCTGATTCCACAGAGTCCTACTCGAGCAAAAATTCTGTTACCATCAAAACGACCAAAATTTCGTATTTGGAGAGAACATACCGATGACGGCATGCCATTGAGAATCTCGTCGAGAGCAGCCTCAGCTCGCTCCAGGTTCTCTGGCTTGAGCGGAAACGAGACGATATAAGCTCGAGCTGACAAAGAAATTTGTCAGTAAGATGGGCCACAGACTGTGCATCTGAAAGAGTTTTGAACAACCTATGAGTGACAGTGTCTCTTTCTGGAAGAGGGTTAGTTAGTATAAGGAATCCATCTCACTCAGACAAAGATCACGGACCTTGACTTCATCAACGTTCCCTACTCCTTCAAACAACTGAGACTCCATCCTCAGTGGTTCTCCAAGCCTCATAGCACAACTCAACCATTCGGTCGCCTGGAGACCCTGACCGGCTAGCTCGACCTCGGTCTGTTCCTTTCCGGATGAGTCACGCCTCCTGAGCAAGTACAGAGCGACCTCTTGTGCCAGCAGAATAATGTATACGATCTGTCACAGGAGATAACGAGTGAGCTTACTGGTATATGGTCGACGTTTTCTACCATGCCAGCAGCGACTCACGTCTCGAGGGGGTAATTGTGTGAGTCTGACATCATCGCATGCCTTCTTCATCATGAACCATGCAGGATCGAGCATTCCCCTGCGAAAGGAAGATTCTGCTCGAGCAACAAAGTAGCCCGTGACCGCTTTGGCTCTCTCTAGGGATTCGCCTGATTGACGAGAAGGAGCGAGACGGGACAATTGTTCCTCGTACTTTTGATATAAAGCGAGGAGAGTGATGAGAATTATGCGACTACTACGAGAACAGAGGGCACGCTGGAGGACGGACGTACAGCTGCACAACGAGTCAAGACCCCTTCGGCCTCGGCTTCTCTCCTAGCGACTGCAGATGGATATGAATCAGTTTAGGTTAAGAGGATCGGAGTTTGGGCAGCACGCACTCGACAGAGCCGATGCAGCCTTCGCCCCCAACGTGAGTAATCTTGTCAGGCCTGTAGGGAAATCTGATCAGCCAGGACATCCTTAACGTCGCCTGCAAGGTTACACAGACCTCGGATGTCCAACGGAGGATCATAACTAGCGTCTATCACTCGGAAAGCAGCCAGTCTCACTGAACGAAGCACGTCAGCTTCACCTGGTTCATCTGGAGGCTCAGAGATAAAGCTTGCCCACTTGCAGCGAAGACCTCTTCTCTCCCTGGAATCATCTCGGCCTCTCCCTCGGAGTCCCTGCCTTTCCATTCTCCGCTTCGGTTCCAGACGAAGACCCCTTCTGCATCCAGCCAATCTTGCTCCTCAGTACTTAACCCTTCCTCAGACTTTCTCGTAGATGAGACGCCGAGACTGGATGCCTCTTTCGCAATCGAGTCAAGGACCCGTATGAGGTCAGTCGGGGGTCTAACGAGAGGCAGAGGTGTATGAAGCAGGGGTTTGAGAGAGACGAAAAGTTCTGTCACGATGGAAGTTGATCCTGTTAGTACGATGCGGCATACAGACAGCAAATAAGGTGTGCGAAGGCGAGTCTATATGCGCGACGCGTAGAGAGAGGAAGGCTCGAAGGAGGACCTTTAATGGATGTGACCAGTTTGGTGGTATCCAACGTCGGCTTCTTCTTTTGGTGAGTGATCATGAGCGTATGCTGACGGGCGAGGACACAGTGAGAGGAGTGATCGACCCTGAGCGATGGATATGATGTTGGTCGTTCGCCGATTGTCGATTGACGACTGTGCGCGGAGGACCCTGACGAATAATCCAACATCCACCTTCTCAATCGCACCGTATCTCTTACATTTCTGGGCCGGGATCGATCATGTCTGCAAACGTTTCTCAAACTGTCAAGAGGGCTATCCCAGCAAGGACCACCATCGTCACCGCCCCTCGGTCCTTTCGCTTTCGTCCTTGCTCGACCCCTCGTCCTCACATGCTCGCCAGCTCTCTGGCTCGATTCCCCTACGCTTCTCGAGCTTTCAGCTGCCATAATGCTGTGATATCCCGCGCATTTGCTTCACCTACACCGAGCTCGGAGGAAGCGTACGTTTTGTATCTGGCTTGACCCGTCATTTATTCGCCTTACAGATCCTGATCCTGATCAACGTCTCTGCTTGTCTTACGAATAGGGAGATCACAGAATCGGAATACAACAAGCTTGCCAACGTCACGATGGATACGATGCACGACAGTTTGGAGGAGCTGGTTGAAGGCGAAGACGGAGCTAAGGGAGGTTGGGAAGTCGAATACAGCGTGAGTCTCGGTCAATTCGATACCAACTTGATGGTTCGCCAGATGACGATCGGCAGGATGTATGTGGACAGAGGAGCTCGAACGGTTGGCTGAAGGACATAGCTGTCAAGATACTCACGCCTACATGTGAATCTGGCATCTGCGCCATGTAGACCTCGAGCTGCGGCAAGGCTCGTCTCACTTTATCAAAGCTCAATTCCATCGTCCAGCTACTTTGATTGTACGAACTGACGGAAAGTCAGCTGTACTGATGGGTTCTTCATTGCACCTTCGGCTCACAGAGCGGCGTCCTGACCCTCGACATGGGCGATCACGGCACCTATGTGATTAACAAGCAACCTCCCAACAAGCAAATCTGGCTCTCTTCTCCCATCAGGTCAGTAGATGTAACGACCAGCGATACAGGGCGCTTTGCCAGCAGAAGCTGACCTTTGAAGCTTCTTATTGCTCCTTCTCCATCCTTCGCCTGCCCCTCACATCGCCTTTGTCCCGAACCCAGTGGGCCAAAACGCTTCGGTTACTCTCTGGAAGCCAAGCAGTGGATCTACAGTCGGGATGGGACTGCGTTGGGAGATCTGTTAAGAGATGAGCTGACGAGGATGGTTGGACGAAGGATCGAACTGGATATCGGAGATGGTGATTTATAGGAATGGTGTTAGCGTGTGACAGCTCCGTATGGAGTTCATGGGGTCGGGAAGGAAGAGGAAAGAAAGAAGACAAAAAAGGGAGCGTCATCTCGGGCTCCCCCGCTCCACCCAAGAAGAGAGGAGGAAATCACCCTTTCTCCTTCTCCTCCTCCTCTTCCTTCTCTTTGCCCTCCTCGGTTTCCACCAAAGCTCACAATGTCGACATCGGCTGTTTCCTCGACCGCATCCAAAGCTTGGGTCACCCTCCTTACCAGGGATAGTTATCTCGCCGGTGTCGTGCGTTCTTGCCTCTTCTAAAGAAGCCAGCCCGACCCTTCCGAGTCCCATCTCAGTGTGTTGACGGACCACTTCTGCTTCTTCAGCTCATCCTTGATAGGTCTCTCAAGTCAACCAAGTCGGCATACCCTCTTCTCGTCATCCTGACTCCAACCGTACCTGCCAAAACCCGATCGATCCTCGATGAGGCTGGGATCTGGTGGAAAGAAGTCGAGTTCCTGGAGCCGAAAGAGAAAGTCAACGTGCTTGTGGACCGGTTCAAGGATACCTGGTCCAAGCTGAGAGTGTTTGAGCTGGTTCAATTCGAGGTGAGTGTCGGATCGTTCGTTTCTCTCCTCAATTCGATGAAAGAGCGAATAGGTTTGATTGAAGTCCAGCCCCATCATGTTCAATGATTCACGACCTGCAATACCCGCTGACTTCGCCAATAACTCGCAATGTGCGCAACTATACAGCGTGTAGTTCTTCTGGATAGCGATATGATGCTGCTGAAGAATATGGACGAGCTCATGGATCTCGACCTGCCGGCCGATTGGATTGCTGCCAACCACGCATGCACATGTAATCCAACTAAGATGGACATCTACCCTGCAGACTGGTGAATATCGATTCGCTAACGATATCTCGTCCGATCCGATCCGAGTCAGATCGCTGACACCTTGGTTTGGCATCGCTGCCTTCATCCTCGTGCTCTTCAAGCATACCCGAGCTCTGCCCCTATACTCCTCTCACCCATCCCATGGCGCTCACTGAGCCTATTCAGCCGACTTCGACCTCTCCAAGGACGCATACCCTCCTCAACAGTGGCCTTGTCATCCTCACCCCCTCTGCTTCGCTCTTCGCCGAGATCACCGACTTCCTCTACACAAGCCCACTCATCAAAGAGATGAGCTTCCCAGACCAGGACCTCCTGGCAGAGTTCTTCAAGGGGAGGTGGAAAGCATTGGGGTGGCAGTTCAACGCGATCAAGACCCTTGGTTGGATTCATCCCATCATCTGGCGACCTGAGGAGGTGATCAACGTGTGTACTCGTCCTTTTCTGTCGTTTGTCGACTCTTCTGATGGTGCATGCAGTATGTGAACCTTTGCTGATCTCCGTCTTCCTCGTCTTCCCTCTCTATCTCTCCCTCAAGCTACACTACATCGTTGACAAGCCTGTGGGTCCATTCTTCTTCAGAATCCTTGATGATAATTACTAATCTGATTTATCCCTTTTCACCACAGTGGGCAGCTCGGATTGAGTCCGGAACCGGATCAGACGATGAACTTACTCACGGATGGTGGTGGGATGAATGGGATTCCTTTGCTGAGGAGTGGGAAAAGGAGGAGAAAAAGAAAGAGATGCTGGAGAGTATGAGAGCCGGTGGACTGGTTGCTCGTTAACCTATTTATCCAAGAGTACTTATGGAAATGCTCAGTGCTCGCATCTCAGTCGAACAGGCTAACGAACTGCGAGGCGAAGAAATTGTCGCGTGAAGTGTGGAGTAACCGATCCAAGGATTCGGACAAACGACGCCCCCTATCTCTTCTGCAAGCCCCCTCTCCTTCACCTCCTCCGAGTCCTCATGTGGATGTGTTGGATCCTTCTCTCAGCTTGCTCGCTGACAGTTTCGCCTTGGACACCGTCCGCCTTTGTCAATAACTTGATCCATCCTCGAGCCGGCCTCCGAGAGATACGAACCAAGATTGGCTTGCCAAGAGCACTCGATCTTCTACGTCGTCCCGGCCTCGATTCCTCTCCCTTCTCCCTCCTTTGCAACCGATCTTTTGTCCGCAACCTCCACTTCTCACCACATTCCCCTACCTCGTAGTTCGAACGACGTCCTCCCTTTCCACATCATCGTATCGCAACTCCCTCTCCATCCTGTCCTTCTATCCTTTCGCCAAGAGCGCTTCCGCTTGATTCCGATGCATCCTTCCTCGTACCTTTTCGCTCTCGCCTCGCTCTCCTACGCACTTGGTGAGTGGCTCTTAGTCTTCTCAAAACGTACCAACCTATGGCCTAGAGCTCAGCCGAGCTGAAGGATCGTCGGTTCGTGCTGCTGGACAGCGTCTCTCGCACCGTTGCCTCTGCGTCACATCCACGCACCTGCTGCCACTTCCCTTCAGATCGACATCCTGCCACAGTTCGCCCCTTCGACATCACCGAATGAACCTTCAAGTCTTATCAAGAGACGCCCAAAGCTTGTTAAAAAGCAAGCGGCCGATTTGGAATGGCGGGACAGGTGGAGAATGGAGGTTGACGTGAAAGGGGAACGTTACGAGCTCAGGATGGTGAGTCGTCTTTCCCACAGTGGGTGATGTGTGTGTATCTTGTTGGCTAAGAACGAGCCATACGCGTTTGCATCTTCTCTGTGTGGCAGAAACCGAACCATCACCTCATTCACCCAGAAGCGACCCTCACCACTTCTGATTCTTCCTCGCCTCTCCATCGTCATACCGTCCTCGCCTATGAGGGCACAGTGCACTACCTCTCTCCAGATTCTCCACATTCAGCCTCACTGCCACCGCCGATCGATGATGATGGGTCCTCGCTTGGGTGGGCGAGAGTGCTGGTGAACGATGCCAAGCTTGGCCTGCTCGAGGGAGCTTTCTCTCTACCCCATACTGGAATACACCATATCCAGATCGTCGATAACTATCTTTCTCACAAACATCCCCTTGATCCTTTGCCCTCTCGATCCGCTCACCCCCTCGTCATCCTTCGCGATCGAGACCAAGACTTTTCAATCTCGCAGCCGAATTCGGCCCAAGGCTGTAATCACGACAACCTCGGGTTCAACATGCACGAGGATCACCTGGTTCACAAGATGAGGTTCGAGCAGTTGAAGATGCGGGAAGAAATCAGGTTCGAACGGGAAATGGATCGGGAGTGGCGTGGGTTCTTGGGTAGGAGACAGGATGGACTTGGCAATGGCGGTATTAGCTCAGAGTAAGTGGAATTCATCAGCGGTCGCTCGTCATCAGCGTGTTGACTAGATCCCTCCGTCCATTCAGTTGGTCTGCGACTATCGGAGAAACATCAGGTTGTCCAAATACCCAGAAAGTAGTGTACACGGCTGTCTCAGCCGACTGTGAGTCCGAGCTGCAGATTTGGTCGATCTTGTGACAGTCCCAACGATCTTGCTGATCACCTTGGTATCCAGGTGCATACGTTTCGAAGAAAGGATCGTCGAAGGCTGCGCGATTGTCAATCGTTCGTGCCTTGGTCAGATGATGTTGCCATTCTCCAAGGCTAATCGTGTGACTTTGTCTCGGTCTTTTAGCTTAACGACTGGAACACCGCCTCGGCCCTCTACAAATCCACCTTCAACATCAGTCTCGGAATCATCGACATCTTCATTCCCAGTGCTTCTTCCTCCGATACGCTCGCCACTTGCCCGACAGTGGCCACTGGTTCGGCTGGTGGAAACGACAGTATTCCCTGGAACGTTGGGTGCTCCGACTCCATCACACTCAACGATAGACTCAGTCTCTTTTCTGCTTGGAGAGGATCAGAACGAAGTGGAGATCAAGCGGGTCTTCATCATCTCCTATCCGGGTGTCCAACTGGGAACGAGGTTGGTGTGGCTTGGCTGGGACAACTCTGCGTTCAACGTGTAAGTTTGACTCGAGCTTCTCCCGGCTTCGAGGTCCCCGAGCTATACACTGACGCTTTTGGCATTCTCTAGGCCTTTGGATCTGGCTCTCAGGGTACCGTTTCAGGGACAGCCGTGTCGACGAGCTCAAGGACGGAATGGCAGGTAAGCTATCGGCCATTCTACCGCTTCAACTGGGATGCACTCCTAATGATCTCTCTGCTCCTATCCGACTTTTCTTAGGTCGTCGCTCATGAGACCGGACACAATTTTGGAGCGGTCCATGATTGTACTTCAGGCTGTTCAAACGGAGCCAGGCAAGACTGCTGCCCTTATACAACTGATACATGTGATGCTGGAGGAAGAGTGAGTAATCACAGTTAGAGTGACGAAACCTTTCTGCGCGTAAGGCTAATACAAAGGTACAAACCTCGCAGTTCATCATGTCGCCTTTCTCGCAAGCCAATGAGACGACATTCAGCCCATGCACCATTGGCAATATCTGTTCCGTCATGGGTACGGGGGCCGTCAACACACAGTACGTGACTTTTCTCTCGTTCTCGGGATCACCAGGCCATGAACTTGTGCTGATGCTTCTTGCTTTCGATGAGCTCAGGTGTTTGGTAGATCCCGGATCAGTGACCTTGATTTCGAATCAACAGGTCCGTCGCTTTGTGTCTCGTCCCGCTTTTCGCTAATGCGGCCACTGATTCGACTCGCATGCCTCCCTATATCAGTGCGGTAATGGCATCCTCGAGCCAGGAGAAGAATGCGATCCAGGTTCAGACGCTACGTCTGCTTGCTGTGACCCTGCGAGTTCGTCAATTTATACTGTCTATCGATCGTACTTCTCAATCGCCGATACTGATTGTCTTCTCTTTCCTCAGCTTGTCGGTTCCGGTCGGGGGCTGTTTGCGATCCATCATCGTCGGCTTGCTGTACCGAACAATGCGCGTTTGCTTCTGCTGGAACTGTCTGTCGATCGTCACGGGGAGAGTGTGACATCCAAGAGACTTGCACCGGCACGAACTCGACCTGTCCCGCCGACAAAACAGTCAGCGACGGGACCGGCTGTGGCGCCAATGGAGCTGGACTGAGTTGTGCCAGTGGAGTCTGCACCAGTCGCGACCGTAAGCTTTCTCTCTCGGTCTGTTCCTCGTCGATCCATCGGTATCTCCTCAGCTGATGCTATTTGTAATGCCCTGGTCATAGTCCAATGTCGGACAGTCGGTGCATCGCTCGGTATCAGTTCAGCCTGCCCAGCTTCGACTTCAAACTCCTGCTCCCTCACGTGTCGAAACCCACAATCTCCCACCTCGTGCATCATCCTCCAATCTTCATTCTCAGCCGGGACGAGCTGTGGATTGGCTGGTCGATGCGACGATAGTGGCCAATGCGTCGAAACGGGTTCAGCTCTTGACAAAGCCAAATCGTGGTACACTCAGGTCCGCCTCGCCTTCTGTTCTTGGACTTTCTAAGATGTCAGCTGACACTGACATCGTGCATATCTGATGTGCTATAGAACAAGCAAATCAGCATCCCTGTCACCGTCGTCGCCGGCCTCATTGTTATCTTGCTCTTGATCGGTATCCTGAGGTGTTGCGTTCGATGCTGTTACCGTAAGAAGGATCGACGGCCACCACCCATTGCTCCGCCGCCCACATCATTCCGGTCTGTGCAGTTGTTTGTGGTGTCTGCAGAGGCCGCGACAGAAGAAGCTCAACGATCCATTCTGCATATATCTCGGTCTACTCTTCTGCTTTCAGATCCTCCCAGCAACCGCTGTTCCAACCCCCTCCTCAAGCATACTACGGCAACTCTTCGCCTGGTTATCCTGGTCCAGGGCCGCAACGGAACGGCTGGGTAAGCACACTTTTTACTCTAATCGACTGTTTGTTCGCCGACGATCTCGGCTCACTTTTGCTTCGAAACTTTGCTCCACAATCTTCTTTTTTTTTCTTTTGCCTTTCCTACGACTAACAGGTCGACCCTTCTCACTACAATGGTAGTCACGCCATACCTCGGTACTCCCGCTAGTAACCGACTCTGGTCGTACCGTCGACCTTCGTGTCGTCAATCATCGCTTCTGTTTCCTGGCATTTTTTTCCGCCCCGATCTCTCTCGGTATCTTCACGCCCCGTCAACGATCTTTATGACATCTCTTCCGTTCGCTTTGCCTTTTCACTGTATCCGGACTTTTCTCTTCTGCGTTTGGGCTTCTCAGTCTGTGATATGATACACCTCTGTTGTGAATCTTGATGGCACCTTGCTGTATATAACGCTCTTGTAGTAACCCCATTCCAGCACAGAATACGGGTCCATCAGTCACGGATGTCGCATTTCGGTCGAGTCGAATTTGGGGTGGAGAGGAAGCCTCAGTCACGCGTCCGATTGAGGGCGAACAGGTCGATCTCTAGATCGAGAAACAGGATCTCGACCACAATGCCTTTTGCGACGATATAGTATAGACAGCATGAGATGCATCCAGTCGAGATGGTATGAGCTGACGAGGGGGATTGGGGAAACGGAAGAAAGCTTGAGAAGAAGATAGCAAGAGCAGAAGAAAAAAAAAAGAAAGGGGGGTTGGGATTGAGTGATCGAACCAAAGAACACTTTCCCTCCCTCTCCCCGTCTCCCCCTTTCTCTTTCTCTCCTCCAAAGCCCCCGCCTCTCCTTCACGATCATTTCTTCTATCCTTCATTCAGTCTCATCTTCTAAATACTGGCAGCTCCCTCTCGAAGGAATCGTCAGAGCTCAACGTTCGTTTCGACATCTTCCCGTCCCCTTCTTCCCTCCCCTCACCCGCCTTTAAAGCTCACTCCCTCCTGACTTTCCCTTTTCCCTCCTTCTCGTCTCTTACCTCCTACCTCTATCTTTTGTTCCTCAACTCGTCGTATCATCTACCCAGCCCCAGCTTCTCCCACATCCATCAAACAAGTCATCATCAACGACGCGTCATAGTTCACTGCTTCGAATCGAATCGAAACCAAACAACATCATCGACCATGACGATCGTCCTCCCCTCCAAGGGCACTTCGCTGTCTGCTGGCTTCGCTTCTCGTTTTCAGGAAAACGTCTCTGAAGCATCCCTCACCGAATCCATCATTCAGCAACTTATAGCTGAACCTGAATCATCCGCAAGCCCGCCAACCTCCTCTCTCCCGCTCTCGTCTTCGTCCGTCGGACCTACAGCTGGTCCTTTGCCAACTGGTCCTGCTTCATCTACCCAGCCTCCTCTCCCCCGTCTCTTCCTTCCAGTTTCTTCACCGACTTCTCCCAGAACGGGCTGGGCAGGGTTCCTTAGACGAGGTGGTAGTCCTGCTTCGCAGTCACCAAGTAGCCCAAGCCCAGAGAGGCCACCGTCAGTCACTGGCTGGAGAAAGATCAGCTCGAGTCCGAGTGGGAGGGATTGGAACGCCGTTGGGGCTGGAGGAGACGTGGCTAGGGAGAAGATCGAGCCTGCAAAGGTCACCCGACCTACGATGGGAATCCGATCCTCTACCTGGACTGGTAGCGAGTCTTCCAACGGTCCTCTTCCATCATCGTCAATAGCTGGACCACTTACAAATCATATCACACCTACTCACCTGAGTCGACTTCAAGATCCTTCGAACTCATCCGCTTCGACAAGCTCCGCCTATGACCCTCAGCCCACACCCTCCCCTTCGTTCCTCCTTCCACCCACAGCCAGTCCATCGCACCCTTCTACTGCTCCGAAGTCAAGCAGATTTGGGCTCTTCCGACGAGCCTCTCTTTCACCTCGACTCGAGAAGGTCGTAGGAGGATCATCGTTCTTCTCTTCACATCTCGCCACTGTCGATGACAAGGAGAGGGAGAGATCACGCATGAAGTTGGAGAGGAAGAAGAAAGAGAAGGAAGACAAAATGAGAAGGGAAGATGAAAAGTCGCGAGAGAAGGAGGACCACAGGGCCAACCTCAAGCGACAGCTTGGTCAAAAGCGAGCTTCTACCTCGGCCGTTCCTCAGCTGGCGACCGCACCGACAAAAGGTAGAAGTCGAAAAGGCAGCAGCTCGAGCAGCCCACTCATCCCTCCAGCTGGTCCTGGGTCCCCTGCGTCATTCTCCCCTCTGACGTCGCCCAAGGTTTCGTTCCTTTCCCGTCCCGGATCTCCGCTCTCCGGCAAGTTCAACAGCGTACCCGTCGATGTATCCATCCTTCCTACTACCAAGGTCCCTCGCAAGTCTTCTTCCGCCTCTCATTCCTCTTCGCTTCAACACATGCCAGACCCGGCACCACACCATCATTACACCTCCGACCTGGACGAGCACACCGACTCCGCTGTTTATTCCTCGAACCCGACGTACTTTTCCGTTCATCAAACGATGGGCGTCTCGCCTCCTTCATCCAATCTTTCCACCACTGCCTCTCGAACTCTTTCTAACCCACTCTCGAACCACCGCTCGTCATTCGCCCCTTCATCACCTGCATCGTCGGAAGAAGATTTCCCTCATCGTTCCCATCCTTCATTCCCTCCCTTGGCTCCAGACCTCTTCCCGCCGACTTTCAAGGAAGAGATCGTCGAGCCTTCAACTAGCTTCTGTCTTCCACCCGAACCTGCGGGCAGTAAGAAGCAGAAACAGGATCGACCTTCTTCGCCGTTTGGTCGCAGAGGTTCGGCTCCAGCGGCACCGGTCTCGCCGTCCTCACCGAGGTTAAAGTCTCGTTGGTTCCCTTCTGGTCTCACTGGGCGACCCCTATCTCCTCCCCCCTTCGCTCCAGTCCTTACGTCCCCCTTCGCTTCTTCGCCGGTGGATGTGTTCGACGACGTTCGAGCCGGTTCGAAACCTCGTTCTCGTCTCGCCTCTTTCCTCGGTTCCTCTGCGCCTTCCACACTCCGAGGAGGTCATCAGAAGGATCGTTCGGAGGACTCCTCTACCACGACCAGCGGTCGCGCCTTGTCAATCTCTGACCAGAGCGCTCATTCAGCTGTGATAGTCAAGCGGGAACCCATCACTCAGCGGGGGTTTCAAGTCACTTCTCGACCTTCGATTGACTCGAACCAATCCATTCTTCCTCATGCTCCCTCCTCTAATCAAACGCACTCTTCCCAAAGCAGAACCACTCTCGGTCGTTCATCTTCCCTCTTAACGGCATCTCGACCTTCAGCATCTCCTTCCCGTGCATCCTCCCCCTCACCAATACGACCTTCCACTTTGTCTTCGACTGCATCCGCTTCAGTGATTGAGACCATCGCTTCCTGGCAGCCGCCGAATCGACGAGCACCACCACCTCCTATCGACACCTCCTCGTCTCCTTCCCCTCTCAATAACGTCGACCTAGTCCCTCCCATTTCACATTTCGCTACCAACCCCCCACGTTCAGCAATCAGCAGCATCAACTCTACTTACGACACCGCATCAGAGTCGATCATTCCATCTCCATCACCTGCTCTCTGCGTCCCTCTTCCCCCAACTCGAACAAACAACCAACGACTTCAGGATGATGCAGAGCCAGAAGAAGCTGATTACTCCTCCGCTTCGACATCGGCACTCGTGACTCCACTCGAGACACAAAACTACGGTCTTCGGCTCGTCACTACCCGGACCTCGGATGTGTCGATGGAAACTGGAAACACCTTCAGCACAGGGAGTAGTGGGATCGGAAATGGTGGAGTCCGTGGTAGGATCATCAGAGAGAGTGGTCATGGGAGAGGAGTGATTGACGTGATTGGAGGTAGGAAATTGGGGATGATGTAGTTTGGGAGTCGAGATGGTCGTCTTTGTGTGTCTGCGTGTGTTCGCGTCTTTGCCATGTGTGTGTCTCTCTGTCTGTGTGTGTTTGTGCGTGTGTGTGTATGTGTGTTTGTGTTTGTGCATTTACGACTTTGGATCGTTCGGATTTACTCTTATGAACCCCTTCGCTTCTTATCTCTCTGCCATCATGAGTCGATCTTTCCTCTTTTCCCCCTATACCACTATTTGTTTGTCGTCGAACCTTTTTTTGATCATCACCTATCCGCTGTCTTGGACTCCCTTTCCCCCTTCCCCTCCTCCCCGACTCGCTTTGTTTGATTTTGTTTCATCTCATATTTTTTTTTTGAGTTTTGTTATGGACAAGCCTCGCAATAGAGTCTCTATTCCCCCCCCCCTCCCCCTTCTTATTTTTCTTTCTCTCTCTCTTTTAAAAACTCCCGTCATGCTTGTGGGTTTTCTTCAGTTCTTCTTCTTCTTTTTGTTCCATCGACACGACAGTTCCAAGATCCATGGGAAATCCACGTCATCAAAAGAGAGATGACTTTTTCTCCTTTGGTTCTTTACCTTCCTCGGAAGCGATGACGGACCAAGGAGATGGGATCTTGCCCATCTGGATCCCAACGATCTGTGGCGAACCAACGGAATTACATTTGGGGGG
>BCKM01000006.1:181669-211495 GCA_039545415.1 Udeniomyces megalosporus | reverse complement strand
GGAGGGGGGGGAAGAGGAGCTCTATCAATCTCAGACCGCCTGTCGCCTGAGAGGAAGACCGAGGAGAAGAGATGGGAAGACGACTGACCCTGTCCAAGACGGCTTTGGCGACCGGTCCGAGACCTTCAGGTCCAGTTGGAACGTGAATATCCTTTCCTTCGTATCCGATCCTATCGACGGGCGAGACCAAAGCAGCCGTTCCACTTCCGAACATTTCCAACAGAGTTCCCGCCTTTTCAGCCGACTTGACTTCGGCCATTGAGATCTGACGCTCGTTGAGGACAATCTGAGAACCTTCGGGGATACCTGGGAGGGTATCGGATGGAGAAGATGGAGAAGAATGGGCTTGAAGGAGTTTGATGATGGAATCTCGAGTGACACCCTATAACGTTTCGATAGACACAAGAGAGAGAGAGGGAGAGGGGGGGGGGACGTGGAGGGAGGGCAGACGAGGTGGGAGAAATTCTAGGTTCATGGTAAGGTGCAAGGTGTACCATCAGGTTAACCAACGAGAGGTGGAGAGCGGGGGGGGGGGGGGGGGGGGGAGTGAAAACAAGACGAAGTAAAGCGAGTGAGAAACATAGTGACGGAACGTTTTTCGAGAAGGCGACCGATAGGAAAGGATTAGAGAGGAAACACGGACGGGCAAGATGATGTCGGTGAGAGGAGGCGTCACGATCTCGGTGATACCATCGTCCTTTTTGAGCACGACAAACACTAGAGGTGAGGTTTTTTGAAACAAAGTACGTCGAGTAAACTTTTATTCTTTTCTTTTCTTCTCTTTTCTCGATGTAAGGATCGAGATAGGAGATCGACGATCGACGACGTGGCGGGCAAGAGCCAAAATTCTACTCACTGTTCATGGTTCCAACCTCTGTGAGCAAGTGGTCATCACCCAGAAGCCACAAGTTTTGGCTGTAATTTTGTCTAGCAGCTTCGACCTGAGGAACGACAGCGGGGGCGTAACTAGATCAAGGGAAGTTGCAAGAATCTGGCGTCAGCCTGCGTTGGGCGAATGCAGGTCTACTCAAGGGGATCTGAGTGGCCGACGCACTTGGCTCCGAGCTTGTATCCTCCAGTTCCACCGGGACCAGCCCGGGTGTAGGCAGTCGTCGCTAGGAGGGAGACCGGCTTGAAGCCAGCTGGCATCCCATGACGATAAGATTCATCAGCGTGAAGTCTTTTGGCCTGATACATGACAGGTCTTTGATATGTCCTTACTAGGGTAGTAAGGTCCGACTGGTGAACAGATGACGAACAAGAGAGCGTCCGAGCTAGGTCCAACGCCGAGAGCGTTTTGAGTACCTGAAGGGTGATTCCATCAGTTAATCGTTCTAGTCGCTGTACGCGCGAAAGTTCTCCATCATGACTTACCGATGAGGGTTGGACGGATGTACAACGAATGCCCGGGCTCTCCCGGGATCCAGTTGGAATCAATCATGACGAGTCGTTTGATGAGTGTTGTCAAGGCCTCTCCGTCAAAGTTCGGAAGAGCGATTCGAGAGGCGCTGTTGTTCATCCTCTCCATGTTCTTGTCAGGTCGGAAGAGTCGGATCGTACCGTCCTCGCATCGATAACCTTTCATTCCCTGTTGGGATCAGAGGTCAGGGTTTGAGCGAGAGCGGCTTCGGCCGATGGATGGAATGAGGAAAATCCTTTGAGCTGACCTCGAACCTAAGTGATGATTTGGGATCGAGGTTGTTTCACTACCAGTATTAGTTCCGTACTTCGAGACGAACGAAGCCAGAGAGCCTTACAAGGTAAAAGCGTAGTGAAGGACGGTAGCGCTAGGATCAAGAGCGATGGGGCCGTCTGCAAGTCATCATATGGATCAGCAACAACATCAGTTCAAGTTGTCGCTCGAGATTACCTCCCAAAATTAGCTGCCAAAGTTAGCTGAGAGATAGACTCACAAGGCTTGATGATGGGAGTCCCCCATCCTCTTTGATTGTTCCAGGGGATGGCGAGCATGTGGTCGGTGAATGTTCTACCAAAGACGAGTTTGCTCGAAGGAGGTGGTTTCCCCGGGTTTGGGTGTGCCTCGACGATGAGTTTGGAGACCTAGGGATCATATTGATGGACGATAAGATGGGGCGGCGCCAGGGGTACGTGCATGATCAAAGGTCAGGAATCGGGTTGATCTCCCTCGGTCGGATGATTTATATTGCGGTGATGTCTCGGTTGGGAAGCAAGGGCAGTTTGGACTGACGTCGATATCGGGCAGCTGGGAGAATTCACCAGTCATAGGATCTTGAACGACCGGGGTGGTATAAGTCTTGTTTCTTAGGGCAATCGAGGTCGCCATGGTTCGTGCATGCTCGAAGACTCGAGTGGGAATCACCCTACGCCTTGAGAGTGCGGAGAGGAAGGAGCGAGCTGCTGGTCTGGACATGATGGTAGGGTTGATGGCGGTCAAGGTCGATTCTCGGCTGAACGGTTTCTCGTTTTCTTATTCTCCTCAGAATCGATCCATCTCAAGTCATAGTCATCCAACCCTTAACCCCGAACCGATCACGTAGCCGGTCCAAGGTCCAGTCCTTCGACCCCTTCAGAGACGGTCGAGATAGTGTTAGGAGGGAGACTACTAGGGGGGAAAGGTGGCGTCGTGCTAGGATCTTCGTTCGTCGGCTTTCGTTTGCGTTCGCCTGTCTCATCATTCTCCTGCTCTCCAGCGTGAACCACAACTTCCGGAACACCTTGCCCTCCCGCCTCGACATGCCAGCCATTCCCACTGCTCTTCTCCCGCGTCCTCACCTTCTTGTCGACATCTTCTTCCAAAGCCGGATCACCACCGATCACGTACTTGAGCACGTCGCTCAGACTGATGATGCCCACCAACCGGCCCTTGACCGAGCCCGGCTCTTTCCCGTCGTCGACGACGACTAGTCGATGCAGTCTTCGCTTTCGGATCAGCTGGAAAAGGTTGGCGAGAGAGTCCGAAGGCGTGCAGGTGACGACGCCTGAAAAGTCGGGTGTACGACGAGCAAGGGCTTGGGAGATGGTCAAGTCGAGCGAGGTGTATGCTCCTAAGCGTACGAGGGTCTACAGGCGGATTATTGAGGAGAAGAGCCGACAGGATTGAGTGGGGTATCTACGGTGTTTGGTCCGGGGCAACGATTCAAATGACTCACGATAACATCAACTGTCTCATACAGGTTCACGACCACCCCTCTCTCGTCGACGATTGGCACGGCAGAAATTCCACGCTCCGAGCACATGTGGACGACGTCAAAAACGGTCGTTTGAAGCGTTGCAGTGCACATCGGCCAGAAGGGCGAGACAGGACCTGGGGGACGCTCAGACTCTGGAGCGACGTAGGTACCAATGTTGCATGTCTTGAGTGGTAGCGAGAGTGCGTTGGTGATTGGACACTAGATGCAGAAAACCGAGGACTGAAGGTCGGTCGAAGGCAAGCTGACCCAATAGATGCTGCGCGTACGCGACGGAAAGGATTTTCCACTAATCTCACTCACGTTTACTGAGATGAACTTGAGCACTCTGTACTGGGTTAATATGCTGACGACCACCTCGCCTCCCGTTTGGTCATCCACGTCTATTAGAGGCAAACGTCGAGCGTGAGTTTGTTGGAGTAGCTGAGAGGCTTCAAACAGAGGTCGTAGAGGGTGGACCGAGAGTGTTGGCGGCGGTGGGACGTGTAGCTGACGCTCGATTTCTGGGGGACGTCGAGGGGTGCTAGTCAATAAGGGCTCGGCCAATCGAGAGGTGTGAAGCTCAGGATGACGATGACAAACCTTGCAGGTTCTCGAGCCGAAAGTGCTCGACGTCAGCAGCAGCCTCTTCGTAGGTGAGGGTATGCCAGTAGTATTGGATGAGATGGACGATATCGGATACAGTGAGCATCCCTGAGGCGATAGCAATGTTGAGCGAGAAGGAGTCGATCAGTATACGCGATGGAAGCTGGAGCCTGAGCAGGGAAGAGACGAACCTGCGAAGCTCGATGTTTCTGAATTCCATAGTGGGGCAGAGATGATTCCTAAGAGTTCGAACAGCTTATCAGGTCGCTTGATCTCATGAAGCAGGGACAAGGGCGGGATGCTGTGGTTGTTGGTCGTTCGACTATCTGCGTTCTGTCTGGAGACGCGCGCGACCAGACCTCCCAGCACAGACGATTATATCCTAGTCGCCGCTGCGGACTTACCGTTCTGTAGCATGACACCCAACGCCTTCTTGACCATCAGCTTGGTATCAAGAACGATCAATCGGAAGCTGACGGGGAAGACGTCGTAACTACTCCTCCCTTTGAGGAAGCTCCGTATCGAGTGGAGAGCAGCTTCGTGAGTGGCTGGAGGAGAGTCGGATAAGGGAGATGCTGAAGAGATGCCGCGAGGGCGAGTACGAGCGTTGGTGGATGGTCGGCGAGGTTTGGCTGGCGAGGGCACTGAGCCGGATGGATTGGAAATAGGCGATTGATGGGAAGGACTTGACATTTGGGATTTAGATGGGTACACCGAGATGAGGTGAGGTTCGTCGGGTGAGAGACGAGTGGTTCAAGATTGTAGCGGGAGATAGTGGGGGCGGAGTGGGGGACAGGTCGATAGTTGCGGGGACCATCTCTTGTTCCGATCAACCGTATCTCGACTAGCCTGCACGTAACCCTTCAAGCCTCAACCTCTCCCCCCATCGGATCCCACCAGAATTCTACACAATCTGTCGTCATGTCGTTAATTCGTCAGGAATTGAGGTCAATTCCTGTGGTCAGTTCCACACTCAGGAATTGAGGTCAATTCCTCTGTCGTCATGTCATTAATTCGTCAAACTTCGAACCTTATCCCATCGCGTACCGACCGCCTAGTGTCCGGTCCTAACCTGCCTGCTGGTCGTGACTTCGCTTCTTGGTCTGCACTCCTCCCGGACCATCGGCACCTCCTACAGCACCACCAGAACTACCTCCCGACGTTGCCCCAGCGCAGACACTAAGTGCTTGCTGCTTAGGGAACGACCAGCCTTCCTTGCCTCCAAATCCTCCTCCCCCCGAGATGCGTTCCACGTCGAGCTCGGCCGTGTATGATGCATACGTCCTCGTATCTACCTGAGAATCGATAAGGGCAGCAGCCGCGACATTTGTGGCCAGAGAGGTCGAGCTCAGGAGTACCGTCGATTCGTAGAGTGCGAGGTCGACGGGCTGGATGGAACCAGGAGGCGGTCAGTCAGAATCATCGAATCGGTCAAGATGAACCGAAAACAAGAACAACTGACTCGACCGAGTGTGTGCGAAGAAAAAAGCTCGTCCTCGTGCGATGCCGACCATCTAACGTACTCGTCGACCTCCTCTTGTGCGACATCGGGAGCCAAACTCTTGAGAAGTCTCCATTCGAGCGACGTTGGATCGAGTGGGACGACGTCTGGGTCTGTCCTCTTCTTGAAATCGAGGAGTACCGCTGCCGCTCGAAGATCCGATGGTGGAGCTGGATCGTCCTGCTTCAATGAAGGCAACCATCGTCGGGAAGCATCGCGTGGAAGCCTGACGAGAGGATCGGATGCGAATTTTCAACGCTAGAAAGCAAGCGGAACTGATAGAATGAAACATAGACTGACGAGTCGTCGAAGGGAGAGAGATGAGAGGGTCGAGAGTGGAAAGGAGACTCGTCGAAATCACTGGATGGATTCTTCCTACTAGGCCAGACGACATCAGTACCGCTGTACATTACGAACAGGGTGAGCATCCAGACCTACATCATCATCTCGTCCGTCCCTTTGATCTTCCAGGCGTGCAGATTTTCGAAATGAGTCGTCTTTGTCGGGCGGTAGTAGAGCGAGTACCAATCGCAGGCCTGGGAGATAGTGATCCTCATCCGTCTTTCTCCTTCTTCGATTGAGACGACGTCCTTGATATTAGTCGCATCAAACCAATCGCGGTAGCCTCTCTTAATAAGCTTCGAAGAATCGAGCGACCGCGATGCCGAGTTGACACCGAGGAACAGGTCGATGGCGACTTGTTTGGCAGCATCGGTGAATTTATTGGCAATAACTCTCTGTATTCGACCAAGGACATTTCAGCTGCTGTCGAAACGTTATAGAGAGGGAAGAAAAGGTTTACCTTGCCTGCCTCGGCCTTGTTCTGTGCGTCAGTTTGCCAGTGTACCCGTCGCCGATAAGTATCGAATCGATTGACGAGAGCTCCTCCACTATACTGGATGGCGATAGTGTCGCCAAGCTTGTGGTGAATCTGAGACGAAGATAGAAATCAGATCCGTTGAGGTTGGAAGGCGGAGAACGGTGGAGGCCAAGATCGAAGCTGACCAAGTTGAGCATCTCCACTGCCGTACAATCGTACTGAAGTCGAGGGCTCGAGATGACGCCTAAAGCGTAAAGTTGATGCGCGAAAGCGACTTTGCCAATCATGAACTGGGCACCTATGGTCGAAGTTGGAAGGAATGTCGGCTAGACAGCACAAGGAAGCTCACGATGAACACGTCTGTTCACGTACTGTTGGTCCGGTCGAGACAATCAACCTGGTGGGAAACCATCAACGATTAGTTTGGAACCAACCCGAAACGTGGCAGGAGTGACCCACACAATTTGTCCTGATGACTCCATTCTGCAGCTGCATTGTCTCTCGAAAGGGGGTCGATCTAAGTTCGGATGGAAGTTTGCGCACACACACACACCATCGGCTAATGAGCAGGTTGCACAACGGAGAGGTTGGTATCATCTGACTGACCCGTCATTCGCTCGCATCCTGCCACTGTGAAAGAATCCTGTCCGCTCCATGCTCTCCTCGGCGATGTCCTCGACAGTCCCAACGACATCAACTCCCTTCTTCAATGCTCCCTTCATATCCCAAGCGATGTAAATGATCTTCTTGTCTGACGATGACGAAGGATTCAAGAGTCAGCCATGCACTTGCGGCAAACGTACAAACTAGAACAACGATCGTGAGCTGACCTGGCGGCAGGAACTGGTTAAGATAGGTGATGCATTGGGTGTACTCTGGCAAAAGCTTTGACTCTCGAGGAATTGACTCTTTGGACTTCGGACGGACCGCTTGCTGTCAGTATCTAGACTTCAGGCTCTTGGTTGCTCCTGGCACTCACCTTGATGAGATTAAAAGAGATAATCGGACCTCCATATTTCTCGAACAGGGAGTTGAAGTGTCGTGCCGCAGCCGCAAAGAATGGATCCGCTACGCTGACTACGATAGAACACATGTCAGGAAGAAGTAGTGAGCGGACCATTGTCATTGCGAGTTACACGTACTCTCAATCATCGGTCTTCCAGCCAGAACGGCCTCTTGACCCCAGAGCAGAGGTATTGAGCCACGATACTGCACGAAGCTGGTGAAGTAGGGACTTGCTTCCTTGAGGTCATCGCGGGAGGTAGGTGCGCAGCCCGGATCTCGTCGAGGATGTGGGTAGTGGAACGAGGTCGTGAGAGGCTCGTTAACGATCCTGTGATCGGACAGATGCTGAAGCTTTGTCAGTCATCGGTTAGGCTCGGCATAAAGGGTTGCGAAACGTACTGTTCAGTTTCGACCTCGTTGGCGACATGTCCCTATTGAGTGCTCGAAAGAGGATCGATCAGGCTGCACTTGTAACGGAACGATTGATGTATCTTACATTCTCGTCTGCTCCTCTCTTGAGATATCTTGCTCCAGCAAAGAATCGAGATCGTCGTCCGATCAGTGTGACGTAGATGGTACGTCCGACGATGGATAGTCCTGGTCGGAAGATACGCACTCTGTCAGCTCTGGTAACGAAAGAAAGGTCACGAGAAGTTCAAGATCGGACTCACGGGATTGATCGACAAACCTAGATGATGGGAGAGAGATTGGCCAGAAGGTAGACGTTCGATGAGTCGGTGTCGAGGAGACTTGGTGTCATCAGAGACATACCCGAAAATCATTGGTAGAATCCAGGCACCAGCACCATCTCCGCCTAGAGGCGACTTCCAGCTCCCCGCTTGTTGCTCGTCCAGGCCGAACGCCTCCTTGAGCAGATGGAAATTCCACATGTACCGATGATTGATGGCATGGAAAGTAGAGGCTGATGGATATGCCTCGGATGGATTTTTTGGCTCCTCGACAGGAGAAGAGGTTCGCACGCCGACGAGGTTCTGCTGAAGGGTCGAGGTGAGATCGTAAGTGTAGCTGCATATGAGTTTAACCAATACAATGATGAATCGTCAGACGATCACCTTCGCCAAATCGATTCATACCGAATTAGCTTGACTAACCTGAAGTAGAAATTACGTTTCATGTCGACCTGTCGAAACGTCGTCTCCTGACTGGATAGCACAGCAGCATGTTAGTCGACCGTAAGGCGTCAAAAAAAAAAAAAGATAGAAGACATGCTTGTGTTCCTCTGCCGTGCTTTCGTAGCCACCTCGCTCGATGGGTCTCATGTCGACATCATCGCACTGATAGACGTAGTGGCCTACACTCGCAGAGGAGTGTCAGGACTTTAGCCAGCTACAACTGAAGGGAATGGAAACTCCGACTGACCTCCGATGAGGGCGACCGCGCTTCGCTTGGTGATGGAGATCTGTTGGGAGAATCGACACGAGACTCGGCTATTGACAGCAGTCCGACAGATATTATTGAGAGTTGAGACGCTTACCATGTACCACCCTTGCGTGAATCGAACGAATCCAGCGATGCCACTAACAACTATAGTGTCAGCCCAACTTTTGCATGCATGATGTATCGGCCGACAACACTCACTAATGGTCGATGATCTTTTGCAGTCCACCAGCATTACCCTCTGCCACCATCCCTAGCAGATCTTCCATCTGCTTCTGTGTATAAACTGCGGGGTCTGGTACGACGGTGAGGTCTCGAGAGGTGCGGTCGATCTTGAGAATCCGGTATCTATTGTCGCCTTGGTTCGTAGCCGTAATGTAGTATCGACTATAATTGTAGATGGCCACCATCATGACTGAGATTAGTCGAGATAGATGACCATGCACACGAGCCGCAGCTCGAGACAGACACTCACGTGCGAGTTTCGTAGAGCTGATACTTTTCGAGTGGTAGGGGCTTCATCTCCGCTCCTCGTTCGCGTCTCTTCCTGGGCTCAGACTCGTTGATCCTCGCGCTGCGAGTCGAAGCCCTAGCATCTAGGTTAAGACTGGCGTCAAGTTCGCTCTCGACTCCGCTGCTGGACGCGTGGGCCGCCCGATCCCGAACATCTATCGGTGCGATATCTTCTGAGAAACGATCTGTAGCGATGACACTGAGATCAGATGCTGGAGTAGGGATGATTCCTGTCCGAGATTGTCGAGGAACAGCAGCGGCAGATGCGGTAATGGGAGTCGGGGTTGAGAGCGGCTGAGAGTCTGGGTTGATGAGTTGGAGCTCAGCGAGAGCCATGAATAGGAAGTCGATCGGACGAAGTGGGTGATCACGAGATCGAGTAGGAGGAGTCAAACAACGGATGAAGGCGAGGTGGTAGTACCTGGAAAGGATCCAAGAGGGGTCAGGATGGATCGTCCGAGAATATCGTTTTTGACACAATATCGCTGCCCGCAGGGGACGGCTGACTACTTGATTGATAGCGTAGGTGGTGTTGACACGCTTTAGGTAGCAAGAAGACATGATCTTTGAGTGAATCCAATTTTGACGTCCTTAGAGTCACGCATCCCATCGCACTATCAACCATGCTTCACGTGCACATTCCCTCCATCTCGCTTGTGCCACACGCTGTGTCCTGTGGACTCATGCGGCACTCAAGCTTAGAGTCTCTCATCTGTGCTGCGAGGATGAACCATATTCATATCGACCGTACATCAGTCAGTCGCGTATCATCAAACCCGATGAATCCGTCTGCGCTTCGCGTCGACTACCATATCTCTCTCCTTCGCCTGTCCCTCTCATCCTCCACCTTACGCGACCCAGCTTTCATTTTCTACCAGAGTCTCCTCCCATCTCCCGAACGAACTCTTAGGTAGCGATATACCATGTTCGTGTAGGGTTGAAGCTGCAGAGTATGACGAGCCAGCAGAAGCTGCTCGATCGTGCGTCCGTTCATACGTGACCGAAGATCGGTCAACGGATGGATACAGATGGAGATCGAATGCGGAAGACGACGGAAAAGGCAGCTCGTTGACTGGAGAGCAGGGTGTGGACGTGGTGAAAGGACCGAAGGTGGGTGTAGGGATGGGCTGGAAGAAGAGGTCACACTGACCCTGCTGGGTCGAGGACATGAAATTCTGTGCGGAGTGTTGTGATGCGGGTAATGAACTCTGTCGAGGAGTCGGCTGCTGAGGGATCGGGTTGAGCGGCGAATGAGAGGAAGCGAGAGAGATAGAAGGTGCCCGTGGAGGAGGTAGAAGGAATCCGTCATCGTCGAGGCCGTTCGATGCCTGTGGGTCGAACCACCCAGTCCGGGCAGGGGGAGAGTTGAGCAGTCCAGATGATTGGTATGAGATCACAGGGGAGACGCCAACGGCAGAGGGTGAATTCATGAAGGATGCGAAAGGAGGGAGTGGGGAGAGCGACCCAAAGGGGGACGCCGACCGAGAGTGAGGGTTGTGAATGGATGCCGAGGTAGACTGGGCTCGGACAGGTGGATTGTAGATAGGTTGAATAACGTGGGGTCCAGGTTGTAGATGGAACGAAGATGAGGATGGCGAGATTGGAGGACAAAAGGCTTCATCCCTCGATGATTCGCATGGCACGTTGAGTAGAAGTCCGAGCGACCGCCTGCAGTCGTCGGAAAGTAGATTGGCTCGTGCTGACCCTTGGATAGCCCCACAGTGGGGCGAAGGAGGAAGTGGAATATGATGTGGTGATCTGAAAGTGTGGTGAGTGAAGATCAGAGATTTTCCAGCCTCTTGTGTTTGCGAGGACCTTGAACATTGAAGGCGAGCTTCTCGATCGGCCGTACGATAGGCTCTGGATTTGATGCTCGAGCTCCCTCGCATGTAGCTTGGCTTCCTTCTAGCACCACTCCCGCCTTTCCTTCGGACGCTCTCCCTCCACGTTCCTAACCGGATTCTCTGCGCTCGATCTGCCTCATCCCACGAGGAGTCCTCGACTGTCTGTTTGCCGACCTTTTCTTCCTGCTGCATAAGCTTCATCATCTCGTCTCGATACCTCGAGGCCTCGCTCTCCCTTCTTCCGCCTGGGCCAGCTGGTGGATAGAGGATGGACGATCGAGTCGGTGCTGGACCATAGTCCATGGCCGTGTAACTCTTCTCACTTTGGGGGGAGAAAAGATGAATTGGAGGTGGCAGGAAGTGAGGGTTCATACCGCATCTATCAAGTCGAGGGTCTGATGGAGGTGGAAAGGCGCAGGATGTGCGTCGAGAAGGCAACGGACCAGCCGATTTATCGATGCGAGCAGCCTTGGATGAAGAGTGACCCATGATGGAGGAGCGCGTTGCAAGCCAGTTGCTAGTGCGGACGAGATGGTCTATGGGAAAACTAAGCCAAGTTCACAACGCAAGAGAAGGAGAGGTATCGAGAGGGCTTGCCGGCAAGGAAAAGGCCCAGCAAGCCTCCTCGTCTGTTCCTTTCTCTCACTTGAATTCACAACTAGTTAGTGCGTGTGATGAGTCGAAGTTTGTTACGATCTGATCAGCACAATGCCTCGGTCTGGGGTGGTCAGGGCGGTGAACTCGAGGTTGGAGAATGCTACTTTCTTTCTCGATTCCTCCTCGAACGTCACTCGCCCTCGCGTGAACCTTTCGCGCTTTCTATCGAGTCTCGATCTTCGCCAAATGTTCACCCGTGTCCGCTCTCACATCCAAGGAGGAAAGTACCTGAAGAAGCTTTGATTCTGTCTGACCGGGATTGAGCTCTCAGCATCCCACCTCCGGCCGGGCCCCCTGTGACCTAGAGGTGTCTCCTATCCCCCTCTTTGTCCCCTCGCTCTAGGTCCCGACGTCCATCCTCATCAGGACTCTGGTCTTGCTAACTGGCTCACCCTCGCTCTCCATGCATCAAGCTCACGAACTTCGCGAAACATCACGTCCTCCTCGCTCTCCTCTAGACATTCGACGACATCACGAACCTCTTCTACTCTCGCCGACGACTCACTCCCGCCTGCCGGGAGGACATGCCTGGATGCGCAGCGACAACGGCTTTAGCCCCGCTGACAGCCACAATAACTCTTACGATAGCCATGCTCAAGACCTCGACTACGCCTCACGACCGCATCCTGACCTCTATCCCCGTACATCAGTCTTCACGCCGCTTTCGGACATGATCACAACCCCTCCAGCCTCAAACGAGCATGCGATCCAGCACCATGACAGAGCCCCTACCGATGCTTCGGTCGAAGTCATGGACATCCCAACATACGCATCAACTCTCCGCTCAGGCCCTTTGAGCAGTGATTTTCAATCCCTCCGGAGTCCTCGATCCTCAGTCCCCCTTCCTTCTGTCACATTCCCCCTCGAACTTCGATATCTGCTATCACACGATCCGTCTCAGATGTCCCAAGCTCAGTCCTCACGACGTGCTTACTCCGGGCTCGATGGATCTGCTGATTGTTCGCTCCCAATCGTTCATCCCTCTCCTCTAAGACACAGCTTAGCTTCAAATCATCCATCCCCACACTCTTCACCAGCCGACTTGACCAGAGAAGTTTCCTTCGTCCCTACCTATAGATATGAGCCCTCGCTTTCTGACTTTCTTCCAGCAGTGAACGGAGTTGCCGAGCTTCGACCACACTACCCGCTCCGCCCCAACCTCTTCACTTCGGTACCTTCAGCGCACCATGTCTTATCAAGATCCGATCGACCTCACAAGAAGAGATCGTTATCGCTCTCGGAATCAGACGACGAGGAAGAGCTCTCGCCAGACGCGCTCAAAACGTTCCCTCGCTTCTCTCGTCCGTGGTTCAAATCATCTTCGAATCGAACAAAGTATAAAACAGGCCTTACAGGAGACATAGCGGATGAAGGGGAGAGTCACAGTGAAGAGGTGGTAGAAGCCGGGGCAACTCGATTGAAGCGTGAGAGGTTGAAGCAGCTTGAGCGCGAGTTTGGCGACAAGGTTCGGAGGAATCAAAGGATACTCGAAGAGGGCAAAGGACAGGGTACTCGAGACATCAAAATAGGATCACGTGTGGGAGACCTCGATGGAAAGGGCAACATTGTCACAGCTGGGCCGAGAAAGAGATCGGCACTGAGGTGGTTTGAGAGCATCTTGCTCCTCTTGATGGTTATACTCGATGTATATCTGCTTTTCGTACGTGCTGTGGAAGTCCTGGAGCGATTTTGTTTATGACCGTACATGCCGACGTTTTCCCCATTATATCTGCAGTTCCTCAAACCTTCTTCCATCCCCGCCCAATCATCCGGATACCCAACCTACATCCTCTATGGTGTCACATTCGTCTCGTTCATATCCTTCCTCGTGCTTGTTGTCTTTCGATCGCTCTGCTGTTCGCCCACGCGCAAGGGACTCTCGATGGTCGACCGTGGTGGAGGAGCAACATCCGTCTTTGTGCCCATGCCCATCGCTCAAGGCTATCCTTTATCCCAGCGGCAAAGCCAGAGCGGCGCTTGGAGAGGCAAAGCACAAAAGAGTGACGCCGCACAGGTGGGGATGGGAATTCATCTAACGATCGATTCAAGGGCCTTTCTTTCTCCCTCGGACCGAAAGAAGAAGCGGAGGTCGCGCAGACGGAGAAGAAAGGAAGAGCGAGATGAATGGTCCTCCGGATCTTCGTCATCTTCTTCAGGTAGTGACGGAGAGGATGGGAAGGGAAGACCTGGGGGCCGAGGGGTTGATTATATCGGTCGAAGATTTCGCTTCAATACCGCTCGGACCGAGATTAAGAAGCGAGTCTGGCTTGATGGCTTATCGACAATTCTCTGGCTAGCAGCTTTTGGGCTGGCGATTGTCCGCGGAGGGAACTGCCCTTCTGGAGCGTTTGACGGCTGGTGGTGAGCACATCTTTTTTGCTGGACTAACTCACCCATTTTTGGCGAAGTTTGCTAAGCGTTGTGATCCGTTGTGGTTTCAGCAACATCTACAATGCCACACTGAGTGGTGCATGCTTACTGGGAGTCTGTTTTGGGTGCTCATTTGTATTAGGAATGAGGGATGTAAGGATACGTCTGCTCTCGTTGGAATAGGGTTTTGGTTTCATTTCGTTTTATCTCATTGCATTTTTCTTGCTTGGCTTGCTTACTTGCTTCATCGATATGGACTTAACGATCGTGATCAAGATCATGCATGCGCCTCATGAATGTCTCGATGGGACTCAATACGAGGAGATGAGGAAATCGAAACAGGAAGAATAAGAAATCCGAACGCCTCAACGCGAAATCGGCCTCCACCATCTCCTCTTATCCTCTCCAAATCATCGCTTAGGAGCCCTACATCCGTCTGGTGCTTACTACCCTGACGTGGCATGATCACCTTCACCCCACTCTCGTCATCCTCCCAGGTCGCGTCCTCGTCGACAGCTGCAACCCCTCCTCTCGCGTACCTCATCCAACTCGATGACATCAAGATTCTCATCGACTGTGGGTCCCCTGATATGAGGAGAGCCCTTGAAGGGGACAAACCGGAAGGGGAATACGAGAAGTTGCTTCGACAGTATGTGCTAAGTCTTATCCAGCTCCTGAGAGCATAGGCCAAGGGGAAAAGAAGCTGAAGGCTAACGAACGCCTTCTCGGTTCTGTACCCTTCCTCGTATTTCCCGGACCTCAAGACACGCTCCTTCCATCAATCTCGTCCTGCTCACTCATTCATCTCTTCCTCATCTCGGCTACTTCCCTTTTGCCCGCGCTCAGCTTGGCCTCACCTGCCCCGTGTACGCGACCGTTCCCGTCGCCTCAATGGGTCGCGTGAGCTGCACAGAGGAGTGTGAGGGCTGGCGACAGGAGATGGATGGCTCGCTTTGGGAAGAGGAAGACATACAGGAGGAGAAGAAGGAGGTCAACGATGAGACTGAGACGGGCGGTAGAGGTCCAGATGAAGCCGGGGCGATGGACGTCGATGGCGACGAGAAGAAGATTTCAACTAAAGCCAAAGGTACCAGTCAGACTACAGGGACCGCTGGAACCACAGAGGTAGTCGTCAAGAAGAAGATTAGACGAAGGAAGTGGGTCGCTACTGGTGAAGAGGTCTTGGAGGCCTTCGAGTCTATCACCCGGGTCAAGTATGAGAGTCCGACTCGATTGATGGGTGAGTCGATTCGTCTCATTTCTCCTGAGGACCGCAGTTCATGTATTTCTAGATCTCACGTAACGTATGCGGGCGATGATATCATGAATTTGATTGTCTCGCCTCACCTTGATCCTGCCTAAGAGCTAAATCAGACTCGTACACGTTCACTACTGACCTCTGTTCCCAACGCTTCCGCTCAGGTGCTCTGTCTTCTCTCACCCTCACCGCTTTCTCTGCCGGACACACTCTTGGAGGAACGATCTGGAAGATCCGGTCGCCCTCGTCGGGTACGGTCATCCATGCTGTAGGGATGAATCATACTAAAGAGCGTCATCTCAACGGAACAGCATTGTTGAAGGACAAGGGAGAGGGGATCAATGAGGGTCTCGGTCGACCTGATCTGTTCATCACCGATGCTGACCGAGTCCAGTGGAAGAACGTTAAAAGGAGGGATCGAGATGGGGCTCTCCTGCGTACGTCTGACGTTGCCTTTGTCTTGCGCTTGAGTAATCCGCAAACTCACCACAAGGGACCTTTCTATCAACAGAACTCATCACGGCTACCCTTCAATCTTCGGGCTCTCTCCTCTTCCCTGTCGACCCCTCCACCCGTCTGCTCGAGCTGCTCATCCTTCTCGACCAGCACTGGTCTTGGTCCATCAACCAGGCTCACTCACAAGGTCGAAACTGGACCTATCCACTCTGCCTCGTCAGTCGGTCAGGAAAGCAAATGGTTGACTTTGCACGGAGTCTAATGGAATGGATGGGAGGAGGTGTCGCGAGTGGTGAGGCAGCTGGAGACGGCGGCATCGGAAGAGGTAGGAATGCTGGGGAGATGAGAGGACACCCGCTCGAATTTCGGTGGGCCAATTTTCTCCCCGTTTGTGGGTTTAGAGCATTGACTGATTAGACGTGTATTTTTTTTTCCTTTCAGCCACCTTCGATTCTACGACTCAGTCGCCGCTCTCACTGCCACCTATCCAGCATCCCGTCCCAAACTTATTCTCGCCATCCCGCCATCCATGTCGCATGGCCCGTCTCGCACACTCTTCACCCAGCTCGCTTCCAACCTCAACACCCTCATCGTACTGACCTCTCGGGGAGAATCTAACACCCTCAGCTCGGAGCTGTTCGAGCTCTGGAATGGTCGGCAGGAAAGGGGAAAGAAAGCTGGAGAGGGGGAAGTCGGCGTGCCGCTTGGAGCTGACACAAAGATGGAAATCGAGGTGGGCTTAGTGCTCCGCTCTTGTTGGAATCCATGTCTATCATACAGCTGATCCAGTCTGTCCATGTCGATCTGTCTTTTCCGCAGCTCAACATCAAGGTCCCGCTCTCTGGTCAGGAACTTGCTGATCATCAGGAACAGATTCGACTCGAGGCAGAAAAGGAGGCAGCCAAAGCCGTTGCTCAGATCCGTTCACGCAAACTTCTAGAAGCCGACGAGATTGAATCGGATGACGACGACGACTCGGACGCCGATTCCCTCGCCGATCCTTCAGATCCTTCGTCTCGCCCTAACAAGCATCAAGACAATGGTCTCGACGGCTGGGACGATTCGGCTGATGCCAACACAGATCGTCAGGTTTCCTTTGACATCTACGTCAAGGGACAGACGACTCGATCGACGACCTTTTTCAAGTCCGCCGCGTCCTCGGCTGCACCTCGATTCAGGATGTTCCCCGCAGGTGACAAGGAGAAGCGAGGTCGCAAGGTTGACATGTATGGCGAGACGATCGATGTGGGCGTCTGGCTGAGAAAGGGGAAAGAGATTGAAGAGGAAGTCGGCGAAACAGAATTCGTTCGAGCCGCTAAACGACGCAAGGCAGAAGAGGAAGAGAAACTGGTACGCTTTTGGCCTTTGCTTCAATCTTACGAGCCAGACAGATGAGTCAATTTCGATTGACATTCCGCTTCTATCCCGAGAACAGAAGCCTCCTCCCGAACCACCTTCCAAGTACATCTCGGAGACGCATCTTGTCCATCTCCGATGCGGGCTCTACTTTGCCGATCTCGAAGGTCTTAACGATGGTCGTGCCATCAAGACTATCGTGCCGCAGGTCAATCCTCGTCGACTCGTGCGTATCTTTCTCGACATTCGGCCGTCTCGGATTGCCCGATAGGGTTTCTTTGAATCGATTTTCCTGATACTCCCACCCCTTCAGATTCTCGTCCACGGCACCTCTGAAGCCTCTACTGAGCTTCTCGAGACTTGCAGGGCCATCCCTAGCATGACGACTGAGGCTTACGCTCCAGAACTTGGAGAAACACTCCAGATCGGAGAGAACATGGTTTCGTACCCGTTGAGTTTGGGTGATAACTTGATGCCAACGCTCAAGATGTCTAAAGTACGCGGCTTCTTCTCCTCTCATCTCGCTTTCTTTGTGACCTGCATGGAGCTGATGAACAACCGCCGCGACTGATCCTTGTCGTGTACCAGTTCGAAGACTACGAGATCGCTCAACTTACCGGCCGATACGTTTTCCCATCCAACTCGACGATCCCTATTCTCGAACCATCCGCAACTGTCCTACCCTCGGACCCTTCCCGTTCCATCACTTCCCTTTCACTCAAATCAGCTATGCCCCAAGGGCTACCGTCTTCCCTCTTCATTGGCGATCTCAAGCTTACTCTGCTCAAGACGCGACTTCAGCAACTCGGGATCGCTGCCGAGTTCGTCGGTGACGGTGTATTGGTGTGCGGCTCGCCAGATGGCGAGGAAGGAGAGGAAGGAGGTGGCGAAATCGTCGCTGTCCGTAAGGGCGAGAAGGGAAGGATCGAGATTGAAGGTGGAACGGGTGACATCTTTTATCGAGTCAGGAAGGAGGTATACGGACTTCATGCGGTCGTATCGAGCTGATGATAATGATGGTGAATGCAGTTTGGGCGCTGAGTTGAGACTGATCGGGAAGAGGACGTCGGCATCTGAGTATATAGATAGATAGATAGCTTTTCCTCTCAAAGCTCGGTCTGATTCAGTGAGGATGGATGACATGGGAAACACGGAATACGAGAAGAAGGCGCATAGTTTGGCTGCATGTAAGGAGAAATCGTGTGTCTCAGATTGAAGGTCAATTGTAGTTGGAATAATAGTTGATCTAAGTGCCTTGTTCTGTTCAGCATCACCCACTCCTCACCTTCATTCAGCTCTCGTTCCCTCTCAAGTCATCGGTGCGGACTAGCAACCACCAGTAGCTTCCTACAGCATTCACCTTCCACCAGCTCAATTCACAAAGAACAACAATCACATACCGAATCACCTCGCCTTTCCTCCCCCTCCCCAACCTTCCGTCCTCAGTCTCAGCTCGAGCTCTGCTACCCGAGCTAGTGGTCACATCTCTATCGACCCCAAGGACATCGCCCAAATCTTTCGACAACACTGCCCGTAAGTTTGACCGCGCCGTTTGCTGTGAGAGCTTCAGGCTGGGCGTCCGTTCCCCATCTAAGGGAAGCGGGTTGGTCGGTTATGGAAGCCGTCTCAAGTCGACAAAGATTACGATGTATTGTCATGACATGATGGCAGGCCGCTGGCGTGTCTCGTACTGAGCTTGTCGTCGATCGAACACGAGCAAGAGGGCGACTGGTGCTGAGAGCGAGGGAGCGAGCCATCTCTCTCGCAGCCCTCACAGTGAGGAAATCAGGCACCCACTCCTCGATTCGATCTCTCATCACTCGGCCTAGGCAACCACCTAGACCCATCTACCCCGCTTCTCATCATTTCTCGCCCGTCCTGCGTTGTTGACCTCGTTTGCCGGACCTGCTCCCAACCTTGCGTGCAGAATCGAATCGTCGCCGCCCATCTCTCGTCGAATCGTGCATCCTCTCATCCCTTCGACTTCCTTCCTTTCTACCGACTGGTGAGTTTCACGACCAGGCCTGTCACGTCCTCTCCCGAGCGAACCAAACAACCCACTCAAACCTGCCCCCCGGGCTCTGCCATATAAACAGCAGTATGTCTGGAGAACCCCAGGTCCTTGCTTCCGCCTCGCCTGATTCCGCTTCGGCTGCGAGCCCGTTGACCACCACCAACCCTCCCTCGTCTTCATCAGCAACCCCGACCCCCACCACTGGATCGACCGCACAGAAGCAGACAAAGTCGAGCAACTCTAACCCGAACAACAAGCCAAAGGCGAAGGGCCGATCCAGCTCGGCCTCATCGAACCGATCCCGAGCCAGAAAGGACGACTCCGTTCCCGAAGTCCCGACGAACCAGCAGATTAACTCTGGCAACGCGGGAGGAGGAGGTCGTCGTCCTGCCAACCATCGAAACAAGTCTTCCACCGCATCTGTCCCAAAGGCTGCCGTTGAAGGCGCCCAGCCCTCCTCGTCCTCTTCAGGTGGCAACAGCAGGAACCTCAGCGTGAACGCAGGGGCTCCTCGACGAACAAAGTCGCCTGCAGCCGGTACCAGCAACAACAACAACCACTCATCTCGAAACCAGCATCAGGCCAAAGGTGACAACAAGGCTTCTTCCACAACGACGTCGTCTCCCTCTAACACCACCAGTACCGCCAACTCGAAACAAGGCAGCGACGCCGCTCTCAACGCCCTCAAGAACCTCATCACTGACCTCAAGTCTGTTCCCCCTCCCTCTTCCTCGAGCTCGACCTCCTCTCCTGCACCTGCACCGGCTCTAGTCACCTCCCCGGTCAACAAGCCTGCCCATTTCTCCCTTGCCAAATCGACACCAATCGTCATCAAAGCTCCCTCCCCTGTCGACACCAAATCACCACCACCCCCTTCAAAATCATCCCCCGTCGCTCCCCAGATGGCGTACTCAAAGTCGGCCCCCGGCAGCTCTCGCCTTCCGAACCCCAACGCCGCCGTCTTCCACCCATCACAGCAGACGCTCGATCAGCTTTCAGAGGAGCAAGACTCCTTCGATCCCGCTCACGGCTTGCCCCCGATGCCCGCGGGCCGAGCTTCTATCGCCAATATCGCTCAGAGTCCCATGGGCTCCTTCACGGCTCCCAGGTTCGCTGCCCTTGCAGCCGCTGAGCAGCAGCAAGTCCCCGGCCGCCCTGTTCTCGCCCCAACGTTCAAGTTTGGAGAGAGAAGACGAGCGAGTGCGTTGGAATCAGGCTCTAACAACCAAGGTCTCGGCAACATGGAAGAAGACAACACTCGATCCCAATCATTTGCTGGTATTTTGCCTGGAGGAGGAGGCGGGGGTGCGCCTGGTATGGGAGCCTTGCTCGGTCTCGCTGCTCGAGCTCATAGACGAACTGGAAGCGAGATGAGTCCCCAGATGGCTGAGCAGGTTAGTGGCCTTACTTCATTTCGAAGCGGCGTCTCGTGTGGCTGTATACTTGACTGACCTAAATCGGTCCCTTCGTTTCTCACACACAAAGGTCCGTCTTCAGCAACAGATTGAAGATCTTCAGCGACAGCAGCGCGAACTTATCCTCAATGCTCAAGCAGCTCTCGGCAACTCCGCTCCCCTCCTTCCTAATCTTCCAATCCTCAACACTGACAGTGGAAATTACGACCCTTCCTCGCTCAGTCGGCATCGCCGAATTCAGTCTGTGACGCCTTCCCCAACCGTTCACTCGTTTGGAGAGTCTATCCCACCCATCGCTCGAGCATCCTTCTCCCAATTCCCCCCTCGAGCCGGGCATCAGCCGGGCTCTCAGCTCCTTCTCCAACAGCAACAACAGCAGATGATGCAACAGCAGCAGCCTCTCTACAATCCTATCGAAGATCTTCCCTCTGGTCACGGCCGACGAACTTCTGTCAATCTCAACAAAGGTCATGGGGGAGGCAATTACGGCAGCATCTCTGGCTATGGTCTACCCAGCGATTGGGCAGAGGAGGGCTACGGTGTTGTCGGACCTCACCAGGGTCAATATGGTGCCATGGGCGGGATGATGGGTGGGGGTATGAGCGGGGGACACTCTAGACAGAGCAGTAGGACTGGGCCGATGGACAACAGTTGGAGAATCAGTGCGTTTCTATCTCCCCCTTCTGGTCCCGTGCGGGAAGGGTTTGCATGGCTCACCAGTATCGCATGATGTCACTCGTTGGTAGATGGAGGCATCGGACCTGGGCAGCAAACTCAGCACCAACAGCAGCCAGGCAATATGGGCACCTCCGATCTCGCCCAAGCCCAAGTGAGTCTCCCGATTATCTCGCTCCTCGTGTCTCTCATCGTAGCCAAGCTGAGTGAGGAACCGTCTTTGCAGGCTCAACTTCAATCCATCGCTTCGTTCCGAGCCGCCGCTGGTGGAGGACATGCCAAGATGGCTTCCTTCGCTCTTCCCAACATGCTACCCAACAGTTCGTAATCTTACCTATCAGAGCTGATAGTGTTCACGATCTGACAGCCCATATTCGAATTTTCAGTGTTGTATGCCAACGCTCAGCCGTTCTTCAACATCCCTCAACAGCTCCAAGCGTTCCAGCTTCAGATCCAGCAACAATCGAATCAGCCACAGAGAAAGTCTCTCTTCTCACCTTATCTTCCTGCTGCGTCTCTGGCCCCCCTGCTCGCTGCAGGAAAGCTCGTCATTGGTATCCTTCGGGTCAACAAGCGGGTGCGTTATCTTCTCCGGGAGTTTAAAGTCGCACACAGGCAAACTTCTGACCAGCCACGGCCTTGCAGAACCGTTCGGATGCTTATATCTCGACAGAGGTTCTCGATGCCGATATCTACGTGAGCAACTGGGCTCTCTTCCTTTCTCCCCCGAAAAAGCCGAGCTGCGAGGTCATGCTCATATCCTGCTGACTGTGATCTAGATCTCTGGTTCGAGGGACCGAAACCGAGCTCTCGACGGTGATACCGTTGCCGTCGAACTTCTCGATGTGTGTATCTTACAAGTCCTGTGCAACTCGACGACAGTAGACACGTGACTCACTGCATCGTTCTCTTCTCCCTCGACTAAACAGGTCGACGAGGTATGGGCCGCCAAGAAGGAGAAAGAGGACAAGAAGCGCAAGAAGGAGGAGAATGCTGCCTACAACGATCTTCGAGGTGGCAGCTCGACAATCGCTCGTAAAAACGACAAAAAGAAGGATGATGTCGAGGTCGAAGTTAGTCTATGTTACCTTCATAATCGCTTCTTGTCTCGAGTCCTGATCGATAGCTCATTCTGTCCCATATAGGGTCAAGGCCTCATGCTGTTTGACGACGAAGAGGTTACCGACGAGATTAAACCTCGTAGGTCTTCAATTTCTGCCACGACGCCACAAAACCGTCCACATGCTGACGTAACAATGCTTCTCCTCGCCATCTTCGAGAATTTGCCGGGCATGTCGTCGCCGTTGTCGAGAGAATGCCTGGACAGCTCTTCTCTGGTGTTCTCGGTCTTCTTCGACCATCGTCTGCCGTTACCAAGGAGAAGCAAGAGGCTGAGCGACTCCAGCGAGAGGGACCAGTGGAGAACAAACCTCGCGTCACTGAGCGACCTAAGATTGTCTGGTTCAAGCCAACCGACAAACGCGTGCCGCTCATCGCCATCCCGACCGAGCAGGCGCCAAAAGATTTCCTCGAGAAGAGCGAAGATTACGCCAACACCCTCTTCTGTGCCTGTATCAAACGATGGCCCATTACCAGTCTTCATCCCTTCGGAACGCTTGTCGAGGAAATCGGGCCCATCGGTCAGGTCGAGGTCGAAACTTCTGCATTGCTCAAGGACTGCAAGTGAGTGCACTTCTTTACGTGTTCGGAATCTTCAGGTCCTGACCATTTTGTTTCGTCGCGATCTCTCTAGCTTCCCAACCGAGGAATTCACTGAAAGTGTCCTCAAGTGCTTGCCTCCCCTTCCATATGTGAGTCTACTGCGCGGCCTCTTCTGTCTTGTCTCAAATGCTCATTGATGGCACCCACACCAATCAGGCTATCCCTGAACGAGAAATTGAGGCCCGGAAGGACCTTCGAGGTTCACGGGTCTTCACTATCGACCCTGTTAGTATCGTCTTCGTTCTCGATCAACGTCACATCTCAACTCACTCGCTGCTCAATCCAACCATCAGGTCACTGCAAAGGATCTCGATGACGCTCTGTCGATCACTAGGAACGAGGATGGTACTTACGAAGTTGGAGTCCACATCGCCGACGTCTCGCACTTTGTCAAACCCAACACTGCTCTCGATCGAGATGCCAGGAAGCGAGCGACGAGCGTCTATCTTGTTCAACGATCCGTGCCAATGCTTCCACCAGCCCTGTCCGAGTCACTCTGCAGTCTCGTTCCCGGAGAGGAGCGACTCACTTTCTCAGTCTTCTTCACGATGACCTCAGACGGAAGGGTCACGAGATCCTCGTTCACTCGATCAGTCATCAAGTTGGTGGACTTTCGTTTGGTGCTATCCTGTGGTTTCCAGACGCTGACGCGTTCTATGCCCTCTGCTTCACAGGACGTGTGCCAAGCTTTCGTACGGGAACGCTCAGGACGTCATCGAGGGACGATCGCTCGGCGAGGACGTCAAGATCGGCGAAGCTCACGCTGTATCCGACATCGAGGCGGATATCAAGGCTCTACACTCACTTGCCAGGAAGCTTTCAGACAAGCGATTCGAGAACGGAGCTCTCCGAATGCAGAGCCTCAAGCTCGATTTCAAATTGGACGAAAACGGTCTTCCAACCGACTGCACTGCATACACCAGGAAAGAGGCTAACTCGCTTGTCGAGGAGGTTAGTTCCGCTTTAAGCTTGAACTCTCGCACGTTGCGTGTCCTGATCAGGTCGTTGGCTTCAATCCTCAGTTCATGTTACTTGCCAACATGACTGCTGCTGCAGTCGTCGCGGCCAACCTTCCAGAGCAAGCTCTCCTTCGAAGGCACGAGGCCCCCATCGATCGACGTATCGAGGGTTTCACCGAGCGAGCGAAGCGGCTGGGATTCACCGTCGACGGATCTTCGGCTGGCGCACTGCAAAAGTCGTTCGCCGCGATTGAAAAGGACGAGGAGAAGCAGCTGCTTCAACTCATCTCTACTAAAGCGATGCACAAGGCAAAATACTTCTGTTCGGGAATGCTCGACATTGCCAAGGTACGGCCTTCGTTTGAGCCTCTACCTGCCTGGTGTTCTCCCTCATTTTCGCTGACGACCGTCACATCCCTCCCTCAGTATTCGCATTACGCCCTCAACGCACCTCTCTACACTCACTTCACATCACCCATCCGACGCTACGCCGACGTCATTGTCCATCGCCAGCTCGCTGCCTGTCTTGAGGACGCCGAGGGAGTTGAGATCAAGTTCAGCATGGACAGAGATACTGTCGCCAAGACTGCTCAAAACTGCAACATGAAGAAGGAAGGTGCCAAACTCGCTCAGGAGCAGTCGGCTCACCTATACCTCTGCCTCTTACTCCACGTGAGTGCTGTAACGGTCTTTCGATTTGCGCATATCGTCGTGCTAACGTCAAAGTGGCATACTTAACCAGGATCTTACCGAGCGATATGGTCCCGTCGTGCGAGAAGCCAGCGTCGTGAACGTTCTCGACCAGGCGTTCGATGTCATTGTGCCTGAATTTGGTATCGAGAAGCGAGTTCATGCCGACCAGATGCCGCTCGAGGTGAGCCTTCTCTTATTTTCCGAGGAAGTTTCTCTTTGCATGTCGCTGATGAACGACATGGTGCGTCGTCCTTACCTTGAAGAACCACGTCTACGACGAGCATACATCCACTCTCCAGCTCTATTGGTCGAAGCAAGACGTCCTTACCTACCTCGCTGCCGAACGAGCCGACGATCCTCACCTCAAACAGCTCAGTGCTACCCACGCTCAGCATGCCGCCGCCGTCGAGACTTCGACTCGACAAGACGATGAGAACGCGCTCTTCGATGACGATGAGGAGGAAGACACTGATGCCGAGGAAATCGTCGTCAAGGGCGAGAAGAGGGCTGTGGGCGAGAAGCAAGAGAGGGGAAGCGTCCAGAGGAACAAGAGCAAGGCAAAAGTCGCACCCGTCTTTGAAGGAATCAGGGAGAACGTTGCTGGTGGTCACAGGATCCAAGGTACATGTCGATTCTCTTCCCTATACCCTTCTCGATCTTGTCGATGTGTGATTGCTTGGCTAAACGTTCTGTCCACCCCGCCTCTCATCCCTATGCGACAGACATCAAGGAGCTCATGAAGGTCCCCGTCATCATCTCTGCCGACCTCGACAAATCTCCTCCAGTCATCAAGGTCTTTGCCGTCAACCCTTTCGCCACGAAGCAATAAGAGGGGTCTCGATCTCTTGTTGGGAATAAACGGATTGTACAAACACTGCAACTTCCGTCTTCCCTCTCGCTGTTTCGCTTCATCCTTCTCATTTGCTTTCGTCGACGCCCTGATTCGTCACTTCGTCCTTTGCCTGGTCTCGAACAAGATCTCTCATGTTTATCTTTATGCTTCGTCTCCGAAGCCAGTCAAGTTTTACCATCGCACGTTTATCCTTCCTCTCCATCCCTACCTACCTGCCTTCCCTCTTCAATTCCTTCCCTCAATTTAACCCACCCATCTGTTTTCCTCCTGCTGCATCAACCTAGCTAGGTTTGAGACCCAATCTCGCTGATTTCCTACTTTTTTTTTTCCCCCGTCCTTTTTCGTTTTCTTTCTACTGATCGTATCCAGTCATCTCCCTTCTCGTTTTCTCTCTCTCTCTCTCTCTCTCCCCACTCTCTCCTCTTCCATCCCTCTATACAAGCCTTCCCCTCTCCTCCCCTCCTCTGCCTCTCTCTCTCTCTCTCTAGTATCTCCATTCCTCCCCTCTTACTCAGTTTTCTTTTCTTTCTTCCTCCTTACATCAGCCCTTTCCCCCTTTTTTCTCTCTCTCTCTGTCTCTGTCTCTCTCTTCTCTCTTTTCAATGTCGTCCTCTTTGGCTTTGATCGAAAATGTATTTGTAAGGGAAAAAAAAGAAGAAGAAGAAGAAGAAGAAAATACCCCTCACCACCCAGATCTTTACCCGATCTGCCGATATATATATATACATATATATATACGTAAAAGGAAAAGGAAAAGGAAGAGGTCCCTGATCTTGCTTTTCTTTTCTTCCTCTGTTTCTTATCTTGACTGCATGAGGAGAGAAAGATCTGAGACGATCGAGTGAGGTGAGATAGGTTTAACAAGGAAAGAGAGGGGGGGGGGGGTGGTCAGGTAGAAAGAAGGGCAAGGCGGATTCTGTCGTGAATTTATAGATTCTTGGGAGAACTCGAAAGAGTGGATCCATCTGGGAGAGAGGAGAGAGAGAGAGAGAGAGAGAGAGAAGAAAAAAGAAAAGTAAAAGTAAAAGTAAAAAAAAAAAAGCGGGAATATCAGTCATGATGATCGAGGAGGAGAACAGGAAAATAAATAGAAAGAAAAGAAGGAAAGAAGAAGAAGGACCCCCCACCCCCTCCCCACCAAAGATGTTTCTTCTTTCCGTTGAGGGGCTGGGAACCTCGTTCCGTAAAGGGCAGAGAGTTCAAGAGAGATGGGGGGGGGGGGGAAGGTAACGCACAATCAGGTTGGTTTGACTTATTGGATGACTGGTTAAGCAAACTGGCAGTTTCTGCCATGCCAAGATGTTCTTGTTCGACAGCTTCTTCATCGATTCTAGCCGAGTTCTGCATGAGAGAGGTGTCCAGCACGGGAGATCAAGTCGGGGGATGGAGAAGGAAGGAAATAAGACAGGGAGGAGGGGAAGTGGGGGTCAGCGTGTCTGTCAGAGGAAAAATGGCCTAAAGTGAAAGGGGAAACCCCCTTCTCCTCCTCCTTCTCTTTTCTTGTTCTCGTTTTTTATTATTATCATTTCTTCCCGAGGCTTACCTGGTTTCTACCCGTAGGCGTCGCAGAACCCGACAAGTTGTTGGCCGTGTTGGCTCTGACGAGTTTCCTTCTTTCTCTTTCGATGATACCCTTCATGACCTCTGCGCTTGAAGTCCGACGAGCCGTCTTCTTGCCTCTGTTGTCAACGTATCGGTCGGTTTCGTCGACGATCTCTTCGCCAATGATCTGAGAAAGGTATATGAGTAGAAAGGAGTTTCCGAATCAGTTTGAGCAAAGGGAAGGGAGGGAAGGGGGAGGGTCAAAGTGGAAAGGAATTGGGGTTCTTCTTTTCTTTTGATTCATTTGGGAAGCGAACGGAGGTGATTGAAACAAGAAGCGAGAGGAGGAGGAGAGGAAACAAAATGTATTTACCTCTTCGATAAGATCTTCAAGCGAGATGACACCGAGTGCTATAACGGAGACATTGTTGATGATGTTGACGACGAGCAGGGGAAAGAAAGAACAAAGAAAAAATCCAGTCAGAACCGTAAAAAAGGCCAACGCTTAAACCAACCCCCACTCCCCCCCCTTCCCTCTTCTCTTCAAGCCGACTTCCTCAAGAACAAACACAAAGATAGCCAGAAGCATGAGAAGAAGCAACCCCTTCACTTACCTCCCCCATCCTTTCCTGGTGTCTCTGAAATCATCAACAGATGAGCCCTTCCAGTCTGGAAGTAATCCAACGCCTGAAAGCAGTTGATCGTCGGCTTGGCTTCGGGTAAGGTTGACAGTGGGAAAGCCGAGACCGGTAGGGCTTCTTCGGGGTTGTAGAGGAGGAGTTTCTTGATGAGGAGCATGCCGATGAACGATTTAGGTTTCTTTGGTTCGTGAACTGGGATTCGAGAGAATCCACTCAAGCTTATAAGGGGCAAAATTTGGGAAGCAGTTTAGACAAGAGAGAGACAGAAGGGGGGGGGGGGGGGGGGGGGGGGGGGGGGGGGGGGAGCGAGTCATCGAGATCAGGACGGTCTCAGTTTAGTTTTTCTTTTTTTCTTGTTGACGATGTTTCCAGACGAGCGAACTTACAGGATCTCGTCAATCTGGTCGTGATCCAGCTTGGTATCGGCGCTGAGGGTGAGAACGTCCTTGATCGGAGTCATGATGTCCCCCGCTTTAGTGTTGTTGAGCGAGAGGACTCCGTTAAGGATAGTGATTTCGTCGTCTGATGTCACGAAATTCATCGTGTGTTTCAAGACTATCGGTTAGCAAGATCTCGATCGATTGAGAGGGTTGGGTTTGGGTCTTCGGTTCGAGAGCCATAGTCTCACCTCGAAGAGGCTCCTCTCCAGTCTTGTGGAATTGAAGGAACGACTTGAGTTCTGCCTTTTTGTAGGTCTGCATAAGGGAGTATCAAGCTGATCAATCAGGGTGGAAGGTGCGAGGATTGGGGGTCTTGAACGAACGTGCTCCTCATTGGCTCCAAGAACATAGTCAAGGAACTTGGCAATGGGCCATGCGACGGGAGCGAACAAGTACCTGCGACATGAGGGATATAAGTGAGCTACGTGATGTTTCCGGAGCGAGAGCGAGTGTGAACCTTACATCATGAACAAGACAAAAGGAGCGGCGAATGCTCCGATACCGAGACCGTATCGAACGCAAACAGACTGGGGGATGATCTCTCCGAAGATGACTGAGGCAGGAGAACGAGGCCACGTGAGTAGGAGGGAAGGATGAGACAAGTCTCGTGGAAGACGAGGGACGTACCAATGAGGACAGTAGATGCGATGACGGCGGCGATTCCGCCACCTAGGACAGAATCGAGGAAGATTGGAAGCGATTCGTTGACCTAAGGAGTAACAAAGGGGGAAACGTCGTGAGACAGATCAAGAGCGACAGTGTATGCGAGTCGACCGACAACGCACAATGACTGAATGAGAACAGAAAGGAGTTAAGAGAAGATGTGAATCTGGATGTCCAATCAATCGCGCCATGCCTACTAGACGACGAACCATTTCCGAGAAGAAGGACGACGAGGACCCAATGTCTGCCTCTTTGGAGCAGTTTGAGTACCTTTCGAGCGTGCTTGCGTTCGGTCTCGTCGTCAGAGGAGGATTGAAGAACTCGAAGGTGGAGAGGATCGAGACCTGTGTTTCAAGGGGCGGCGAGAGATGAGCGTCAAGAGAGAAGGACTATGGGTGCGTTGACGAGAGAAATCGATTCCTTACCCATGAGGCCGAGAGTAAGCTGAAGAAAGAGGAGGGACAAGAAAGGCAAGAGGGAAAACAGAACCGCAGTTTAGGAAGGAGGCCTTGACTGAGTCGATCGTGAGCAATCAACTGAAACTGATAGTAGCACTTACGCTGAGGATGGTCGACCGAGAGGAGTAGATGAGGACGAGGTGAGCGAGTGGGCGGTTGGATGGGAGGAGAGACAGGAAGCAGTCAGGAAGGAAAGGACCAAGACTGACCCTGCAAAGATTCCACCCGTGATGACGAGGACCATGGAGATGAGGAGTTTGAGCCAGTACTCCTCGTTGGACATGTTTGAACCCTCATGGTGATCCCGATGGTGATGCTTGTTTGTGGATTCGTCCAGGACAGCGTTGAAGACGTAGAGGGGAGAAGCGCGAACGAGTCTGGATGAAAGGGATATGAGGAGTGGGAGGATGGTGGTTGTGGTACGTCTGGGTGGATTAGAGGGTGTCATCGGTAGATGGCTTAGAGAAGGTCGTCGAGGCCAGATGGAGGAAGATCGACGAGGCTGGACGGGGGAATAGAAATCAGATTGAAAACGAGGATGACGTCGCTTTTTTCCACTTGTTTTTCCCATCTTGTTTCCAGATTCTCAATCCCATCCTTACATAAAACGAACCCTACCCGAGAGTTGACAAACCCCCGCAACAAATAACCCCCAACGAATCCACTACCGACACCCTCACAACATCACACCACCACCACACTCACCCACCATGGCCCTTCCTTCAGCCTCTACCCAGATCCGAGATCTCATCCACACGGATGCCGTACGGTTCCCTCTTTCCATATAACATCCGAACCCAACACTACCCACTAACCCC
>BCKM01000006.1:111577-181629 GCA_039545415.1 Udeniomyces megalosporus | reverse complement strand
CCCCCCCTTCCCCAAACTGACGGTTCGCGTTCCGGCCTTGTCTCCAGAAAATACCCCAACTCCTCGACCTCCTCTCAGCCTCTCTCCATTCTCTCCTTCCACCACCGATCCCTCCTTCTTCCGACCACCCGATGGAAGAAGAAGAAGAAGAAGAAGAAGGACAACGCTTTCTGTCAGCCGCTCAATCGTATTATGCTCAACTCGATGACGTTCAACTCCTTCTTCGATCAACGATCCACCATCTCAAGCTCGCTAGGGTCCTCCCCACCCCTCAAGATTTCACGAGTCGCGATTCGAAAGGGATCACTGGCTGTCTGACGCCTTTCGCCAGTGGTGGAGTGACGGTTGGTGAGGGTGGAATGGAACGAGTCAGGTCGACGACGACGGTCCAAGAGGACCTAGGGCTCAATGGGCTGAGGGTAGAAGCGTCGACTTGGAGAAGGATTCGGGACGAGTTGAAGCAACTCAAGGCTGATGGTTCGTCGACCGAATGAGCTGGGGATGGATTCGATACGATGAGAGGTCCGATGTAAAATAGCGTTGGTTTGGCAGGAAAATGATGAGGTCTGATTGGGAAGAGGTGATAGAGGACTGGGAGAAGAATGGATGAGAAAATTTAGGTTTTTTTTTTTTTTTTTTTTGGATGAGATTGATATCCGAGCTCTGGGTGAGCTTTCACATTCAGGGGACCGACCTCGATACCCCATCAGACGCTCCCTCCCTCCCCTCGACCGTCTCAGACGACCTAGACCGATCCCCACACCCATGACCACATCAAACCCACAACCTCGCTCAGTTCCTCTCGTTTGCTCAGGTCATCAACGACCAGTCGTTCATCTACATGTGAGGAAACACCACCAAACAACCAAATCAACCTCCCCTACACACCCTTGGCTACCCTCTCGCTCAATCCTATCCAAACCCCCCGAATCAACACTCGACCGACAACTCCTTCCCGACCTTGACTGACATCCCCACCCGTCTCGGGTCCCCCTTCTCCTTCCTCGCCTTGCTCCGATGACCATACCCACATTCTGCCAACATCAGTTCTCGCCCCTCCTGGAGGCGGATGATTCATACATGATGATCTCCTCGTGCAAGGACGGTCAACCCATGTTGAGAGACTGGACAGGAGATTGGGTTGGAACCTTTCTCGGTACGCTCACTTTCGTCGTCCTGAACCTCATGATACGATTCCATCAGGGCGCCCATCTTGTCGATGTCGCTGACATATGTGTGTGTATCTACTCAGGTCACAAGGGAGCCGTCTGGCAATCCAAGTTAAGCTCGGATACGTCCCGAGCAGCAACCGCTTCCGCCGATTTCAGCGCGTTCGTCGTCTCAACTCGTATCTCTTGTCCATTATTTTTTTCTTTTTACTTCTTTTGCCTCATCAGTTCTGAAGTTGTCGATTCTCGCAATGTTGACGATCCTGTTTCTTGCGTTTGGATCCGTCCTCTTTCTCTCTCCCTCTAACCTAATCTTTCAATCCCCTCACACACACACACTTTCCTCCCATCGATTTCCCTCGACAGTAAGATCTGGAACGCCTTCACTGGCGAACCCCTCCACACTTTCTCCCACAACCATATCGTTCGAACCCTTGCCCTCTCCCCTTCAACTGCTCAACCTCAATATCTTCTCACCGGAGGACAAGAAAAACTCCTTCGAATCTTTTCACTTTCCTCACCTGATTCACCTCCATTATATCTCACCGCACGGGGTTCATCACCCGGTTCCGAAGACTCAAAGAGCAGTGGCAAGAGTCATGACGGGACGGTCAGGAGCGTCGTTTGGGACGAACAGGATGGGAATTGTGTCGTTAGCGCGAGTGAAGATGGCGTGATTCGTTGGTGGGACGTTAGAACTTGTCAGGAAACAGCTTCGGTCAAGATTGGGGATTCGATTGGAAGCATGGAGTTGGCTCATGGAGGTGGAACGTTGTGCGTCACGAGTGGGAAGAATGTCGTCTTTCTGGACATCGCTAGGTGAGGCTTAGTAGTTTTGAGTTTTTTTTTTTTTTTTCTCAACATCGCTAGAAGAAGATGAGACGTTGCGATCTGAACCCATATCTATCTGCGTTGCCACGCCTCTTCCTCGCCCACTTAATCCCCCTTCCCCCCCCCCCCCCCCCCCCCCCCCCCCTTTCTCCGCTTCTGCCGTAAACTGACTTCTTCGATTTCCAACTTTTCCTCAGACGAGATCCACCCCTCTCGATCCCGCTCCCTCACACCCCAACATCCGTCTCCCTCCATCCTTTCCTTCGAGATCGTTTCGTCGCTGGTTCAGCAAACGATCCTTGGGTTCGAACTTACGATTTAGATTCCGGTCTAGAAAGGGAATGTTACAAAGGTCATCATGGACCCGTTCATTCGGTTTCTTACTCACCGGATGGAGAATGTTATGCTTCGGGTAGTGAAGATGGTCCGTACTTTTTGAAAATAATAATAATAATAAAAACCCCTTTTTTCCTTTCCTACTTCTTCCCATCTCTTTGCTTGTGCTTCTTTTTTTCAAAATCAACTTTCTCGCCGTCACTGCATTCTTTTGTCCCTTGATGCATCAACTTGATAAGGCTGACAGATCAATCGCGTCCCTCTTATCCTCCTCCTCCCTTTCCTCTATCTCGTTCTGTTTACGTCACTAGGTACGATTCGACTTTGGCAAACCGTCGCTGGCAGAAACTATGGTCTCTGGTCAGGTGGCGAACCGTCCGGTCTAGCCAATGCTACCGCTTCTTTCTGAACCCCACAAAGAAAGTGGAGATGGAGAAATAGGGTTGGTTCCTCTCGTGTTTTCTATCCTTTTCTGTTCTTGCTTTCTTTCTTCCTTTGCGTATGTGTGTGTGTGTGTGTGTGTGTGTGTGTGTGGTTTGTTTTTTTCTCTCCTCGTTTTGTCTCATCCAAACGCCCAACACGATCTTTTCTCTCTCTCTCTGTCTCTCTCTCTCTCTCTCTTTCTTCAAAAACTCCCACCACAAGCCCATCCATCCCATCCACCAGTCGTGTTTCGCCAATCATCATCGTTGCAAACTTTTTTTCTTCTTCCTTTCTTCTTTCTTCTTCTCCTTTTGTTTCCTTCTTGCTTTGTGTTCGTTTTCAACATCATCATCGTTTGATTCCCTCATCCTTGCTTAAGGTTTTTTTTTCCCACTTCTCAACTCCCCTTTGCTTATTCGGAATCGATCGAATCCAGGGTTTACTTCTTGCTTTACCCTTTCTTGCCATCATCAGCTCGCGGAGAAACGAACGAATCGGTCGGACTGTGGCTCGTACCCATCGATGAAGTACGAGGGGCACATGCGGGACGATGCCTTTCGCTCAAGCGGGGGTTGAGGGATGGGTCTCGAGATCGGGGAGTAGAGCAAACAGGACACTTAGCCACGTGAAGAGGAACTCATACGTCATCGATTGTATGTGTTGGAGAGAAGAGAGAATGATTGAGTGTCCATTGGATGACAGTGGGTTTCGGGTTCGATTCAAGATTGGGTAGGGGCATAGTGAGTGATATGATAAGAGAGAGACGGATGGTAAGAAAAGAGGGTTAAAGGTCGAAGAAAGGGAAGAGAGTGAGAGGAAGGAAAGAAAATCACAGCGGGAACCAAACAAGAAGGAAAGAGGGGTGTGTGTGTGTGTGTGTGTGTGTGTGTGTGTGTGTGTGTAAAAAAGGTTTGTGCTAATTATATTGATACGTGAGCTGTTGGAACACGAAATGAGAAAACTGCGAATCAAGGAAGAAAGGAAAAAGAACAAAGTGAGACCGAGGGCGGCCGTGCGAATGAAGGCAGGTGGGTCAGTTGTTGTACGGAACACAAATTTATGCGAATGAGAAGCAAGGACGAGGGCAAGGGAAAGGAGTCGAGTCAAGAGTAGAGACTCCAAAAAGGTCACGAGTACGAGAATGATGCTAGAGGTAGCTCGTCTGTCGTCTCGAGACCGAACCCGATCCTTGAGGAGAGAGAGCGGTAGCGCTCGTGGTTCTGGTGCGGACTCGGCTGCTCGATTGATCAGGCGGCGAAGTGGCGAGGTTGACGGAAGAGAAGCTCGCGCTGGCTCGGGTTTTGGTGGACGACATCGACGCCTGCTGATTCAGTTGCTGCTGAGGCACCGGGCCAGTGGAGTAGAGTTGCGGTGATAGCGACTGCGGCGGAGAAGGAAAGTAAGGATTATGGTGATGAGCCGCGAATGGAACGATGGGTGTGGGAACGATATGACCCGATGGCATCACGGGGTACGAATACACCATCTGAGGTGGAGTATAGGTGGTCGGAAAAGATGAGTGTGAATAGGAACGATGGTGATGCGTCAATGGGGGCGGCGGCATAGCAACTGGAGCTTGATTAGAGATGGGGTGAATGGGCGGCGAGTAAACTTGGAACGGTTGTGCGAATGAAGCCTGAGGCTGTTGAGGATGAGAAAGGTATAGAGAAGAGCGAGAGTAGATGTGGGATGACGAACTGGAACGAGATGGGTGCTTGGGATATGAGGTTGCCGAGGTGGAGTGTGAAGGCGGCGATCCTCCATCTTCACCCATAGCGAGTACCCCGCTTCCTGTGTTGTTGCCGAGCGAAGAGCTCGACGATCGAGGGGACACCGTCTGAGGCGAGGATCCCGCCGTGTTGGACACAAGCGAGGGCGGTCGGTCGTGGAACGTCCTCGAAGTACGGTGCTCGATTTTCCTGCCGTCTCCACCCGTCGAGACCAAGCGACTCGTCGAGGGTCGCTTCACTTCCTGATTGAGAGGTTTTGAGCTCTCGCTTCGCTTTGGCGTGCGGCTGACTGGAGAAGGCTGCTCCGTCGGATCCTCCCATTTGCCACCGTTCCCTTTCTTCTCGCCCAACTTGGCCTTTTCTCGTCGCTCCCTCGTTTGTCTGACCTCCTCCCTGTATCTCCCTTGGCGCTTCCTTTCTCGCTCGGCGTCTTCTTCTTCTTGTTTTAGACGCTGTGCCTCCCGAGCCTCCTCCTCGATCTTCAAACGTATCGCCTCATCCTTCTGACGCAGCGCTTCCTCTTTTCGTCGGGCGGCGAGCGCTGGGTCGGGAGGCGGGGCGTTATCGACTGTGTCGGAAGCGAACCGGAGGATACGGTCTTTAGAAACCGAGCGAGAAATGGTCTCTCGACGAGGAGCGATCGGAGCAGGCAGAATAGAGTCGGCTTTGGATAGAGTCGATGCTGCGAGAACCGTCGTGACATGCTTAGCCGATTCAGTAGGAGAGCTGGAGCCGGTATCAGAGATGATGGGCGATAGAGGAGTTCCCCCTTTAGTCGGAGCGAGAAAGCTGGGTCGCCTGACTTTGAGCTCGGCCAGAGGTACGTCTTCTTCGCTTTCATCATCTTCGTCGAGCGCCGACGAGTTAGGACCAGAGCCGATGGGGTGTGATGCAGTATCAACTTTGAGTACCGGGTACGATTGGCGGGACAGGGGAGAGATGCGTTGAGACCGAACGTGCTGGAAGTTGGGAGTAGGATGTGTCGGTGCGGAGAGCGAGCGTGAACCCGACGATGCTGATGGAGGCTTGAGAGCAGATTTAGCGGGAGGTGGAGGGAGTTTTGATGCTGACGTAGAAGTTGCAATCGGATGAGGGATAAGTTTTGAAGATGCAGGGGTGATACTGTTGAAGCCGGAGGGGCTTCTCGGAAGAGGACCACCGAGGACTACGTTGGAGTCGGCACTCAGCAGAATGGGTGGTACTTTCGGAAGCTGGCCGACAACGACTGGCTCTTCCGGCTCTGCCCTCGAGAGATTATCGTCAGTAGGACTTCGTCGTCCCACCAGGTCGACCGACTTCGGCTGGTTACTTCCCTCGGTGAGTGTACTGTTTCTCGGACTTCTCCTCCAACTACTAACCGTCCCCTCTCGCACTTCCTTCCCAAGCGCCATCAAGCCCCTCGAGAAACATAGACTTGCGAAGCCCCGTGTCACTCCCAGTGACTCCTTGACGACGACAATCCCTCCTTCGAAACTCTTCAGGCTTGAAGGCAGCCAAACAGCGGTTCGTTCCACGAACGAGGGGCGCGAAAGGAAAGCGATGATACCGGAACCAGGTGGGAAGAAGGGCGAAAATGGAGTACTGAGCTTAGGCGTTGGAGGAAGAAGGATCGACTCCACCGAGGGAGCAGTGACCGATGCAACAAAGCCGCTGCCCGATTGATTCTTGGAGATAGAGACTGGATGCCGCTTGAAGAGACTGACCGAACGTGAATACGTCTCAAAGGTCAGCCACAGCGATAAGATGACGTCCGGGAAGGTATACGAAAGGTAAACGTACTCGATGAGAGCCTCGACCTCGTCTCGCTTCGCCTTGCCACCCTTTTCCAGCCGCTTCATCAGTCCGCGAATACCCATCTCTGCTCTCATTCCTCCGGCTCCCCCAAGCTTGGTCGAAAGACCATCCCTCGTCAATCGATTGGTGCTGCCTGGAAACCTTCGTTCCTTCTTGTCTGCTGCCAGCTTCTCTCCGACATCGGTACAGGTGTAAGGACTGGACAGTCGTGCAGTTGTTGATGTGGCCGCTGAGGCAGATGGGGAGGGGAAGATGGGATGGCCAGGTGGTGCCGGTCGGGTGATGAGGGAGAGCTTCTGTGATGACAACAGGTGCAGAGATTGGAGAGGCGAAAGACCTGAAGGTATATTGGACGACAAACTGAGGGAAGAAGATGCGTTGGCTGGCGAAGACTGGGTGGAAGTAACTAGAGCGGTCGGCGTGACGAGAAATGAGATATTCGTGGAGGGAGGAGGTAGGCCATCGACGTTGGGCAAGGGCTTGACCGAATCAGAGAAAGAAGAAACGATTGGCGATCCACCTGGGCTTGGAGCTGGGCTTCTTCTCCCGCCGAAGACAGAAGTAAACCCGCTGAAGGTCTGTATCGGACTCAGAAGGAGTTTGCTCTTTTTCTCGCTTGGCGGTACCTCCAGTCCTTGATCCTGTTTGTCTTCTAGTTCTGCCAGGACCGCTCGCGCGACGTCCTCATCATCTTCGTCAGTGTCCGAGTCCCCTTCGTGGCGAGAAGGAGAGGATCGCCGATGGCTATGGGAGTCGATCAAGAGGCCAGACGATGGACTGAGTGAGGCAGGGGAGTTTGGACTGGGAGCGGTCGATGATGGAGGGGTGATGAGTAAGGTGCCAATGGCCACAGTTTTTCCCCTCTTGTCCTTCTTCCCAACCTTGATCACCCCACCTCCTCCAAACCAGCCCTTGAGCATGCCGAAGCCACCGCTGCTCTTTTGTTTTTTCAGTTTTCCTGAGCTTTCGGCGAACGGAGGAAGGAGTGTAGTTGAGCTCGCCTCAGAATCGACGATTCCCATCGACGAGGTCGTGAGGACATCGGCATCGGGTTGAGAGAGTGGCTGAACGAGGAGAGTATGTTTGGGCGAGGACGTATGAGAAGATATGGATGATGCAGGCGTCGTGGTGGATGAGAAGGTCGAGGTAGTAGATGACTAGAACGAGATCGTATGATTTCAAGGAACGTGTGAGCATACTATCAAGACCTCGGCTTACGATCGACTCGGATTAGCTAACACGTACAATCGTATCACCCGAATCTGTACTGCCACACCTCTCGCCCAGTATCCATGCTCGTTTTGGCCTCCGAAGCTGCTCCGGCTCTGCATCATCTCCATCCCTGTCGACGGTGACCTCCTGACTTCGCCCCCTTTCCGCAGCGGCGACCGGAGTGACGCAAGGGATGTCTTTTGAAGCTTCTGTGATAACGCCGCTAAAGCTTCGTCTTCTCGACGAGTCGGAAAACGTGGTCGTTAGTCCTAACATCGACTCGGTGGCGACCTCCTCTTCACATTCGACTATCGAGTGGCAGCTGTTTCGCCTCACGCCCCACACGACGTCGAGAGTGCTCGGGCTGCGCGGGCAGGGTGAGAGTGGCGCAGGAGCTATGACGAATTGATCGGTTCGTTCTGGAGAAGCTGGGAACACGACAAGGTGTCGGGCCGGTCGAAAGTTGGGGGAGGATGTGGGGGAAGCAAGGGGTCGCCGATTTGATATGCCTGTGGGTGATTGATGGGATGGTGGAGGTAGCGTCGGCAGAGAGGAGAACCCGGAAGGAATAGAGGAAGGAGTGGACTCCATCGTAAATCGAGAGAAGTGGCGGACACTATAGTTTCGGCAAGTTTCGGCATCGGCCCAAAGGAGGACGCGTTAGTCGAGATTGATGGGCGATTGATGATGGTATCAGAACGAGCAGATGTTGGCGAGGAGAACGACGCTTGCTCGCGAAGAGGATAAATCGGGAGAGGGCGTAGGTTTCGGTCGGGGACGGAAGAGAAGGAGCGTGACTAACAAGGATGAGAGACTGGTTGGAACCAAACAGCACCGCAAGGATCAAGAATCCCAAAGGTTGATACTGAATGGTCGTTCAAAATGATGGGGTACAGAGTTCAGAACGAGGCAAATCAAAGACAATGGAAGGGACGCGAGTCGGGTTTGTGCTGTGTGCTGAGGAGGGGAGAAGGGGACGTGTGGGGGAAGGAAGGAGATGGGCCTGTGCGCACCTAGAAAGCAGAAGGTGGTCTACAGTTCAGATCTGACCTCTTAGGTACGAGAACGTCCCGGGCCGATGAGCGTCGGGGGAGAATTCGTCGATTGGGAAGGGAGACTGGTCGAAACGTTGTTGAATACACGCCTGTCTCACGTGAAGGGGGAGGCGCGAAGAGGGAAGCTGAAGCTTGCGTCTCGATCGGCTTGATGCCTCTTTTGACGATAGGGGAAACCCAAGCACACGAGTGATGACGAGTTGGTAGGACGACGTTCAAACAAGGGTCCGGGTTGGAAGGATCTGGCGTGGATGAGAGGGGGAGGAAGAGAGTAAGAGAGAGAGAGGAAGGCTTGAGAGTGTGACGTGGGAGGAATGTGCCCCCCTTTTCGTTTCTTCTCCTTCCCTCCTGGGGCATTAGATGGCTAGAGATAGGGAATAATTGAAGAGGCTCAAATGACGTACGTTTGTGTAAGTAGAAGCTTGAAGATTATCTTAGAGGGAAGAGAGAGGGAGTTCGGAGCGAAAGGGAGTCGCTCCGGAATCGGATTGCCGACGTCAAGGACGACGCTTGAGGGCTGTCTGGGGGAGGGATATGCGCTGATTTTGGATGTAGTCGGTGTCGAGGGAGAAGCAAGGGACAGAGAGGGTAGAGGCCCTCCCTTGGAAGAGAAGCGGTGCAGAGAGGAGGAGAGGGGGTTCAAGGGGGCACCTGTGATCGAGAATGAAACGGTTTGGGTCCGACCGGTCTCCTCCCAGACCTCCCTCCGCTCCTTTCTCCTCGCGACAAGATGGTCAGCACCTAAAATTATACACACGTATACACATCCCATCTGCTCACACCTCACCCTTCATCTCACAGGACTACCCCAAACTCAACAATCTCACGGCCCAAATCTATCACCACCTCCAACATCCTCCTCACTCTCACCTCTTCCTCTTCCATAGCCTTTGCTCGCCAACTTTAGGCTGGATCCTACGCTTGTATGAGCTTGGGAACCTTGCATCTTCTAGAGATCCACAGACACAGGTCCAACTCGGCTGGAGGTGTTGGGAAGGTGGTTGGAGGGGCATCAATCAACTCGACGACCTTGTACGCCCCTCGCTTTGTCTTCTGTTTAACTTTTCCGAATCCAATCTGAAGAGCATCGTCATATGCGACTAGGAAAATGGAAGCAAGATTCCAGACGCTTCAGCGAGTATCTTGTACGTCTTGTTCCATCCCTACCGTCCCGACGCGTCGTTTCATCTTCACGCCCGGACCCCTCATGCTTGCCACACCTTTCAGCTCCCGTCGCGTAGCAAAACACATCTCATCTGGACATCTACATATCTCGAGCTTTGATCAGAAGGACAGTCAGCCAAAGAGGCCTCTTAGGGTCCGTGCACGGATCGTGTCAGCTCATCAATTCCTCGTCGCGTACTTTCGATTGACCAAATATCGGATCGTGCGTCGTATTCGCTCACTCAGCTTCATATAGACGATCCTTCTCATCACATGTCGGCCTTTGTGGTGGATCTCACCTTAATGTCGCCTACCGAAACGAGTAGAAACTCGTTCATCCTCCTTCGAGACGTAGGTAACGTTGTTCGATCTTCCACTACATGCTCTGTCCCGATGCTCAACTGATCTTGCATGATCTTTTGCCCAACAGTCACTATCCTCAAATACTTGCAATCCTTCATACGTCGGTGTTCCACCTCCATCCCAATCTACTGCGGGACTCTCAGAAATTCAAACGCCACCACCACCACCTGCATTGACGGACAACCTGCAAGCGACACGAGGGAAAGACTTGGAAGAGATGGAAAAGGAGAGAGAAGAACACGCCAGGACGAGACGAAAGGTGGCCGAGTTGGAAGCCATGGTCCGAGCGTTGGAAGAGGAGTCCAACAAAGGCGTAAGCCAAAGTCAACGGAGCAGAGCAGGACGTGAGTCGGCCACGTTCTATCCATCCTGGTAGCCGGTCACGTCTGAGTTCACTTTATCTCCTGTGAAGGTCACAGCCCACCGCCTAGACGAGTCGGCATGTCTGTCGCCAATCCACACATGAAAGCGTACGTTCATGTAAAGTCCCGTGATAAACTCGTGATCATTCCGGCATCTGATCTGAAGATTGTTTTCCTCGGATCTACGTACAGAAAGACGGTCCCGTCTGGATTCCAGTTCGATGACGACGATGATGACGAGGTGCAAGGCACAAGCAGTACCAACAGACCTCACTCCTCAATGCCCAGTGATAACTCTGCTTCTCAGATCTCTCGTATGGGTCACCTGGACGATGGGAGCGAGACAGATAGCGCCACCGAGGATGAGATGGAGGCAGAGTTCTTGGTCAAGAGTAAGCGCCAACGGTCGTTGATGAGAGTTGATCAACAGACGAACCGATATCATGTTCTTCTTCTTTCTTCCTTTACGTTTTGTGGATCAGGCTCTCAATCAAGTTTGACCCACTCACCTACGTCTCAAGCTGCATCTCAGTCCCAATCTCAACCTCGATCCCAATCATATCCTCAGCCCCAACAATCGGTTCCTCATCGTTTGGCCCATCAACCTCAGTCCTATCCGAACAAGATCTTTCCTCCCTCCTCTCTCAAAAAGAAACGTTCGAACCCAATCTTGGCTGGAACTTCGGGTAGTGACAACAGCGAAGCCGATGACGACGAGGGTTAGTTCATCGACCCAGATGTTGCTAGCTCCCAGCCTCACTATAGTCACCTCGTGCCCAACTAAATGACCTACCCGATTTACGATCCTCTTACTGGCGCTACAGTCCCCGATCCTAAATCATCATTAGCTCGACCATCATCCACATTTTCGAGACCGAAAGTTAGAGTACCCGAAAGCGCAAGATTGTCAGTCCCTTCTAATCCGTCCACGACTTGAGAATCGCTTCTGATACTGTTCTCTTTTTTTTCTCTCTGATGTATTTCTCTTACTGATCCCCTCTCTGTTGATCGATAATTGCAGCCGAGCGTTCAAGAAGTCTCGGTTACAAGATTCGTCTTCCGATTGAAATCGTTAGATCGAAGAGGAAGGATGTGTATATATATGTATATATGTATGTGTGCGCGCGCGCGCGCGCGTGTGTGTGTGTGTGTCAGCTCCCCTGTCTCTGGTGACCTCCACGCCAAGTGAAGTTAGGTGAGTAAGCGAAGGAACGTCTTTTTGGACGACCGATCGATCTCTATTTCATCTTTCTCTTCTTAAAACCCCGGCTGATTGTTCTTTTCGTTCTTGCCTTTGGATAAAAAGCAGGACCGGTACAATGAATGGGACATCATCATCTCAAATACATAGCTCCTGGCACAGCCCTAAATACCACCATTACCTTTACCGGATTCCAAAAGTTTCCTTCCTCGAAGGATCCAGCCTTCGAGTAACATACTGATTTTCCGACAGCGAAGTCCTCAAAACTCAACAATCGAAACCAAAAATGTCCTTCCACCTGATGTCGTTCGAATCGAATAACTTCCCCCCGTTTCCCTCCATGTCGTTGATAAGTCTTCGTCCCCAAACTCGACCGATGAATTTCTCAGATAGGGTTGGTCGATGGGTTAGAGGATGTGTGTAGAGAGAGGAAAGAGATGATGATGATGATGATGATGATGATGATGATGATGAGGAACCGAATGATTGGAAGGAGGAGGCCCGTGAAGAGGAGAAGGAGAGAGACGATGATGAGGATGATGATGAGGAAGATCGGTTATGTCGCCGAAGCGTTTTAGGAGAAGAAATAGATGTAGACAAGGTTCGGTCGCCTTCGGCCGAGTTGCTAGGGTAGAAGGGGATAGCATGAACGTAAAGGGTTTGGTTGGAGCTCGACATGTGGACGATTGAGTCGCGTTTGATGGATGATATTGGGGATTTGAATGTATCGATCAACGACAGAGCTGAGCTCGACTAGCGAGTGAGGTTGGATGGAGAGAGGGAAGGAGAGAAATCCAAAGGGAACCCAAGTTCTTTGTGTGATTTCGCGTACGAGTTTCGTGGATGAGACGGACAGAGATGCTGATGATGATTGTCAGGAAGAAGGAGATGATAGTTCAAGTAAGGGGGCCACATGAGACCCAACCAACATCACAATGTTCGGACGGTGATCTCGACTGCGAAGTCGAAGGCGATGATGATTCAAAGGGAGACAAATCCGCGGCGCTGCCATTGAATCATAGCTGCGATTGAACGATTGGCAGCTCGAGTCTGCTTCAAGGGCGAAGGAAAAGGGGAATGTGAGGAGAATTGTTGTCGCTACGATGAAGAAAACCGACTACGGGTCGAGCGGTCCAAGTCTCAAGTTTTGCACGTTTCACTTTCTTCTTCGGACCTGTCAAGGTAAGGTATCCGTGGACGACTCTTAAACTGTTTGCTACCATGAGGATCGTGTCACGAGGAAGTCGATTTGGTTCAGCCGACCCGAAGCCTAATTCAAGTTGAATTACTCATGGCATTGCAGCAGATAAAATCATAAGGATACATGTTGGTTCGAGCAATTCACAGACATGTCGCTCTGACTGGTCAGAAGAAAAGGGACCGAAATCGCCTACGTCAGCGTCTCTATTATCCCTGCGAACGATGAGATGAACAAGCGAATCGAGACGAACCTCGGATCTACTTGTTGTCTTCAGGCTTGACGAGCTTGGCGTCACCTGGTCCTGATCCCTGGTTGTCGACCTGGTCGCAGACGTAGTGGGGCTTGTCCTTTGATCCAGCGGAGTCCTTGCTGTCGGCGTTTGGCTTTGGGAGATCTTCCCCCTTCTGGTTTCCAGACGAGGGATCCTTGCCCTCGGTAGCATCACAGGGAATATCCTCCGGTTGGACGGGGTGACCTGAGTGTGGTGATGACAAAATCAGCTGGGCGTTCGGCAAGAGGAAAGGGCGATGGCTAAAAGGGAGGAATGAACGAACCGTAGCCGTGGGATGAAAGAGAAGGAAGAGTGGTTCGGAATGATCGTGCGAGAGTAGGAGCTCGAACGGAAGTTCGGAGAGATCGGATAATGGCAGACATGTTTGTTAAGGGAAAGTTGAGAAGGTTTGTAAGGGGGGGGGGGCGAAGTGGTCGAGGGTTTGGAGACGAGAGGAGTAGCAACTGGCGGTTGAAAGGAAACCGAAGAGAGATCGTCATAGAGGAAGGAGGAGATCGAGAAGTGGAGATGATGTCATCATTTCATTTCTTTCCTGTCTGTCATTCTCTTCGATATTCTCTGATAGCATCAATCGGGGCATAAGTTCTAGTGCTCTACAACATGGCGAACAGACCCGGGCACCAGACCAAGACTACCTCAGAATGGCGTCACGGGGTGAGGCTGAGCCCACGAGATGTTGCCAATCCTCCGACCCTCTTCGAGTTGCCGATAAGGCTCATGTCTAGCGTCTGCTGTCTGTCTGGTTGTGAAGAAGGGTAACAGAGTCAGATTCTAACCATCGAGCGTTGAGAGAACAAGCATAGCAGAGGATATTCTCACTCGTATACCGTGTTGCCCCACCAGGTTGAGAGCGTCCCCTGCCCAAGCTGGCCATCCAACGGGAATTGAAAAGCGAAGAAGATGACGATCTATCGGGTGGTCGATATGACATCATGATCAGCTGGCGGCCTCAAGATACAATAGAACCCAAAGAAGAAGAAGAAAGACAGACGATGGCGATGGCGTAGCCTGCTGAGGCTCCGGCCGACAGGATGTAATTGTACTGGCTCCACCATCTGAAACGATACTTTCGGATGACTACGAAGCCAGAAGAACAAATAAAATTCAGAAGAGGGCATCTTTGACCAGAAAGGAAGATCGAGCAGACTCACAATACTCGAAGAAGACTGTGAACCAAAGGACAAGCAGGTGAGTAAGAGGTCGCTGAACGGTACGATTCGACAAAGGAGCGCTTTACGATTAGTGTAACAAAAGGACACGATGTTGATGGGCTAGATGAGAGGAAAGCAAAAACAGGAGTTGTCAGAGGTAGCAAGCTAAGTCAATCAACGGACGACTGACAAGGTAAGGGGGCATGAGAGCCGTCACGTTGAAAACCATAGGCCAGTTGAGAAACTTCCACATGGACGTCGGCCACCGCTTGGCGAGAAAGTATCCAGGGATAGGGACGACCGTGCCGACGAAGAAGCCCCATAAAATTGGAGAGTATAGTCTTCCAGGTGAGAATTGTCGTTCTACCGGGTGTAGATAGGAATTCGTCATCAGAAAATTGGAAAAGAAAGAGAATGTACGGAACAGAACCCATAGTTCAGCCTCACCAGGTCCGATGAGACCCCAGATGACCTGTCGGATCCAGATTAAAGAGGGTAGAAGTCAATCGTCAGATAGATCCGCGACACAGAGATGACTTCTGCGAACAGGTGCAAGGCTTACGGAGGAAGTCCCAAAGGTTTGGGCCGAGGGGCAGTAGAAATGAGCGTTAACGGCTGGGTCGCACACTTGGGCAGAGAAGACATTGTTTGACCGTCAACTCTCCGTATGAGCAGGTCAAGAAGGTTCGAGAACGAGCAGAAGAGACAACAAGAATGCCTGACGTACTGCCCTCGATATTGTCGTACATCCACTGCCCAACGCCAAGTTGTACGAGAGCTCCCAGGATGGTGGCGGCAAACTGGGCGACTGAAGATGATCAATCAGGTCAGCTAGGATGTTACGTCTAAATCAGCTAATCAAACAGACGGACCGAAAGTAATCTTGGGAGGAATCTTGCAATAGTGAGCCTGGAATTACGAGTCCAGAGAGTCGCGAGACATCAGCGAGGAAGACAGGAGATCCGGCTTGCACCTCGAATCTCTGGATCTGGTGTCGAGGAGGACGTACGAATTTCATGTCGGCGATGAACGTCAATCCTTGACCGAGGGTGATGTACGAATAAGTTTTGAACAACATCATAGCGATAGGAGCTCCAGGTGCGATATATCCACTTTGAGTCATAGAATCGTTCGTCAGCAATCGGGAAGACATCGAACATCTTGGCTCCGAAGTGCATACATGATAAGCTCCGATATACTGGTTGACGATGGGTCATACGGTTAGTTATCCTCGGACGGTAGACCAGTGATGCGATGAAGGGACATGAAGTACACTGACACGTTCAGACCCACTTGTTGGTTCGATATTGCTTGGACGATACCGATCGGTAACGCGAAGAAGAATGAAACCAGAAGGCTAGAGGGGTGACACCGAATCAACCTTTGACAAAATGAAACATGAAGAGGAAGAGATGCGTACGCGAGAAACAGGGTCCAAACTGGCATTTGACTGGATGAAATTTCATGAAGGAAGTTGACAGCTGTGTCAAGAAGTAGTCCAGAGAGATTGGGAAGGCTTACGTTGGCCAGCCAGCGATCGCTCCTATGGCCATTGCCAAGTTGATAAGAAACGTGGCCGCGTACCACCAGACTACCGGACGCGACAGTAGGTCAGCGTAAGACAGTCGAGAAGCACCAAGATTCTTGAGGGAGGGTTCCACGTACAGGGTACTTCTTCATAGCGTCGCATGAGCCTAGCATGGATATCGTTCTCGTCGTATATAGATTTCCGAGCCTGAGCCCAGATCTAGAGCAGGAATCAGACGCCGGCATCAGTCGATGTGAACTACGATTGGCGATGCATCAACCTACTGACGACTTTGCGATAGTAGAGGCTGAACAGATGGCATTGATCAGCAAGCAATCCAGTGAGCGGGATGGGCAAAGAGCGAGAGAATCGAAACTCACCCAGTGTGAACAAGGGTAGACATGACACAGGCAAAGCTCATTGCGTATGACATACTGAAGGTGATGGGTATATAGATCTGAGAGTACTCTTCATATGCTCTGCGACAAATCCATTATAATTAGCACAGCAGTAGGGAGAAGTGAGGGGAAGAGAGAGTACATACGTCACGTTGAGTGAAGCAGAAGGAGTAAGGATACGACTGATGTTGTAGAGATGACCTCTGTCATCATACTGAAACGGCCGACCACATGATCGGACCAAAGAGCGATCAGCCTCGTGAAATTAAGAGCATTCGCAAACGTCCGCAGAAAACGCTCACCGAGGCAGAGCTAGCGAATGGCATGAACCAACTCGAAAAGGCGCCATTATAGTAAAGGCAAGGATACAAGATGCATACGATCCCAATGAAACCCGCGAACATGTTCAATGCCGCCCAAGCAGGCATTGCCAGAGGGTTCCCGATCGTCGAGACCATGCCCCCTGTGATGTAGATAGACGCGGATCGTTGAGGCTGTTGAGATGTCTCAACTGGACAGCAAGATTCATATACCAGTCCCGTCACTTACAGTCGAAAGTAATGAGGGATAACCCAAGACCATGGGAATCTGGGCATGCAGGTAAGATACCCCATCAGTCAAGTCTCAATGTCACAATCGACCCGACTTCACTCGATGCTCACATCCGAAGATTTGAGACACAACCGCATTGTCTGGAGCGCTAAAGAACAAAGGAGGAAGATGATGAGCAGCTCTCTCGACTCCCATATGATGATAGCGGAAAGTCCTCACATCCACGCTACCCAATCGAAATGACTGAGAGCAGTGAAGAGGTAACTCGGACTGTGACAAAGACCATCGGACTTGCAGTCGTCAGATGTGAATATACCCTGTCAGATAAGTGATTATTTCCCTTACAACCAAGTCCACACGAAGAGCAGTGCTGTCACTCGGTAGAAGAATCGACTGCGAGATCCATCTGTTGTAGAAGAGCTGTGTAGTGTGTTGAGCAGAGCAGTGTTGACGAGTGTGGCTGGCCCTGAAGAGATGATCAAGGAGAGAAAAGAGCGTGGGCCGTTCCAGCGTTAGTCATCAGGCTCAGGAACCACCGAGGAACGTCGGACCATCGCTTCGAAATGGATACGACTGACATATCATGGCAGCCTTCGGAAGGAGACAACCATACACGAATGAATTGATGAGCGTATCAGCGACGGTTGAGATAAAACAAAATGCCCGAGCAGAGTTCGTAGTGCTTACAGGAAATATAAGGAAGCGACGAAGTAGGCCACCCAACGAGAACCCAATAAGTTGGGTAGAAAGGACGAGTAAAAACTGATAACCGAAGCTCCAAGTCTGCTGGCTGGGTAAGGTGATCCGTCGATTGTGCGACTGCGTGAGTCAGAGGTGTTCTCCGGTATCAAGTACCAAGTAGGGCAATGGTTTTACTGACTAGAAGTACCGTTGAACTGTGATGATGCCGGTGGCATAAGCACTGCCCGAAGCGACGCCGCTCATGATGGTGATGACGCAGTGCTCCTACCAAAAGAGGGACGTTGTTGAGTGTCGGCACGATCAAGGCAAATCAAGAGGATTCGTTCTACCTTGATATTGAAGGGTCCAGGATTGAGCCACCAGTGACCCCGAGGAATGATGGCAGCCATGCTCAGTCCAAGGGGATAGACGAGTAACTGTGCTACCAAACCGGCAACATTGACTGACGGATAGCGAAAGTAGAAAAACTAGGCGGAGTCGCTTGTCAGACCACCATAGAGCATCAACCATTGTATACGGTGCAGAAGGAGCAAGACGACTCACTTGGTTGACGCCCGACAAGATTATCGCACCTAGACAACCAAGGACCCAGACTCTGACGGTGTTGACTGGCATCGATGGATCATCAGTGTTCGCGACGGCAGCTCGGACCTCGGCATATACCGAATCTTCCTCCCCCTCATCAAAGCCCCACTCAGTGTAGACGTCTTCCAGTTCCGGTCCGACGGCCTCCTCTCCTCCGTCTCGACTTGCTTCCAAACCCTCTTCATCGATTCCAGCCGAGCTTGCATTGCCTCTCCATCTCGCATCCCCACCACCTCCACCAGATAGTGTGGGTAGGTAGCTCATTGGAAACGATTGTGAGGGTGGTCGAGACGATGATCGGGAGTTGGGTGGATGTGGTGAACCATCCGAAGATTGATGAGAGGGTCGACGTTCGGCCCATCGAATGAGGGTCTGACGTTCTCTTATGAGCAGAGATCGGTCGTAGTTGGGATCTAAGAGATGAGATAGGTGGATCTGCAAGAGGCGGCTTCAAAACGTCAGGACCAACCCTTTCGGTCTACGCGTGCATCCGAAGCTCATGTAGACTTATTCACCTCTTTCAATTCTTCCCAGGACATCTCTCCAATGCCTCGTCTCCCTCTACTGCTAGCTCCTGTGTCATCTGGCAGAGTTCCTTGTACCCAACCCGAATCCTTCTCCTCCTCGAGCTTCCTTCTCTCCTCCTCCTCTTGTTCTTCTAGAAAGAGTGCCAAAAACTCTTCTCTGATTGATGATGATGTTTCAAAGGAGAGGGAGGTTTGTGTTCCTTGATCCTAATGTAGCACGTAGGAAGCTCGTAAGCAGGCGTTCTGTCCCAAACAGGGGAGTGTTCTCCCAGGGATCAAGATTTTGGATCGATTACGGACCCTTTCCGACGTCATGACGGTCCTCGAAGCCAGCCGTTGGGCAAGCATGTTGTTCTACGCTCCAAAGACTTTTGGTGGATCGATTGGTCGCGAGCGATGTTATTTCGGGTCGAGTTGGGAAATGGATTCCAGGAAGTTTAGAAGGGTGAAGGTGGGTGGTCGTTGATACGATAGATAATGTTACAAGACTTATGAGAGAGAGAAAGTGCGTCTAGAGTGAAGAGGAGCAAGCAATAGTGACGACGACGAGACGAGAAAGAGATAAGGGTGGTGATGGGCAAACGAGATCCCCGAGAGCCGGCGGTTTCTTTTTCCTCCTGGGTAGTATCGCATGAATATATATGATGATCTCGTTTCTTCTGAACCAAATCCATCTTTTTCTTCTCTCACACCGAATCTCACACCATCCGTACAAACAAGAGATCACACCAATCAATCTACGCTTCCTTGGTCCACTCAAGCCTTCGAGTTTCCCTCACTCTTCCGCTTCACAAACTCTAACCCAAGCCAAGATCTATCCTCCCAAGGCCTCATCATGACGACTCTCTTGACATCGCTCATCGCTTCCTTTCTCTCACCTTCATCGAGCTCACCGCTGACGGCTGTCACGGCCTTCATCAACAGACCCTCCCAGCCAGACTCGAGCTCGACGTCAGCCGACCGGGCAGCCTTGGCTAATCGAGAGGCAAGGACGTCATCTCGAGATTGGAGGTAGAGTTTGGACAGAGCCAGGAGAGGCAAGGATGACGAAGGATCCGAGTGAGACGCTTTGGTCAGCGTTGAGAGAGCGGCGGAGAGGTCGTCCTAGAGCGAGACAGACGATTGAACGAGGCACTGCAAAGTCAGTCACTCTCCTTCCGTACGTGTTCACGCCGAGAAAAAAAGACTCGGAAGGATTCTCACCTTGAGTAGATTGCTTCGAACCAGGAGCCACTCAATGTCGTTGTTCCTATCGAGGGTCTTGCGGCGATGGGCTGGAAGGTTGAGGACTTCTTCGAGCGCAGCTTCGACCATCGAGTCATCTCCGGAAAGAACGCCCATCGAAGCCAAAGTTGTGACTGCATCAATGTTGTTGGGATCAGAGGTGATGCTACGTTTGCGAATGCGTCGAACACAGTGTCAGTCAAGGCTATAGATGCGACCAATCGAATAAGAATCGTCACGAGACTTACCCTTCGAACAACGTATTCCTTGCAGCTTCCTTCTCATCTTCTCCACCCATGCTCCAGAGCGCCTTGGCCAGAAGAACCTCGACTGCGCCTTTCATGCCACCCATCGGCTTATCAAGCTCATCGAGCGCACTCTGGAACATGCCGAGACTCTCGTCCATCTCCCCCAACCAGAAATGGGCGAGCCCACTTCCGAGTTTGGCATGAACTCTGAGTCGTCGACTCCTCGTTCCTTCGTCTGAATCGTCGATGAGCCCAAGGGTTCCACTGAACGCTTCGAGCGAGTCGCGGAAGTTACCGACGGCCAACTTTAGTCGGCCAAGGTTCGATTGCGCGATGGCGAACTGAGTTTCGGTCTCCGGGTTTTCGGAAGTTTCGTATGCCGTCTCGAGGACGGAGACGCAGGTCGTGATCTGAGCGACGGCGAGGTCGTATTGACCAAGCCTCTCGGCGATGAGGGCGTGAAGATGGAGAGCGGTAGGATCCGTAGGTCTTTGCTCGCAGAATCGCTTGAGAGCGAACGAGGGGCCGTTGAGGATGGAAGCCGAGGGCGGAGACGAAGTCGCGAAAAGGTCGTAGGTGGATTGGGCGTAGAGGAGATTGGCCTCAAGCTTGTGAAGCGCAAGACGTCTGATAAGCCGATGGGTTACATGCGACGGAGGTCGAAAGCTGATCGAAAGGAACTTACCAGGGAATCGTTCGACAGGCTGACGGCGTGCTCGAAGAGAAGCCGGGAGTCGTGCTGGTTGCCCTTGAGCGAAGCGATGATTCCCTGTCCTAACCAAGCGAGTGAGCAGTCGGGATCGAGGGTCTGAGATTTGAGGAATGCCTCGCTAGCAAGCTCTGCATCATCGTTCTTCAAGTAAAGGAATCCAAGGTTGCTCCAGACGATGGGGTTCTAGAGGTGCCGAACGAAAATCAAAGATGAGCTCGACAGCAGTTAGCGAGTCGGATTCCTCATCGATCGTGTGTTTCACTACCGAAAGTCATGACGAACCTTTGGGTTGATCTCGATAGCCATGACGAACGCGTGCTGACTGAGTCTGGCACTCGACTCGAAAGCCAAGGTACCGAGAGTGACCCAGAGCTGCTCGCTCTTTGGCTGAACTCGAAGGGCAGACTTGACGGCCATGGTAGCCTCCCGGACGCAATGTCGTTTGAGTTCGACCTGCTCAGCGGCGAGGGTGGAGCCAAAGTGATGAAGAGCGATAGCGATGTCGTGTGAGGCGGCAGCTGAAGCAATTTGGTCGTCGCCTGTGAGAAGGTGATGTCGATAGGCGTAGGCACAGACGGACAGTTGGATGACAGCCGAGGCGTCAAAGGGAGTAGTGAGCGCAGCCAGTTGACGAATCGAGACGACATCGGTCACGGAGGAGTGGTTGCCCTTATCCTCTGAAGAAAGCATGTTGACGATCGGGCTGAGTGCGGCCGCGACGGCTTGTTGATCGAACGCGAACGCGAGTTGAGAAAGGTGCAAACAGGCATCGGCGACTTGCTTCCAGGCGAGGGCTCGGAAGCCCTGACCGTTAAGGAGCAACCTGATAGCAGCGAGCGACTCGAGTAACGATCCTTCGGCTCTCGCGTGGTAACCAGCACTCGTTTCCTCCTTCGCCAACGCCAAGAGCCCTCTGCTGAGCGCGACAAGGACACCAAGCTCCTCGGGTCGGGACTCAAGGACCTCCCGGAAGCATCGAATTGCCTCGTGGTGGACGCCGAGTTGAGTTTGGACGTCACCAATCATGAAAGTCACGAGCCAGTTATCGGGCTCGAGTTGCTGAGCTCGGGCAAGAGTCTTGAGTGCAGCGGCTTGCTTTCCGGACTTGGCGTACGCCTCTGAAAGTCGGAGCCAGGACGAGATGTCCGTGGGCTCGGATCGAAGGGCGATTTGGAAGTGATGGATGGCTTTACTGTGGGCGTTTCGAGTCTGGCATCAATTAGAGCGAGGGAGAAAGACGACGGTCAAGAGGTTAGATGGGGTGAGGATGTTGTGTGGTACAGCCGGATGAGACGAGAACGAACCAGCTCGACAGCTCCAAGTGCCTTCCAGGCCCAACTGTTCTCGACCAGGAATCTTCCCTTTGCTTCCTTCTCTCTCTCATTGACAGCGAGGCCACCTTCGAGTCCACCTTCTCCCTCAATCGTTCTCTTTGCGATGATCTCGACGAGCTCCCACTCTCGGTCATCCGCGAACGAGTCAGCTAGCCTGCGAGCGGCTTCGCCCTCCCGAGGATCGAGTTCGAACGCCCGTTGAAAGCATCGAGAAGCACGGATTTCGTCTGGTGGAGACACATGATCGGCGTAGTAGAATCCAAGAGAAGTGTAGGATGGAGCGAACTCAGCGTGTCGTCGAAGAGAGGACAGGAAAAGATCGTGGGCTGTTTGACGCTTCTCATCTATCGAGGTTTAGGAGATAGACAGAGAATTAGAGTCGATGATCAGTCTCAAGCCGGATGTCTGAATAGAGATGTTTCCTAGGCTTGCACGTACCTCCTCCCATATCCCAGAAGCACATCCCCAGCTTCCAGTTGACTCGCGCCACTGAGATCTCCAAGTTCTCGTCCTTGACGGTTCGAGCTTCCAGCTCTTCCAGAACGCGAACCAGTTGCTCTCTGCCTTCCTCCCTAGTGCCAGCTAAGAAGGTAGACCACCCAGTCTCCTCGAGAGCTCTCTGTCTGACATCTCGAAGACCGGCGTCCTCATCGTCCTTCTTCCCTCCGGCTGTAGAAGTGACCGTTTCGAACACGGTCTTGGCTTCTGACCAATCTTTTCTTCCCTCAAGCACGAACCCTTTTCCCATGAGGCCCATGAGATCTCGAGGACGTGACTTGAGAACCTCTTCGAGGAGCGGCTCAGCGAGCGGGTGGTGTTTCGGGGAATAATAGTGGACGTAAGAAGTGGCGAGAATAGTTTGGAAAGCAAGGCGAGCGTTCGAGAAAGTAGCACCGATTCGACGCTCGAACTTGGTGAGCAACCCGAGTCCTTCGTTCGAGACGGCAATGGCGTTGGGGTAATCTTGCTCAAGAAGATGGATTTGAGCAAAGACTCGATGGGCGAGCAAGGAGGACGAGAGATGATCAAAACCATCCTGAAAGACGCGTCCAAAGCGTCCGCGTCAGAGACGTCTACGAACAGTGAAATGCATTTTAAAGACCAGGTCAACTCACAAGAAGCAACCGGAACGCAAGCTCCTGTTCTCTGGCCGCCTCGGCAGCGATCGATTCGTCATCCTTCTTCTCTCGCTTCTGCTTTTTGCCATCGGGCCCAAGAGGCTCCTCAGGCTTGTCTTCAAGCTGGAAGTACTTGAGATAACCTTGAACGAAGATAGCTAGGGGAGCATCTGGGAAGAGCTTCGCGTAACTCTTGAGGGTGGAAAGTGGATACTGATCTGAAGAGAGATGAACCCATGAAGACTTGAGCAATGACCGGCAAAGGAAACAAGTTTAGGTCGACTTACCGACACGCTCCCAATCCGCCCACTCCAGCTCCACCTCCCAGATCTCTCGATCCGCCGTTTGAATGAGGACGACTCCTCTGGCGATCTTCTTGATCTCATCTCGAGTCTGAGCCTTTGCTTCTGAGCTTGCGGGAAGAGCCCAGAGTAGAGATCGATGAAACTCAAACAACTTGTGTTCGGTCTCACGAAGCGTTTCGAGAGGAAGATTAGGATGATTGAGGAGGGCCTGATAAAGCTCAGGAAGCTAGATTCGACAAGGTTTCATCAGCAAGGATCACTCCGGCAAATGAAGCGATTCAAGCTGACCTTTGAATCGACAGCAAATTCTGCGAAGACGTTCTCCTCGACTTGTTCCTTCGTCAACGGTTTCGCTCCGATAGGGCCTCCGATTCTCATCCTCCGTTTGCCGACCTCCTTGTCGCGCACAGCCAACTCTTCTTTCTCAGTCAAGGCAACACTCTCTTGTAAGATCGGAAGATCATCCAGCATGATGGTCTGAACATATTGGGTCGTGGTCGAGGTAGGCTCGGATGGTGTTGGAGGTGGAAGAAGTCCAAGGATTGGTCGATGAGGAGCAGTTGGCAGAAGATGCGAGAGAGCAGAGATGATCTACCACGAAACATGGAACGAAAAGCGACAAATATCAGTATTACTCTACATGGGACCGACTCCTTCGAAGTGCTCACCTCAGCCCGAGTGCCTTCGTTTCGTCGTAGATCGATGAGCTTCTGGATTGTCTCTGCCAACTTGGTGGGATCCTCTCTGCACACACGTCTCAGAAAAGCCATCAGCACAAGGAACCTCGACGAAGGCAAATCCCTTGATTGAGATGGCTCACGTTTTTCCAAAAGCAGGGATCAGACTCTCGTACGTCGATCCCAGCTTGACCCAATCCTTCTTCTTCTCATAAAGTCCAACGAGACCCTATATGCCAACGAAAAGGAAATCAGTACTCGACTTTTACGCGCTACTCGATCGAACGGATTCACCCACCTGCCAAGCTGTGGGCACCTCTGGCGAGATTGAGGTTGCTTTGAGGTATGCCTTTCAAGAGACGAGCTCGATCAGCATCGACAACACAAGGAGTCGTCAAGTCGAGAGGGGGTCTCACCTTCTCTGAAGCTTCGGGTTCGTTCCTGTTGTTGTTTGCGACACCATTGAAAAGTAAGCTGTAGGAGACAGAAGCAGTCGAGGGACGAATCGTTAGCTGGATTCCGACCGATCCGATTGAATCCTCCGCGCGATGACGAACGCGGTGTAGTTCTCTGGATCGTGTTCGAGGATTTCGTCCGTGAGAGACTGGACGGTGAGATAGTCTTTCTTGGTGAGTGCCGCTTTGGCGAGCTTGAGCTTGGAGTTGCTCATGCGAGGTGCGTGGGTGGAAGGAGACGAGATATCTCAACTGGATTTCTCGACTGGAGGCAACGTCGTCATCGTTACGTTTGCTTTCTCCTTCTTCACTTTCTCGATTTACACGAAAAGAACTCCGCTTCGCTCGACGACAAGGAAATCGTACAATCAATCCTTCTCACTCCATATTCCAATTCCTTGCCCTTCCTTCCACTTCCTTCTCGTACCTGCTCACTCGCCAAACCAGGGGGTGACGGATTACGGTAACGCTCAGCATTTCAACCCTTGCGTTCGCTACTCAAAATAAGCTTGGATAAGGAAAATGACAAGAGACTCACTATCGTCTCCCTCCCCTCTTCCTCAGTTCTTCCATGACGACTGAGATCAATTCGCTCCGTTCGCTTCGCCTCCTCTCGACTGGCTGATCTCTTCCTACCATGACAGCTGTTACCATCTCTTCATCTAAGCTCGACGAAGCTCCAGACGACGACGAAGACGAGTACGAGTCTCTGTTGTTCCCACCTAGCATCGACAGCATCTGATATGGCGAACCGGGTGAAAGTCTGGCTGACGAAGGGTATACTTGTGGGCTAGGTCTTCGATTTTTACCAAGGGAGAAGGAGGCTGAGAGCCTCGAAGGTCGAAACAGCGTCTTAGATGAGGTGGGGGGAGAAAGGTCCGATGCGGTTGGGGACGTGGGTGATGGGGGAAGAGGGATAGAACATGCTACAGAGTAGGGATAAATAAGCTCCCGTTCCTCGAGCAGTTGGAGCCGCCTAGCTGACGGTTGGCGAGGGGCTCTTCGAACGGGGGAAGGAGTCGACTCCAACGGGGCGAACAGAGCTTTGAGGTCGACTGGAGGTCTAGCAGTCACAGAAGAAGATGTGGTTGGTTGGGTGACGGAGATCGCAGAAGACAGGCCTGAGAGTCGTTGGTCTTTACCGAGGTCCGATCAGCTGAGGAATCTAATTTGTAGACAGATAGAGCAACGAATGCCACTCACAGCTCGAAACCTCTCGAGGCCATCTCCCCGTCGAGTTTAGAGTGAGATCGATGGGAGACAGCACTGGACAAACAAGGACCATTTAAGTTCAAGAAGTCTCGACATGCAGAGCCGGAAACGGACTGACATTCAGCTTGAACTGAGACTCCCTTGCCCGACGCCTGTGACTCCACAGCATGCTTCGTCCGGTTCTCAGGTCCAATTTGGATCATCGACTCGTTTGACGTTACAACGCTAGGGGCAGTGACCGACAAGACGTATGGAGAGACCACGCCAGGTGCCTCCGTATCACGAGAAGTGGGTTCAAAAAGCGATGGAGTATCGACAGGTCTCGACGTGTTTGACGAACCTGGTCGGTTAAGAATCCAAAAATCAGTTACCACAGGTGGGACAATCATGCATCTATCTCTACTTACCATCAAGTTCCTGGACCGATGCCTCAACCTTCGTCTTGTCGCCCTGGGTGCTTCTGGGATATATCCCATCCGAGAATGGGTACCCCGACATCCCCTCAAGCAGGATGTTGATGGAGGGCATGAAGACCACCTCCTCAAACTTTCTGGGTGACAAGGGAGGGAAAACCAGACTTGGGGTGATAGAAGCAGGGAAGGACGAAACGGAAGTCGATCCAGGTCGCGCCGCTAGGAAAGATGAACGCGATGCATCGAGGCTGTCAGGGTTGGAAACAAAGAGGCCGAGGGCTTTTAATTGGTCAAACCGCCGAATCGATTGGGAGGCTAGCATCAGCGCAGGATTCTGGCATTGGAATTTTGAGACGAGATTGGAGACTGACCATTACCAGACTTCTCGAGTGCAACCTCGAACGAAGACAACCGCTCGGGCTGTTGCGAAGTCACATCCATCTCTTCGTTCCGGTCCTGATCCTCTCGATCACAGTCTGGCTGTGCTTGGTTAGGTTCCATAGCAATACGAGTACGGATCGATTGTCCGTCCAGCTGTGAGGATTGCACATCGAGAGCAGCGGCGATCGGGTCACTTTCTCCATCGTCCACGATGGAACTTGAAGGCTCGGCGGCAAGCGCATCCGAGTCCAGCGAGACATGGAGAGTGGTGATGGATGTTTCAGCAGAGCCGATTCCTAGATATGGGTGCGAGTCGGGGGCAGATGCGAGACGGTCTGGATTCAGGAAAGGAGCATCAGAGTCAGGCATCATATTTGGACACATGGTCCTGCGGGCAGAACTGACTATATGAGGACGATCCTTCCTTGAGCGATCTGTTGAGCACAGGAGAGGCGTCTCTGCCTGAACCAGCATCCTTGACGGAACCGCCAAGACCCGAGGCATCTCCAGTGTCATCATCGTCTTCTTCTCCATTGACTGCTTCCCCTAACACCAAGCCCTTCACAATCGTGTGCTGGGGTACAAAGATTGCTCTGAGAGCTGGTCGTTGTTTCTTCCCGCCTGTTGACGGTCCAGAGTTCGACCAGGTGGGAACGCTTACATGCGGAGGAGATACCGTCTGAGGAGGCGATAGAGGAGCGAGTGTGATACTCTTCGAGGGTGTAGAGAAGAGGGGATCAGAAGTCCGGGTCGATTGTTGAGTTTGTTGCACGGGAGAAGACGGAGATGAGGGGGGCGGCGTCGATGGACCAGAAACGACGGATGGCTCCAACACAAACGTGGTAGAGTGAGCCACGTCAACAGCTTGAGCAGGAGCACTGTAAGAGCAGATCAGGGTACGGACATCAGCCGAGAAGTCAATAGGGCTGGACTGTCAGGGGCTTTACAACAACCCACCGTGCAACGTCGTGGTCATTCTCTAACGACTCGAGTGAGTCTCTTCCTGCCATAAAATTCGACAATTCAACTTCCATTGGAGGACCACTCGATTTCCTACGTCTGGATACGATACAGGTGGACGAAGGAGAAACGGAACGCGGAGCGACCTCTATCGGAACCGAAGCTAGTGTGATTGGAGTCGACAGGAAGGGAGAAGCGATGACGATTTCGCTTCTAGCTGGGCGACGATGCGACCGAAGGAGAGATGGACTAGCGCTTCGGGGAGAGGAAAACGTTGTCGAAAGGAAGGAGGATGAAGAGCGGGGCCCGTCGAAGATCTCAGATCCTGGCGAAAGGTCGGTCATTCCTTCATCCATGGTAATTTGCCGACCTCTACCCATCAGGTCCGTCTGAGATGGCCATGGAACCGTCCTGCCATGATGACCTTCCCCAGGAGGCGGCGTCCTCTTTGGCGCCCAACCGGCAGGTGATGAGAGATCCCATTCAAAGCTCGCCCGATCGTCGAAAGCGCTCAAAGCCGAACCTGAGGTCGACGGTACTGAAGCTGAGGGAGTAGCGGACCGGTTGAGACGCTCTTCCGACGAGGTGAGCGACGACGAGATGGTGGATCGATCGAGACCGATCGGTGACTGAGCAGATAAGGTCGTTTCGGCGCTCATGACGCCAGATGGTGTAAGATGAGCGGCTCTAGCTGTGACATGGGGCTGAATGTGCAAGGTCGGTGAAGAGGAAAGGGCAACGGCTAGTGGACTGGTGTGAGGGTGGTCCAATGCACTGACTGATACTGAGGACGATAATATATCTTGAGCGTGAGGAGCAGCGGACGATGCAGACGAAAGGGGCGTCGATATGTGCGACGACGACGACGATGATGATGGTGGAATTTGATGCGAGGAAGAAGCAAATGATGATGCGGGAGCTGATGCTGATGCTGATGCTGATGGTTCCAATGATACAGGCGATGGATTTTTAAAGGCGTGAAGGGTATTGTGATGATCGATGCGATGGCGAGTTGACGGAGATGGCGAGGAGCCTGCAAAGATGCCGTCTCTCCTGATAAAAACACCAAGTCAGTACTTGGGAAGGCTCAAATTTTATCAAGAACAGAGACTCACTGGGCGTCCTGTCCTGGAGATTGAACCGAATAGCGAGCCGCTAGACTCAACGGTCGGACGGCCCTCTTCTCGACTTCTCCTTGCTCAACCTCGGCCGTCTCTGATGGATCCTCCAGCTGGGATTGAGCACCCAGAATCTCTTTGGAGATGAATTGGCTCGGTAGACACGAAGATATATAGGCAGCCGAGGAAAGTTTGGGCGAACGTCGGAGCTCAAGGATTGCGGCGACGGGAAGAGGATAGAATCGAGATTCGGTGATGGGTAATGCCGACACGGGAGAGAGATACTGATGAAATAAGCTTGACCACTGGGAGCAAGCGTCAGCATGCGATTAACACTGTGCGGCCAATGCCGGTATCATAACAGAATGATGGCGCCGGCGAAATCAGCAAGAAACGGCACTTACAGTCTGGTCTGAGAGCTTGACCTTGAGTGAGGAATCCTTGATGTCGATGTAGAGAGCCAGGTCGGGAGAGACTGGCATCTCGAGAGCATGACAAAGGAGCTGCAGCTGAGATGCGTACTGAGAAAGAGGGAGGAAAGGGAAGGGAAGGAAAGGAAAGGCTCGTTCGGTCAGGACCGAACGGGATTTCTAAGAGGGAAGGACGACCCCAACATCACAGGACAGACGTACTGTATGAGCTAGCGGGACCACTACCATCTCTCCTGGGCTCTTGTCGGTAGCAGAATCCTGAGCCTCTAGTGAATTGGGCCTGTCTGATTGCCTGTCCGGATCCCGACCTTTCGATCCAAAGACGAGCCACCTTGTCCTTTCCCTCGACGGTGACTGAGGTTGAGACGGGCTGTGATGCTGACATTGGTATGATGTTGATTGCATGGGGAATTGTTGGGCTGATGATCGTCGGAGCGGAATTTGAGTAGAGGAGCGGAAGGAGGACATGGTTGATGGGAGGGAGGGTGAAATGCAAAGGATGGAGTGGGCAGGCAAGGAGGCGAGAGCGGAATAGACGGAGGTAGGCGAGAGACGTAGGCCAGCTACGTTGCCTTATTTAATGAGCAAAGGACAGGACGGGCCTGGGTCGTGGAGAGGAGAGGAGAGGAGATGGGAGTCAGAAGGAGGTGAGCTCGGAGAGGGAAACGATCGGAAGCCTTTCAGGAACGATCGACTTGTTTCGAAGGAGACTGACTGCTCGAGACTTTGCGATCACAGCCAAATGAACTCGAACGAACGAAAAGACAAGTGGGGGTCGAGGGGAGATTTGGAAGGCAAGAAAGGCAAGAAAGGGAAGAAGAAGAAGAAGAAGAAGAAGAAGAAGAAGGATCATTGAGCAGGTGTTGATGGGGTCTTTGCTCTGAATGTAGACGGTCGTATGGATACATGTCAGCATCATCAACGAGAGATGGGAGAGGCGAGTTGAGGATGGAGAAGAAATCGAGGGAGAAGGAATCGTCGAGTACCGTAACGGGACTGGAGGAGGGTAAGGTTTCTCTTGTCGCCTGATCCTGGTTCGAGAGCCTCCCCTCGTAGCCTCCTCAAGACATTCGCAAAGTGAATAAGCCCCTCCCTTTGCCTACCCTGCTTCCCTCGACAGCACCAGCACGCACATCGACAAACACAACCAACCATTGGTCCAGCAGAGAGAGAGAGTGAGACAGAGGTGGAGAGAGGAAGAGAGCCGTCAGACGAATTTTGGAAGGAGCTCGAGAGAGGGAACCCCTGCTCTGTTCGGTCTCTAGGACGGTGTGGGCTGCTGGAAATGATAGATATCGACATGCCACCAGGACGACCCATGCCGAAACCAACGTCCCAACGACCTTAGCGACCCTCGACTGCTCCCTTCCCCCCGGCCCGTCGTCCTTGGTGCTCGACTCCCCTCACAAAGAAACTCGCTCTTTGGGACTCACACCCAAAAGTCCTCCCTCCCTCCCAGCGTTGCTGACTTTTCGTCCTACCCTCTTCATCCCTTCTTCTCCTTCCTCCATCTCCTCCCATCATCATCCAGAATGGCTCGATCCGCTCCCATCGCTCCCCACGTCGGCCGATACTCCCAGTCCGAGGTCAGGTCCAAGCGACAGATCTACAAGGGTCAGTTCTCGATCTTCTCTTTCTCTCTGCCCCAGCGACCCTTCTGATCATTCTTGCCTCCTTACCTCACCTGCACATATCGACCCTCCCCCACACCCGTCTCTGCACTTTTCACCCATGCTCCACCCGCCTCTCTCTTCCCTCCTTTCCCCTCGACTCGCTCTCGTACCACAATCGATACGCTATTCTCTTGCTCCCTCCAAATCAATATACATCCCACCTTATCTCTTGCTTTGCCTTGCTATCATCACTCATTCATCAACCGTCACAAACCGAACCGGTTGCCCCACAATCTCGAATCCTTGCTCTATCACCTTTCGCCGTCTTGCTATCGTTGAATCCCCATGACCTATCCTCCTACGACACATCCTCGACGACTGAAACTACAGGTCACAAGAAGTCGGCCCCTGCCGCTTCTGAGGACAAGCCCGCCCACACCGAGAAGAAGGTCGGTGGTGGCAAGAACGGAGAGTCTCGATTGGTCCCTACCAACAAGGCCTCCAAGTACTACCCCGCCGAGGACGTCAAGGCCCCTAAGAAGTCCAGGAAGACCCCCAAGGTAAGTTCGATTCGTTTACTTCCACCTTTGAGCTCTCATCGGCACTCCACGATGCTTGGTCGTGTACGTCTAGACCTTTTGCTGACGTGAGTCTCTACCTGCAGCCTGCTTCGCTCCGATCCAACATCACCCCCGGAACCGTCGTCATCCTCCTTGCTGGTCGATTCCGAGGAAAGCGAGTTGTCTTCCTTAAGCAGCTCGACTCTGGTCTCCTTCTCGTTTCCGGACCCCGAGCCATCAACGGTGTTCCTCTCCGACGAGTTGCCCAGGCTTACGTCATCTCGACTTCCACCAAGATTGACGTTTCCGAGGTCAAGGTGCGTCTTGTCGTCATGTTTCAAGGATCCACACGGACAAGGTCCATCGAGATGGTTTTGCTAACGCTCTCGCTGACTGTTTTTTTTTTTGTTGCTTAGATCCCCGAGACCATCAACGACGCTTACTTCTCCAAGGCCAAGGCTGCCAAGTCTGCCGACAAGGAGGGAGAGTTCTTCCAGGAGAAGAAGGGCGGTGAGGGTTTGAGCGCCGAGCGAAAGGAGGAGCAGAAGGTGCGTCAATTCTCCAGTCGTTTCATATACCCTTGCGCTCTCGCATCTTGACGCATGGCTCGAGTACTGACTTTGCCATCCTTCGACCTGCTCTCTCATCGCAGTCTGTTGACGCCGCCCTCATCGCCGCCGTCAAGAAGACTGAGAACCTCGCCAAGTACCTTAAGAGCTCGTTCTCCCTCTCCAAGGGTGACCGACCCCACGAGATGATCTTCTAAGTACATTTACCCGATGTTTATTAGAAGACACTTTGTTTTGCGCCTTGGACTTTGTTTGTTGTTCTGCTTGTGAGGATTGAGAGATGAAAGCGAAAGTTGTAACGGAAGCGATGGGTGGTGGTGTGTGCCTCGGTGAGACTGGAAAGCGAGATTGTTGGTGAAGCAAATTGTCTTGGGAGGGTTCGAGAGCGCTCAGGGGAGGGGGACGGGTAGGGAAATCAAGGCCAAGAAAGATTGGGAGAATTCCCTTGGGTTGATTGCCCAACGAAATCCATCCCCTTATCAGTCAATCCCCATCCCATCCCATCCGTCCTTCCTTCACCCACTCATCCACTACCCTTGACACGACAACACATCTCCGCTCTGACCATTGATATCACACCACAACATCCCACAAACATCCCAACCAATCGAATCCGACCACACCAACACGGCAATGGCCTCCACTTTCAACACGCCTTCGACCACGACAACTTCTGCCTCCTCTTCCTCAGAATCCCTCCTCCTCGCGTCCTGGTTAGAATCAGCTTTCGACGGCAAGGATAGCACGGAGAAACAATTTTGGGATGAGGTTCATCCCCGATTCCTAACCCGAGCCGACACTTGTTCTCTACCCCATCATGATACCTCACCTGCTAGATGCTCAGAGTCCCGTCCTGATCTACCTCGTCTCATCTTTCCCCTTGTCTCATTCAATATGTACAGCTATACGGCTCCGCCATCAGCCCCGAGTCGACGACCCCGGTAGAGCTCGGCCTTGCTTGTTCATACGCCAGCATATGCGCTTTCATCAAGGACGAACTCTCCATCTGCGGCGGAGGCTATGAACCATGGCAAATCCGACCGAGAAGGGATCAGGGTGATGGTGGGAAGGAAATCGTCGATTCTTGGTGAGGAGTCGTCTCGGAACTTGAAAACATTCCTATTTGGGCCTGGAGAGAATCACATGTGGCCTTCTTAGGGGAAGATTGTTGACGAACGTTCTTTCCTCCCTTCCCCTCCCCCCTTCCCCCTTCCCCTCCCTCTCTCGGCCCTTGATCCATCGATTCAAATCTTCCACCACGTCATCAAAAAATCCTCCCCCTTGACTCAACAACCTGCGTTGAATCAAGCATGCGACACGCCCACGATGCTATTCACACCCTCTTTTCACGTTCCAGGTCTTCCATTAAAGAAGGCGATTACTCTTGTTCCAAAGAGACAGCTCGAAGATCCATCCTCCAAGCTCTCGTTCGATTGGGTGAACTCGCGCCAGATCATGCTCAACGTGGGGGAAGCGAAAGAACAGTTTTGACGGCGTCTGAAGAGGTGAGGAATCATTTTTTTTTGCTCCTTCCTTTTCTTTTCCTTTCTTTGTTGATTTCCATCACCTTTGAAAAGGGTGTCGGACAGTCTGATGGAAATCCGAGTATGAAACTCATCACCATCACGACCTTATCTCTTCTCCCTCATTTCCTATAGGGATCCATCCTGGAATTACCTCATCTGTCGCCCTCACTTTATCCGACAGAAGGTTCAATCACTCCACCTTCTTTGACGACTTCACCAACCAACTCAACCGTTTCCTCGCCCAACAAATCAATCATGGGTCTTCGATCTCTTCCACCTCTCCTCGACGATCGGAACAACCATGATTTCAAGAACCATGGACCGATTTCTCTTCCACCTTTTACGCCTTCGGATTCACCTCGATGGGGATCGTTTCCTTTAAATCATTCAAATCGTCATTATCACCTCTTCTCACAGGGGGGACCAGGAGGGCAAGGAAAACTTGAATCGAACGAAGAGATGAATTCTCCTAGTGGATCGACGTTTTTCGTCGATGAAGAGGAAGAGGGTTTGAGAACACCAAAGGGTGGAAGCGTTGGTAAATTGTTTGAGTGTTAAAGAGGGAGCGGTTCATCCCTTAAAGCATCATGATCCCAGGTGGATGGAAAGTCGTCTTCATTCTTTCCCTCAGGGTACTTGTTCACCCTCGATTCTTGCTTGTGATCGTACTTCTCGCTCCTTATATATAGATATACATAGATCCCTCTCGTTCTATAGCATCATCTGTCTCGCGATGGTGTTTTTTTTTGTTTGTTTTTCTTCTTCTCTCTCTCTCGCATCTCACTCAGCCTAGAAACCCTACCCAAATCTGCTTCGATTCTTTTTGTTCTTTTTGAGCCTCTTTCATATTAGTCGTCTTTCAAAGACTGTGTCCCCCCCCCCCGATCGATGCGCTCGACCCTTCCATCTTCTCCAATCCTTCGTTTTTTTTTCCTATTTTTTTCCTCTGCTTTTCTTTTTTGCCTTTGCTTCTCTTGTCCTCCTCTTTTACGACCGACCAACGATTTTCATGAAAAAAAAAAAAAAAAAAAAAAAAAAAAAAGCCTTCCGACCCTTTTCCCGCGCGATTTTCCTTTCATCTTCGTTTCTCTAGTCTCACTTGCGCAAAAATTCGCTCAACGCGCTTTCACATTCAGACTTGACAATTTGCAAAAGAGGGGGGGGAGATCCATATGATTTCCACCAAAAAAAAAAAAATCGCCCCTCCTCATCTCTCTCATCTTCTACCTCCTTCCTCTTCTGCTTTTTTTCTTCTTCTTGTTAAGAAAAGAAGAAGAAAAAGTCTAGTCTTCCCTCTTCTGCTCATCCTCAGCAACTTCCTTCAACTCCTTGTCCAACTCCTCAACCTCCTTTGGACTTTCAGCATCTTCTCCAACCTCTTCAATCGTCGGTTCCGAAGGTAGGACTTCTCCAGCTGGTTTGAGGTCGTTCAAGTCGATCGATCCAGGAGCGGGTGTGTGGTTAGGTTCTTTGGCTCCTTTAGACTCGGTGATCTCCTCCGTCGAGGTGTTGTTGTTGTCGTTATTGTTGCTGCTGTTGATGTCGTCTCCTGACCTCTCTGCTTTTTTGTCTCCCTGTTCAACATCTTCGGACTTTCCTTCGAGCCTTCGAATTTCTTTTTCAGCTCTAGCTACGTTCTCTCTCGTGACCTTTTCGTTGTTGGCCTCGAACCAACTCTTCTTGAGCTTAAGGTCCTCTACCGTCCTTGGAACATCCCCACTCGAAGTCGGGGGTGGGATCGAAAGTGCGAGGATGGCGGATAAAACCGAGAAAGGAAGGTTGAGCTTCGAGTCGGTCGTTGATGATTTCTCATTGGGTGGAGTAGGTGTGTTGGTGCTGACAGGGGTGGTGGCGTTGCTGATCTTCTTCTTTTGTTGAGAGCCCTTCTTCTTTCCACCACCTCCACCAAAGAAGCTCTCCTCCTCTTCGCCCTTCTTCTTCATCGCCACGAGGCCTTCATCGACGGTGACTTGTCTTCCGACTTTCTTCTCGACACCCTCAACTTCCTTCTTTTCATACAACGGGGTGGCTGAGCCGGGGACGGTCGTCGATTTTCCAGAAAGGTAGTCGATGATGGTTTGACAGTCCTCGATCTGGGCGCCAAAAGCCGGGATCTTGGCCTCATCTCGGAGTCGGGTAGCAGTCTCGAGCTTGCGGGCGTCGTCGGCAGACTTACGCTCGGCCTTGTAACGCTCAGCCTTGCGGACTCGGTCCCTTGGTGGTGGTGGTGAGGGAAGATGTCAGCACTCAAGTCAGGATAGAAAAGAAGAGAAAGTCTCGTTCGATACAATCGAGCCTTCCTCAGAAACGAACTCACTCTTGAACTTTTGTCCAGTACAGGTCCTGGGCCTCCTTGTACTTAGCCGAACCCTCCTTCCTCCTTCCGTGGACCTCGTTGAGCTGATCGCTCAGAGATCTCTTCTCGTCGAAGAGCTTGTTCCTCTGTTCGTAGAGGACGTCGCTCTCCTTTTGGATCTCGTTGAGTTCGGCCTTGAGCTTATCGAACCTTTCGCCGACGGCCTTGAGTTCAGGGTCGTCGAGTTGACGCGAAAGCTCTTCAAGTCGAGCTTTGTCGGCCTGGATGGCCTCCTCGACGGAAGAAAAGGACTCGACGGATCGTCGAGATCGTTTGAGAGCGGAGATTTCATTGAGAGTCTTCTTTTCGGCGGCGATGGTCAACTGACCACCTTCGACTTGGGAGTCGAGGTACCTAGAGGGACGACGTGAAGGAAAAGAGGGTTCAATTCGAGACCGTTGAAGCGAGAGTACAGTCGCATAGATGGAAGGGGGGATTGGTACGATGAGAAGGGAAAGCAGTCCCACTTACTTGATCTGAGCGTCGACCTCTTCGACCGACTTGTAGGGCAGTTTCTTCTTGGCGGCATTGAGATCCGTGATCTACAGACATCGATGATGAGAATGTTGGAAAAGAGCACGAACATCACGCGGGAGAACGACAGTAGTATCGAGAGAGCGAGAAGACAGCAAAGGAGAGAGAGTCCCATTAACCAAATGTCCAAAGACGATCTTGGTGGCCAAAGGTCGCAAGGAATAAGACGATGACGGGGACAGACCTTTTTGTTCATCTCTTCCCTGGTCTTCTTGAGCTCGTCGAGGAGCTTACCTCGCTTGGCCCTTGAGTCGCCTTGCTGACCTCGAATGCTGTCCATCTCGGCTTTGAGCTCGGTCCGACGAGAGTTGCCGTTCGAGTTGGTATTGTTGGTAGCGAGGGCAATCTTATCCTTGACCTCGTTCTATAGAGCACGGTTGGTCAGTGATGACGGTCAAGGAGAGTTGTTGTCTAGGTAGAATACGACCCAGGGGACAAGAGCAGACGAGCGAGGGAGAAGAAACGATCAAACGGCAGAACACGTACGAGCTTAGACTGAAGACTGTCAATCTCGGCTCGGCATTTATCCTGCTCAGCATTGTATTTGGCCTAGGGGACAACGACAAGGGTCAGACAGTCTGGGAAGAGAATGAAGGAGGTTATGGGGACATGGTCGGACGTACCTGATCAGGCTTTCCGACCATCTCCTCCTTGTCGAGTCTCTCCTTTGATGGCTTTGAGCCTTCCGGCTTTGATTTGGGGGCGACCGAAGCGGATTTGGGTGGAGGAGCCATGAGTGAGAGGGAATGTGTCGAGGTTGGGGGGTGAGATGAATGTTCCTCGAGTTGTTCGATATCCACTACCCAAGGGAGAAGCCTCCCAAGCACCTAACTCGCTGAGACCTGACCATCCCATCACCGCCCACTGCTTGATCCCCTCCTAACATCCAGTCTACGAAAAACGCTAATCCCAAATTCCAATATATCCTGCCCACTCCGACCCAACCGAATCCCAAGACTCGCATCGACGAGCTGTCATGTCACCTATCCTACCTCTTACCCTACTCTTCCTTATATCATTCCATCATGTCTCTCTAGCATCCCCCACAAACCAGCATCCATTCCAGAGTCCACAGCAATCCACGACAGCCGAACCATATCCCCACCGATCCAAGCCACCGTGCCAGACCCAAGGCGGACATTCTTTCCATTCAATTTACCGTTCAGATCAAACCCGCTGGGACGAGCTAGCGAGCAGATACGCTCCTATAATCTATCTGAGGTCAGCACATAGTATCCTACGACCGGGCCGACATGAGGTCCCACCTTGCTCTTGACCCCTCAGGATGAAACCTTCTCCGTCCTGACTTCATGCTCCGAAATCGTCGACTGAAACAAGACTCACATTACGCTCACAGCAAGGATGAAGATTTTTATCCTTCGTCGCCAGGCTACTTTCTTCCTGCCCAAACGGTACAATTCCTGCTCTCGAATGGCTATCGTCAACTGACTGCGGACGTCTGACTTTTCCTTCGTCCTCTCTTCATCCTTACCCATAGATTCTGAACCGTGCTCAAACTCTATCGCCTCCCGATCAACCTTCAACAATATCCTTGGAGTACCTCGCATCGATCGACAACCACGGCTACGACCATCACCTCGCGGCCAACTTTCCACCTATCACAGACCGATCTACAAATCCTTATGATGCACAGCCAACCCTTGACTCGAACGCCGTCGACTCTCGCATCTTTGGAGACGTTCAGGGTAGGAGAGATGGAAGTGATTGGCAGGTCATTTGCTTCGCGGTCGAAAAGACGGAGAGAGGAGTAGTCGACCTGTACTACTTCACGTATTACCCATACAATTTGGGCAAAAGGGTCGGTCCGGTCATTCTCGGCAACCATCTTGCAGATTGGGAGGCCATGATGGTTCGGACCGTCAACGGATCAGCGGAATCGGTCGATTATCGTTCGTCTGTTCGCCTGGGTGACCGTTCGTTCGGACATCGCTGGTACTGACACCTTCCACTGAAACCAGTTGCTCATGTTGGCGACTATGGCTGGGGCACCTCGAGATGGGCAGACGTTCCAAAGAATCACGAAGGTCGTCCTATCGCGTTCTCAGCTCGAGGTTAGTGGCTGCGCCTTTGATTCTGTTTTCGCGGACCTCTTCGGATCTGATGCGTCGATCGTCGCCATATCCTCTTTGCTCCTTCGACTCTCAGGCTCGCACGGCTTATGGCCGATTGAGGGCGAGATCGCATTCGCTTCCGTAAGATGGTATCCCCTACTTATCCGTACATCGGCGAAGATCACGCCGTTAAGCGATCTAACATACACCTGAGTTCTTCTTCAGCTCGGGCCCTTCAAGATCATCGATTCGACCTCGTCAGGCCAACGATGGGACACTAATCTCAACCTTTCAGTCGTCCCTTTCTTTTCGAGCTCGCCATATCCTTCCCGTCCAGACACTGCTTCTCCAAACGATCTTCGACCTCCGAGAAGCATACCTGAGGGGAATCTTGCGTGGCTGAGCTACCGAGGGCTGTGGGGGGATCTCGGAGACAAGAGTTGCTCCTGGTATAGCGTGATTCCGACGTGTTCTGTACGTTTCATCTACTCCCGCGATGTCTTGACGTTCGTTACTGATGAGGCGTCTCATGATCTGCTAGATGGTTGATGGTCCTCCAGGTCCATTTCGATCTTCTATGTGGAGCGAGACTCCTCGCTGTGTCATCTCATCTGCTCTCTCGTCTGCGACTGCATCATCGTCTCTCAACTCGATAGCCTCGCCATATATGTTTCCCGATCCACCTCCTTCCACCTATACATTCAAACTCGCCCCTCACCTCCTTGATCTGACTTTCAGGCGTGATGGTGATTTTTGGGTGGGCGTTCGCCAAACCTGTAAGAGGGACGGGTTCGGCAGAAGGAGATTTGGTGGGAACGTCACATCAGAGGATCTACCAAGATGGAAGGGTGATACATCGAGCGTCGAGCATGGAGGAAAGGAATCTAAGACGAGGAGGGGAGGTGAGAGTAACTGGGGTTGGGTCCCTGGACCAGAGCGAAAGGAAGACGGATGGTTCACCGTGAGTCTCCTCTGTTCGCAAGCATGTGTGCATCCGTTTCTCATCTGAATCAACTTGACTTGCACAGGTCAAAGTAGAAGCTTGTCAGAGCGGTCATCACATCGCAGATTACGTTCGTCACAAGAAATCTCTAATCCTCCTCCACTTTCGCTTCCATTCATCCCGGGTGGTCGAACTCTGATTTATTGACTTTGCCTTCCTGAATCATTTCTTACGCAGACTGTCGCGACTGCACATGGTTCCAGCCGAACTCTCCCTCATCGAGGTAATCCGGAGTGCGCAGGATGTGACTACGTGGGAGATGAACGTCGCAAAGTGTGCGCCTACCGTCGAGGTGAGGAGGACGAGTCCCGTGCTGAAAGAGAGCGGAAAGGAATGGAGCGAGGAGAAGTTGACGCGAGATCTGTCGAGGTGTGGGATCTTGATTGGTGGGGCGCTGTGTGATAGTGAAGTGTGATTGTATCGATAAATGTGGCGGCCCTAGTAGGGGAAAGGAGAATGGGAGAAAGGGACCGAAGACCGGAGGCATTGAGAACGACTCCACCCGTCGGCGTCATCCGGCTGCGCTAAACTTTGCCCGTTTCCAATCCTTGGCTGTAGGGTCGAGCTAATTCTGCACGGAAGGCATCGACAACGGTCGTTTGAGATGCATAAAATCTCGTCGAGTGGAGCATGTGCTGCGCAGACGGGGTTTCATTATTACCGGATACATGGAACGAAATCGCCCGATCGATTCTTTCCCTTCTTTTCCCTTTCCCTTCCTTTCCCTCTCTCTCTCTGATTCCTCCTCCCCCCGGAGAGACATCGAGTGGGACGCGTCTCCTCTCGCCTTCCAGCGCCTTCGCTAGATACCCCCACCCCCCCGCACTCACGCCCGGCCGCGACGCTTCCCTCCCTCCCGGATACGGTTCCCCTTTCCCCGCTCAATAGGCCGAAGAAGTGAACGAACGGTCTCCAGTCCCAACCTTTTTGGGTGTGAAACGCTTTCCTCTCCGGCTTCCAAGCTTCGACCCCCAATTGTTTCCAATTGTTTCCCTTCCAACCACCATGTCCAGCTCCTCGTCCAACAGAGCACTCGTGGAGGTCAAGACGCGAATCGATCAGTTGGTCGATCGTCTCCCGAATGGTTTGGCAGATTTCGTCGGTACGTCGACTCTCACTTGTCCTTCCCACTTTCCTTTGCTTCGTCATTTAACATGATCACGTTCCTTCGACTCGCTCGTAACGTGTCGAGCATACAAATGTACTGACACCCCGATCCATTCGATACCCAGCCGAAATGACCACATTCATCCTCCACTCATCTCCACTCTCGCTCTCCTCGCACGCCCTCGTGAATTCGGAAGCTTCCCAACGCATCTCCAGTCTCGCCCCCAACTTACTTCCTTCGCGCTCGCATGGTCATCTCTCTCCACTCTCTCCCTTACGCTCAAGTCCATTCCCAATCCAGACCCGTTCCGTTCTCCCTTTGCCGTCGTCTCGCACGGGCGCGGACCGCAGGGCCTTCTCCTTCCCTCCTCCCCTTTCACCTCCCGCTTTGCCCTCGAGGCTCGCCCCGGCAGGGCCCCTTGTGCAACTCGTCAGAGAAGTCGTCGAAACGTCCAAGCTGAATGCTCAAGTCTATCTGCTCGCACTGCTTTACGTCGATCGATACAAAAAGTCGCTTGGCACCAAAGCGTCGATTGCAGTGACTAGCATCGATAGTGCAAGGCAGACACCTGCTAACGTGGCACCTGAATCGGACGCCATCGTGCTCATGGCGAGTCTGATGCTGGCCAACAAGTGGGTCCAATCGTACTTGTGCATGGTCCCGAACAGGCGATCTGACGCCCCTTCACCGTGCTCGCGCCCTCTTTAGGACGCTTGATGACAACACATTCAGCAACAAGACTTGGTCTGAGATCTCCTTGATTGAACTCCATCAACTCAACGAAGCAGAGAGTGCGCTTGTCTGACCTTTTCCTTCGTTCCGTTTGGTCGAAAATGCTCATCCATTTCCCCCATATCTCGTTTGCTTCAGGTCGTTTCCTAATCCAAATTTCCTTCGACCTCTGGACGTCCACCACCGAGTTCTCTTCGTTTCTCTCTCGGCTCTCCATCCTTGCCTCCGACCGGCATGACGCCCTCAGCGCTCTCGAACTCTACGCCGAACCAACGGTTGGGCCTCGACGTCTGACCCCTCTTGCTCCATCTTCCATCTGGCCAAGCGTCGCACGCATCGTCCCGCCACTCGCAATAAATGGACGTGAGAACTACGCTTTTCAGTCGACCGTCAAGCCGTCGGTCCCGGAGGAAGTTTACCCAAGTCCTCGCCTCTCGCTTCCTGGTCAATACCAGCCTTCAATTCCAATCTCCCAACCGACTGTCCCTCAACCGATATTCGCGTCTTACGTCGACCCATGCCCAAAGGTCAAACGATCGGCTTCACAAGCTTTCTCTCCGACTTCATTCCCCCTCGCTCAGCATTCATACCCCCGTCCTCAAACGCAACCCTTCATCTACCCACACCCCCAGTTCCACACGTCCTCTCTCTACGATCGCGACATTCCTCCATCTAGCAAGCGGTTCCGCTCATCACAGCCGCTCTCGACTCAGGCTTATCTCCCTCCGCTCACGAATCCTGCTTCCGTTTCTCTTGCATCGATACAACCAAACTATCACGACATAACAATCGCTCGCTCCCTCAATCAACCTCGTCCTTCAATTCCGATGTTTAACACACAAATCTTCGACGTTCCCCCTCAAGAGGCTGCTCCGTTGAACGCCTCTTCATACCTGGCTCATCCCTTTGACGACCCTCGATTCGAAAAGGTGCCCCTTCTTAGTGCCTCAACCAGAAAGTTGATGCCGGTCGCCCCCAACACATATGATCCAATCGCTTTCGCCTTCCCGGACCCCCACTCGCAATTCCGACCTGTCTCACTCCATCGACTGGTCGCTCCACTCTTCACCAACCACGCCCGAGCGCAATCATTTAGCACCATCACAACGGTCGATTCGGCCTCGAACAGTCCATCAGGCGAACAAGGCAACGGGCCCACCCACGATGGTCAAGATCGTCAGATGATGATGGAACACGAGCTAAAGGCGAGAGAGCTCGGCGCCACAATGACGGCTCGCTCCCAGGTACACGATGTCGAGAGCTGGAGGAGAGGTATCGCCTAGCGGGAGATTAGCTGCATCAGGCTTCTCTTGGTATTCTTTCTTCTCGGCTTCTTTTTCTTTTGCTTTGAAAGCTTCTGTCTTCCTCGAGCCCTCATACTTTAGCATACACGACTCGCGTCATTTCTCACGTCTACCTGTTTCCATTTACGTACCATCATCTACACGCGCTTCCTTGACAAGTCTTGTTTCCCCGTATGCAGACACGCGCGGAGTCGACTCTTGATCTGGTCTCTACACGCACATCTTTCCTCACATCTTTTCATATCACGCACATTACTTTCGTTCCATCTCCTCATTTCCCACGTGCCCGTATGTGGTTCTCAACCGTACATGCTCTCACTCTTCTCAATCACATCACGATCTCTCTTCAATTTCTCCTCGTACGAACTGTAGCTCTAGTAGTACACGAATTAACGGAATCTTGTTAAGATTTGTATCAACTCGCATCATTCTCGTCACGTCATAACGATGAGCGTCCAATTGCGCTTGACAAGAAATCTTTTGAATATGAATCGAGCGATCGTTGGTATTAAAAACATCGCCTTTCCTCCTTGGACGATCGAAGAACTAGCTGGCCTGACATTCCGGCACAAACCACCGCTCTCCACTAGCACGCTTTTCTGAATCCTTATCAAGACCCAATATCTCGGCGCTTCATCTCGATGACTATGTTTGAGTAAGAGGCAGAGATGGTTGCTAAACCCATAGCTCCGGCTTGGGAGATGTCCATCAGCCTCGTACTGGATGGTAGGGACGGGAGGGATAGGTTGTCTGCCTTTCAAGGCTCTCTCTCGCGCTTTCGTCTCGTTCTTTGCTGACGACATACTGACGATCACCCTGGCCAACGTGCTCGATCACATGCCAGATCAGATCAATCTCGAGGCAGGAGGAAAGGAGGAGGGAGGGGTGGCTCGTCCTTGGCACTCCGCCATTCTTCATTTTCTCACCTTCGAGCTATTTTCCCTCCCCCTATGGAATGCTTGGCCTTCGTATCGGTTCTCGTTAGATCTCTCTTGGGTCTCTTCTCTTTCGCTCATGTTCGCAATCGTTCATCCTCTTGGGACGCGGGACACCGCCTCCTTCAACCGTTCTCTTTGCTTTATCAGACGTCAAGCTTATCGTCTTCTCAAGCCACACACCCATCTTCTACCATCTAGACTACACCCTTCCCGATTCCCCCTTCTTCTCTTCCTTCCCTCCTGTCATCAACTATGGTCCTACCGGCACGCACCTTCACGATCGATGGAGGCAGAGTTACTAGAGATGCCTTCATACTGGTGAGTTCTAAAGCTGATATGGCATCGTTTACTACGTAGTCACTCATCCATGCTTCTCCCCTCTTATCGCTCAGGCATGTCAAACCAAGAAAAAAGTCAGCGTTCTTGTCCAATCCATGCTTGCGGCACGATCCCCTTTCTGATCCCCCCTGTGTTTCTTGAACCCCCATCTAGACGTTCTTCTTCAACTTCATCCAGTCGCCTCTCGTCATTCTCTCACTCCTCGCCATATCATGGGGCGTGAGCCATATAGTGGAACTCATGGCGCCTTTTTTCATCCCGCCGACGGTAGGTTCACCTCTTCAACTCGCCGTGTCGCCCGTTTGACGTGCAACCGTTGCTGAGACCGACCTTTCTCGTCTCAGATTCTCACATGCCTTCTCCTTCTTGGTCTGCTGTCTTTCCTTTCCTGGCTCTCTCCTGTAGAGTTAGACGAACAAGGGGAACGGACGGAGAGCAGACGTTACGTCGCACCGTTGCTAAAAGTTATTGAGAAACCTCTCGATCTCATCCTCAAACACATGGCCGTCTGCTTCACCCCAAGCTTCATCCTGATCCCTGCCGGTAAAAAGCTGCCACCAAAGGAGATCGGATTGTTGATCGCTTGGTTCATCGTTTCTTTCATCGTGAGTGAATCACTGCTGCTTTCGGCATACTATCGGCTGTGTGCGCGTTGATTGAGTCCCCTTATGGTCCTTCCGAATCAGCTTGCATTCGTCGTTGGAATCTCCATACATCGTCTATGGGACCTCATCGCGTCCCTTCGCCCGAACCAAACCAGATCTATTGATCCAGAATCTCTCGACGTCAAGCCTCTACCCTCAACTTCTCCCGTTCCCAGACCTCTTTCCATCTACAATCATCCGACTTCGTCTGCACCTCCAATCAACCCATCTCACCTTCAACACACCAACCTGACTGCTCAAGATGCTCAAGAAGTTCATGTCCGTGATTGGGCTCGCAAAGGATCGGATGCGACCATGATCAACACACCATGTGATCCGGATCCGTATAACGTTTTTCCTCCTCGGAAGTCATCCAACGCTACAATGGTCAATTCTTCTCTCGACCTCAAAGGTCTTGGTCTGTCCTCGATGAGCAAAGGCGAGGGAAGTGATATCGCCGATGGAACGGATGGAGACTGGGCTCAGAAGGTTGATATTGGACTTCAGAAGGTCATGAGTCGTCGAAGTGATGATGACGATAGCCAGCTGGGTAATCAGGAGAAGGAGAAGGAAAGCAAGGGTGATGATGAGGTGGGAGAAGACGACGCAACGACGGTTCGATGGCCTAGTGTCGATCAGGACCGACTCGCCGCGCCTGCGCCATCCCGACCTTCATACGCACCCAGTCGAACGGTCCTCAGTCGACCTTCAACACCTTTCCCTAGCTCGGACAGTTCGAGAAACATCATCGACATCGCAACACGAGATCTCATCCAGACCAAGCTTGCAGCTTCCCTCGACATCGCCCTCTACAGCGCCTTCTTTCTCATCTCACTTCCCATCTTCTATACCACAAAGTGTTCCGTGCCTCTCTTCCTCAGCCTCAACATCCTCATTTATTTACTCGGTTGGTTTTCGTTTCTTTTCTGCTTCTTGCGCTTGATCTTCCAAATTCGCTCGCAACTACCTGCAGCTCACTCCCTCATAACCGTTTTTTTTTGTCGTTGTTAAATCACCTCTGGATGCCCTCCTATTAGTCATCAAGAACATCCCCCTCACGTACCGTGTCTATCTTCACCCGATCCTGGTCACCTCGTTCTTTGCATTCTTCCTCATCTGGGGGTTTGGCGCTTCCGTTGGCTGGACACTTCAAGAAAGTAAGTTGATCGCTTGAGTAGCTTTCACATGCCATCATCCAGGGAAGAAAGAACCCGACTGATCTCTGATGTTTCGTCTTCATCTCTGTCTCGATCTCTACCTCTCAAGGTCTCGCTCGATACTCAACGAAATCTGGTTACCTTCAGCTTTGGTCCATCACGCCTCCTCCCGAAGGTCGAGATCCTGGAGCAGGTGACATCCTTCGAGATGCGTTAGATGCTGGTGTAGTAAGCACAAACTGATCCAATCACTTATCTAGATGGGCATCTCGGATCGGCATTGATGTTTTGTTATTATTGTCATCCTTTTTCTTTTCTTCTCGATCAACCCTCCTTCAACCCGATCGTCATTCAGATCGCACTGTGCTTGCCTCTCTATCGATTTCGTCGAGACCTCTCCCGTTACTTTGTTCGGATGCTTTTCTTAGTTGTACCTTCGGCCCTGTTAAGCTTATTCGTGAGTTCAACCATTGTTGGATCGTTATTCGTGTGCATGATCTCATGCCGTACAAAAATGCTCACAAAAAAAAAACACCTCCCCCCCCCGGGCCTTGATCTTTTGTTTCAGGTATGGCCACTGGGAGCTCTGACATTCGGTCTTCAATCCGACGTCGCTCTTGCATTCGTTGGTAGATTCTCGAGCACACCTCTCGCTAAAGCTCAAGCTGTTCGAGTCGGAGGTGATGAAAGTCTGGTGAGCACCTGTTTTCTTTTCTCACTCCCCCCAAGTAGAAAGTCAGACCGCTCTCTCTTGGACCTTTATATTGACATGCTTCACTGCTCTTCCGCCGTACAAAACACACACACACACAAGACGGTCGTCATAGTGGTCGTCACAGGCATCGTCGTCGTTATCCTTCAAAAGCAGATCTTCAGAACCCTCCGGATTCAAGCCGATGACTTCCTTGCTCTCGGTCTGCTCTTCGGGGTCACGAGTGGAGCTATCGGTGTAAGTCTCACTGTCCCTCCCTCACTGACTCTCTCTCACACATCAAACGCCGTCTGACTGGATTTCATTCTACCTTGTCTTTTCTCTCCCCCCCCATCACCCAAAAGGCTTCCGGTCTACTCAACTCCGGTCAGAAACGAGCCGCTGCTATCGCCTCTCTCACGTTTGCCATCTTTGGAACCGTCGTTCTGGTGGTGTAAGTCGTCCTCTCCTTTGTTTTTCCTTCCTGATCCTTTTTTTTTTTCTTCTATTGCTAATCCCCCTCCCTTCTCGGACCTTGCTTACTTCGTTCGTCCTTCACTTCGACTTTCACTTCCATTTCCAACTTCTCAGACTCGGGATCCCGCCAGCAGCTACTTTTATTCAACAACTGATGGGACTCCCTTGAGAAACTTCCCACTCTCTCATTTTTTTCTTCTTTGTCCGTTCGTTTCCTTCCCCACTGTTTTTTTTTTATTCCCCCCTTCTTTTGTTCTTGTCCTTTGCTGTTTCCATGAAACTCGATTCCTCCACGCGTGTAACCCTTTCTTTCCTCACCTCAACCGAGGGTTATTTTTTATTTTTATTTAGCTGTATCTCCAGGCGGGCGTCGTTTTGACTTTATTCCTCGATCTGCTTTGTTTTATTTTTATTATGTTTGCTTAATGCCAACTCGATAGTCGTAAGAATAAAACAAGTGAAGAAAGAAAATGTCAAGAACCCGAAAGGCCAGCGCGAGGCAGAAGAGAGAGAGAGAGAGGCATCGAGGTCGGAGGTGGGGTGGGAGTGAGGGTTAGTCTTGATACAGGGGAAGCGTCATCGAACTTGAGAGACAAGAGTGAGGATGTTTAGAGACAAGGAGAGGAAAACAAAAACGTGATGTGGCAATGCAAAGAAGAAGGCGGTGACATATGTTGTGTGTTTGTGTGTATGTTGTGTTACGCGAAAGAAATGATCGAAGGGGGAATAGTTGAAGCCACGAGGGAAGCGACGGGGGGTGGGGGGGTGGGGGGGTCGAGAAAAAAAAAAGAAGACGTATTACGAAGGCACACTACGACGTTTCATTCGTCCTCATTGTTTGGCCTTGGTTTCGATTTGGGCTTCTGCCTTCGGTTCCGTCTGACGGCGGCGAGGTACCGGTTCGTCCTCCAGGCCATCGTGGGCTGAGGGCTGTTGCTATTCGTCGTCCCAGAGGGCGACTCGGATGAGGCATGGGGCGATGGTGCAGGTGGTCGTCCGATCGGGAGGGAGGAGGCCGAGTCGGATCCCAGACCTGTGGAAAAGTCTGTGCACGATGGCGGGAGCAGAGGGGGAAGAAAACTCAGAACAATCAGTGAATTGTGTGAGAGCATTACGACACGATTGGTTGGGGCTTTGGGGAGAGTAGTAAGGCTCAGTCTCTGACCTTGACGGCACAACGGACACACAGCAGAGACTTCAACGAGCCAGTTGTCAACGCAATCTTTGTTGCGAGAAGCACGTCGTCAGAGGGAGTCCAAATCCGTCAGCTGACCATGCTAGTCTCCCAATGGACGGCGGCCAGCGTTGGAGTAGAGATTTGCCTGCGTACCTTTGTGGAACCGATGCATATCCGAACAAGGCAGCACCCTCAAATCATCTCCTTCCTCAAAGTCAAGCAAGCAAATTGGACAGTTCTCCTCGCTCTCCTCCATCTCAACGACACCTCCACCTGTTCCCAGCTCAGTTGACGGCCTTCTACTCGATGACGGCGATCCTGAAGAAAGATACGTTGATTGAGAAGGAAGATGCGGAACTGGATAGATATGATAATCTTCATCGAGTTTGAGCATGGTCGATGAAGCCGTCGAGTCCATTCGATGACGAGCGTAGGTCGCCGCTAGCTCGCCTTTACAGTCATCGTTCGGGTCGTCTTCTGGGAGACTGTGATGAGAGGTGGGTGGAGACAGAGGGGCGAAAGCGTCGGGTGGACTTGGATAAGCCATGCTCTTTCTTGCCATGTCCTTCTTGTTGATGTCCCGATCGTTCTCTTTCTCCCTAGCTGTCGTGCCATTAGTTGCAACAACAGCCGAGTCCATTTCGTATGAGTACGACTTTTTGTGACTATTGCTACGTCGGTTCTGTCCGTCGACGAAGGTGGACATGTTGGAGGAGAGAGGTTGTTGTTGAGAGTTACGTTTGGAGCGAGAGACAAACGAGACGATGGGGAAAGTATCGACGATGGCTCTACATGGACGTGCAATCTGGCAAATTCAGCGGTCACGTTCAAACGGAGTAAGCAGGAAAAATCCAGATGGTGCTCACCTGGCCAACCCGGCCGTTCTGGTCTGTCTGCCGACTTCTTGACCGTCCTGAGGTCCCCCACCAAGCCGAGGATCGTCGAAGTTGTAAGGGTACGCGTCAACTCCAACTCTGTATCCTCGTCGGGGGCCGTATCGATCAGGATCCCGACATGCTCGAATGGCGCCAGAGATGATGATGACAAATGAGAAAAGGGCGACGCTGGATAGACCACGAGGGGCAAGAGCAACAGACGATCGATGAGTACAGTCAAAGATGGTCATATCGGCGACCGCCAACAAATTTTACCCACACTCCGATGATGCAATAAAGGATGATCAGCGCGGTGCTTGTTCCAGGCTTCTTGCCACCACCTCCTGATCCGGAAGGCGGTCCTACACTGCTCGACTCGGTCGGGGTGACTTGACCAGCTGTGCTCGTCGCGTTATATGCAGTCAGAACGACAACGACGTATGTATTGGTGGTCGGATAGGTGCCGTTCAGTAAGGTGGTGACCGAGGTGTAGGATGAGTTGAGAAGGGCGGGGGTGAAGGATCGGAACTCCCTGTGAGAAGGCAGATGTATGGCAGTCAGCGTTGTCGAGGGCTGAATTACGGGTTGAACGACGAACGGGTCACAGTGCTTCTCGAAAGTTCCCTCTCTGGATGAGTCGAGCGTGAGGACGTCAAGATCAGCGCGAGAACCAAGCTTGGTCTTTACAGCTTCAAGATAAGCAGACGCGTAGAACTGACATGACGACAGCATCCGCTCGACTCTTCGCACTGAAGACGTCGAGGGGCTTCTCGAAATTTTGGAGATAGTCGTCGCTGAGTTGACAGCCTTGGCTGGTATTGGAGTAGAGAAGGGCTGCCATGGCCCCTCGGTCTCTTGCAAGGGTGAAGATATCGACCTCTTGGGAGGCATCCGTCGAATTGACGTCGCATGAGATGAAGGCAACCCAAGGGGTCGAGGTGGTGTCGTTATTCTGAGCGTCATCTTCTCTGTTGGGCGAGCGAGAAAGGAATCAACGACAGCCGGAAGGATCGAAGGGAACAAGGAGACAGAGGGGCAACCGGAGGGGATACGTCAGCACCTCTTGAGCGGATCAAAGTACCAAGAGTGCTCCCAGTCGTGGCGAAAGGAGTCAACGGCGCTCACCTAAAGTGCACGAGGGCTCCCTTGAGGAGGTTTGATCCGATACCACGCCCGAATTAGCATGGACGAAAGCAGGCGGCCAGGAATGGATCCGTAGCGTTATCAGCTGGACATGAATCCTTCACTCACCCTATCTACGCCACCTTCTGCATAGTACGTCGGGAAGAAATCACTGGTAAAGGGGTCTGCGGTCAACTGAAGAGAGACATCGGCGTCGTAGGAACCTTCGACCCAGAGGAAGGAGAGGTGCGAGGTATCGGTCCGATTGATGTTGGATGTGTCGTTGACAGGGACGGCAGGGATGAAGGCTTGGGCTGAGATGAAGAGGAGCGATAGAGCAAGGGCCAAGTGGCGAAGGAGGAGCATGATCCTCGCCAGGGTGAGAGGGAGGAGAAGGATTGGGCCTCAGCCGAAGGTTGGTTTGGAGAGAGCCGGGTCAGGATCGTCTTGCCGAAAGAGGTCGAGATTCTTTTCATCTATCATCTGTCGTATCCCACAACCAGAAGTGCAAAAGTGTATCCCTTTGTATTCTATCTCACCCTAGCTGCATCGGGAGGCGGAAGAGAGTTTCAACGACGCTACTGCGGAAATATATCTCCCCACCCCCTACTTCTTGCTCTCCCTTATTTGTACACTCATCTCATTCACTGCTCGTTCTCGCCTCAAGTTCAACGCACTAATGCCCAGGTCGATGGGAGAGGGAGGAATACGAGATCGTGTGAAATCAATCGGCGCTCCCTACAGTGTCTCTTCGATCTCGACACATCAACGTTGAACGTCTTTGACGCTTGTCTCATCCTCCCTCTCCATTGGACCTTGACTTGCTCTCTTTCTCTGACAGATTCGCTAACTTGGTGACGAGATGTCAGGATCCTTCGCTGCCGGTCAGCAACGGCGCGTGATCTTTTCGACCTGTGCCAAGACCCCACGAGTGAAGGCGACCTCTCTGGGGGATGTTTGCTTGATTGTCTCTCGGTCTGAGCGAAGGTATACGTGTTCAGGTCAGGGAGGGAGAGGAGAGAAGATGTTTGAACGAGTCATCGACTTTCCGCATCGCTGGAGTGAGGAAGGGGACGGCTTAATATAAGCGTTTCCTAGAAGCGTTTCCTCTCGGGAAGGATTCTCCCCAAGTGGACCCCCTTCCGTTTCCTCGATATCTCAATCCTTGTTCTTCTCCCCTAACCTTCACACCGACACGAACCTGCAATCGCTCTCCATCAGCCATGTCACCCTTTCCCCTGACCTGCTCGAGACCCACCACGCCATCTCTCCTCCTCTACTCCTGTCACCTCGACGACCCCATCCCCTCTTCCCCCTCTTCATTCGAGTTCTGCCCTTCGTCATCGTGCGACTCTGGAGCGTCTTGTCGCTCCTCTTCCCCCTCTTCCTATGCCGACGACGACACCTTTTCGTCACCCTCGGCTTCGAGCACCATCAGTAGCAACAGCAACACAAACTCGAGTCGACGCAGCAGTACCAGTCAGGACGAAGTCTGTGGACCATATCTTGCTGGCCATTGGACACTCGATATCGACAACAGAGCTCAAATGGACGACCTTATGCGAAGAGGAACGACCCTCCAGATATGTGGTGAGTTGTGCTGCGTAACACTTTGTTGATGGATCTCTATCATCAGGCTCTCTGTCTTTGTTCAAAAAGATCTTGCTTCTGCTCCCTCACTGTTCCACCGATTTCTTGCTCTTCGATGGCGAAGATCGAGAGTGGCGGAAGAGGGAGAGAGAGGGAGATGAGCGGATCTGGGTGTTTGCCTGCGAATCAACCTCCAACCTCAGACTCCCACCAAATAAAGCATCAGGCACCAAAGGGAAAATGAAGATCGTTCGGCGTTTGATACCGGAGCTACGGAAGACGAGAAAAAAAGAGGGAGAGAGGATTCTGGTTTAGACCGAGAAACTATCGAGTCACGTGGGTCTCTGATCGTTCATCGATTTCTGCGACAATGGACGGGAGGAGGATGTTCTGACTCTCTCGATCAAATCTTCTGCTCTTGTGAGCTGATCACGAAGCTTGTCGAAATCTTTACGTCTCCCCTCAGACACCGACGCGATATCGCCTCGTTCTCGCCTCGAGCCCAAACTGACCGAACACTTCATCTTTCTTCATCTCTCTGTGCTCTTTCGTCAACCAGGAATGGCTACCGAAGTCATCTCCTTCATTCTTCCATCATCCGAGCACTCTGCTAGATTCGATGACCAGATCGATCGCTATCTCGTCTACTGGACGGCCTTGACGCCTCACCCCGTGCGTTCTCCTCGTCGTCTTCCACCCATCCTTCCTCCACCTTGACTCCCAAACGCCCCTTCCCACATCTTGTTGCCCTCAATCCGCTCGCTGACCGACTGCATCATCTGCCATCTCGATTCGGACCAAACTCAGCTTTGCGCCCTCCTCGTCGCCATCATCCTTCTCGAAAGACTCAAATCACTTCATCCTTCGCTCTCGGCCACTGGCCGTTCGTTCATCCTTCATCTCATCTCATGTATCTCCCTCGGGCGAAGCCAGCTGACTGGTTGGCCGTCTTTCGACGAACAGAGACGAAAGACACTGCCCTCCGAGTCACGTTCTCAGCCGTCCTCCTCGCCATCAAGTGGGTGTCGGATAGCTCACATGCCAACCTCGCATTCGTTCGTCGAACACCTTGGTCACTTTCTGAAATCAACGCTATGGAGAGGGAGATGCTTTGTCATCTCAGATATGATGTTTATATTCCAAGTTCAGAGTTAGTATACATCACCTACCGCTATCCTTAAGTCTCGTTGTTCCTTCTCACGATAAATAATAATGACAAGAACCCTCTTCCTCCTTGTAACCCGACCGATTCCTCTTAGACTTCTCGACCGAGCCACCGCCTTCTGGGCTCGAAAGGAAGCCGAAGACGCACGTTGGGGTCTAGACGATGGATCCCCAGATATCCAAGCAGGTGGAGTCCTAGGAGAAAACCTCTTCTTCATCAATGGTCTCGGTCAATCACGTCGACCTGGTCATCATCATCCTTGAGAAAGTTTTACAAATCGAAACTTGGGTTGGTTTCCATCATTTCATCTTTCCATTCCTCTTGACGCGTTTCGAAGATCGGTCTTTTATCTTCAAGATACTGACTCGATGGATTCCTTCTCGATGCAGATCTCCACAAAGCAAACCAACAAAAAAGACGAACTCTCTCTCCCTGTCCTCCTCCTCGAAAAAAAAGATTCTGTATCCATTCCATCCTATAGTTTTCATATCGCAAACAAAGGCAAGCAAATATGGTTAGTTAGATCGTGACAGTATTCCTTCGTCTCCCTCTCCCACCTCCCTCTCCCACATGGATCATACATATACGCATTTTTATAAACAAAAAAAAGTTAAAGTCAATTTAAATCGACCTGACCAAACTCTCTGATGTCCCATCATATACGATTGACAGGACCCCTCCCCGCTTTCTCTAGTCCACCCTATCTCTCCTCACGGTCCTGACGGGTTCCATTTCCTGCTCTCCGTCTCCCCCCCCCCCCCCCCCCCCCCCCCCTGCCCCCTTAACGAACATTTCCTCATTGTTCCCTATTTCTGACCAACCAACTTCCCCAAAATTGTATCGATCGACATCGCATGTTTCCTCCTCCTTCACACATCTATGCCCCTATCTCTTTCTATATCTCAAGTCTCTTTCTATATCCCCGTACCTACTCTATACCTCGCTAGTTTCCTCCTTCTTCTTCTCCGTCGTCACGTGATGTTTCATCTCTGAAGTCAAATATCTATGATTCGCGTTCCTCTCTCTCTCTCCCTCCCTGACCTCCTCTTGAATCATCTTTCGTCCTCTAATCAATCGAAGAGTTCGCATCTATGTTTTTTTTTTTCTTCTTCTTCTTCTTCTTCTGAGAGTGCATCTTCTCAGAGTTAAAATCAAGAAGTCCGTAAAAAAAAAAAGAGCCCCTCTCGTCCGTCATCAAAGCTTAGCGTTCCCACCACCACCACCACCACCACCACCACCACCCCCTCCAGTAAGCTTCTCGAGAGCTGTCTTGAAATCTCCGGGCATAGACGCTTTCGCATTCTTGTCGTAATCATAGATGATATTCTCAGTTTCGCAAGTGGAGACCAAACGACCTGTTTTCGTTGACCACTGGAAGTTGGAAGAGGAGAGATGAATCAAAGGACAGAAAGAGAGGTCAATTGTTATTTTGTTTTAGAGAAGGTGTCGAGGTCAAGATTGATGGGAAATCGGAACTTGGGGCAAGAAAGAAAAAGAAGAAGAAAAAAAAAAAAGGGAAAGAGAGAAAGAAAGGAAGGGGATTGGGGATGGTCGAGGTCGATAAAGACTTACGGCTTCGTGTTGGACTTTGAATGAAGAGGGAGCAGAGGGAGGTGAAACGTTGTGCATTCTCGAGTAATAGATGAGTGAATCCGGGTGAGTCACTGGTGCCTAGAAGAAAAGAAAAGAGAATGGGTCAGAGGAGAGAGAGAGAGAGAGAGAGAGAGAAAGCAGAAGGAAACAGAAAACAGAAAGAACAAAGAAAAAAAAAAAAGAAGAAGAAGAAGAAAGAACACAGAGAGGAAGAATATTCAAGTTCCTCTTAAGAAAAAAGATTTCTTTCGTTTCCTCCTCCTTCTTTTGTCCTCACCTTATAGATGATGTTGTGACTCTTGACGATGAATCCAATTGCTCGACCAAACAATAGATCGTCTCTCTTCTCCTGAGGTAGATCTAGAGTAGAGATGAAGGACAATCTAGCTGATTCAAAGTAACCCAAGTACTTTGCGTTGTTGACGTGTCTGGTGTAAGGAGAGCGTAAAGATATGGGAGACAGAGAGAGGAGGGAAAAGGAAGGGTTAAAGAAAAGCAGATTGGGGGGGGGGGGGGGGGGGGGGGGGGGGAGGGAGGGAAGACGACAAAAATTACCCACCCGAATCGGTCGCAGTCTCCCCAGGCTACTGGCCACTCAATCGATCTATCCAAATCCCAACCTCTCCTTTTACCATCCTCCAGGATCTTCTCCCTATTGACGGACCAAGATGAGACCTCGGTTGGGTTGGTCCAGGTTGGAAGGGGTTGATTTGGGTTTGGAATACCATCGGGTTGTTTCGGTCGTTCTGATGATGGGTTGGATTGAATGGTGATGGGTGTAGAAGGAGGTAAGGAAGATGCTGGAATGGTGTAACTAGGGATGATATCTCCTTCATCGATCGGTCCTTTTGAATCGAAAGCAGCAGTCAAGATTTCAACGCTTCCTTGACTTTGTCCAACGTTCTTCTTTGTCTTGTTCGCTTACCTCGAGCGCCAGGTGGGAGATAGAAAGGAGAAGTCTGAGTAGCGAACTGTTTGAGTAGGTCCTTTTGGGCGATTGGCGACGAGAGATTCGTTGAGCTCGTTGGTTCGATTAGGGATGGATTGATGGAGACTAGATGATATTACCTCTATAGAGTTGCCGGCCGTGGGATCTGAGGAGGACATCCTGATGGTGTCTCGTGGGATTGATAAGCGGAAGGGAGAACGGAGAGGCAGGAGACGAAGGAGCACCATTGGGACGGTCGGACGAATTCAGCCTTCTTCCTCTCTCTCGATATGACCGCACGGGAATCCGGCCTCTTGATTTAGCCGAGGGCCTTTCCCTTCCTTCTCTCTTCGTATTCATCCAAGCGTTCGTTCGATAAATCATAACTATCCATCGTGACGGTCTCACTTATCACATCGGATCAAATAACTCCTCCCTTCCTGACATTCATCACCTCTCATGCCGACTTGTCCGCCTTCTTTCCACTGATCAACACATACCTCCCAAACTTCTTCCCAGTCAGTCCCCAACTAGCTCTGATCCTTCCCAAAGGTCGACTCATCCACGGTAACTTTTTCTCTACGAAGCCCGAGAGTGGACCAAAGACTTCATCCGAAATGTCTTGGATCCGAACGTCGACGAACCCGGATTCCATCATTTGGCGAGCGACGGTATCGATTGAGACCATGTTTCGTTCTGGGATGCCGGACATGAAGAGGTACAGTCTTTCCAAGAGGGAGATATGGGTGATTGATCTTGGCGACCGAGAGGATGGGATGAATGTGTATGTTAGGGCTTTAGAGGGTGTAGTGCAAGGATAAGAGACTGGAGAAACCAAATCAGACAAAGCTATCCGTCCTCCAGGATTGAGTCGGTTGAAAGTCTGCTGAAAGAATTGACGACGACAGGAGAATCGATAGACTGAATCGATGCTGACGATCGAGTCGAATCCATCCTGAACGTCATCTTTCGATGAGGGTCCATCATCCATCCCATCGGTTCGTGCGAGGTCTTCATCGTGACGAGATTGATTCGGATCGAGGGGATGACGTTTCCGGTCGATCGTGGTCGTCGAAGAAGAGAGTTCGAACAGTGCATCTCCATGATGAAGATCAATCTTTCGTCCCTTCTTTGGGTAAAGTTGAGAGATCCGAAGTGCAGTAGTTACGACGTCTTGTTTGTCGGGCGTGATACCAGCAATGAATGACTGGGAGGGGAAATTGATAGTATGGTTTTGGATGGAGGATGATTTGGAACCGTCAAGATCGAGGAAGTAGTGTTGAAAACGAGGTCCATTGATGAGTGTGAGGATGGAATCTCCTGCCTGATGATTGAGATCGAGATGACGACCTTGTGGTTGAGGAGAGGCGAGTTGAAGGACGCGGAGGGCAAGAGCTAAAGGATGAAGAGGTCGGGGTCGATTGAATCGTCGAGGTTAGCTGCTAAGGAGATGACGATGAGATGAATCCTCGCCGGTTACCTTCACATGCCTCGGCGTAGAAAGATGTACTCTTCCAGTATCCTCTGTTTGCCAACGAATGGTCGGTCAGCGTCAAAGGCTGGGGAGTTGAGTGTAGATCAAGATGGCGGATGAGGGGGCGTGTGGTTTCGTTTGACTGACACGTTCCTCCACTGGGTATCGTTCTTGACCCTGCCGATTCCGTTGTTGAGCTCGGAATAAGAGAACCCCCAGTGAGAGGTGCCATCCTCGTTGGCGGCGAGTGAGTTGACGAGGTAGAAGAAAGCAAACGGTAAGAGGAGGAGGGATCCAATGAAATAAGGACTGGTGGAAGGATGTATCAAGTTGTAGACGGGTTCTCTACATTGGTCCATTGAAGAGGGTCGATGGTTTGTCGGCCCGATGGTGGTGGTGGCCGTGATGCGGGGGGAGGGGGGAGGGAGAGGGGACAAGGGGGAGGGGGGATTTCGAGTCTCTTGCGACGCTCAGCTCCCTTACTCTCTTCCCTCTGTCCGACATGTTCTCCAGATCGCTTGCTGCTTCGGCACGAAGGGTTCGTCATTTGCCATAAAACTTAACATCGATGAGGCTCTTGACCCAGATTGTCGACTCTTGCCCTTTCCCCCCTTTGGACTGACTCCCCTTCGTTTCTTGCTTTCCTTGGATTTCAGATTCCCCGAACAACTCCTCACATCTCCCGAACCGCCATCCGATCTTTCTCGCTCTCTTCAACCATGGTCAGCATATACCCCCATCCTTGAGTTACAACATACAATACCGACTGACTCACTACCCAATCTACCGATATCGTCACAACATTGACTTACCCAAAACAGTCTGCTCCCACATCTCACCGAACTGAAGCCGACACCTTCGGTCCTCTCGAGGTCCCCTCTGATCGTTACTGGGGAGCTCAGACCCAGAGGTCCCTTCTCAACTTCGACATCGGAGGTGATACCGAGAGGATGCCCCCTCCCCTCATCAAGGCCTTCGGTGTCCTCAAGAAGGCCGCCGCCAGGGTCAACCAGACTTATGGTACTTTGAACATCCGCTCCTTGCCTCGTCTCCTTACTGCCATCCACTGACCCATTCGACTGACTACAGGTCTCGACCCAAAGGTCGCAGAGGCCATTCAGACCGCTGCCGACGACGTGAGCGAGCGAGCATTTGGCTTTCATCTGACTCAAGTCCATAGCTCACCCCTCGATCTCGTCTTTCCTTCCAACCAACCAGGTCATCAGCGGTAAGCTCATCGACCATTTCCCCCTCGTCGTCTTCCAAACCGGTTCTGGAACCCAGACCAACATGAACGTCAACGAGGTGAGAGCACTCTTTCGCGTCCTCAACACTCACTGTTTCGATTCGCTTGCTCACCTCCTCCCCCCACTAACCTCCCGTCTTCAAACCTAGGTCATCTCCAACAAGGCCATCGAGCTTCTAGGAGGTGAGCTCGGCTCCAAGAAGCCCGTTCACCCCAACGACCACGTCAACATGTCCCAATCCTCCAACGACACGTAAGTCTTTTCGCCGAGTCGATTCTTACCTTATTCTCACCTTGTGGACCGTAAACCTGTCGGGGAAGCAAGAACTCATCGCGCTATCGTTTTGAATCCATCCCGGCCTCATGGGCCTCAGCTTCCCCACTGCTATGCACGTCGCAGCCGTCACCGAGCTTAACGCTACCCTCCTTCCCGCTCTCCATGAGCTCCGAGATGCCATGGAGGTCAAGCGAGCCAAGTTCGAGTCCATCATCAAGATTGGTCGAACTCATCTTCAGGACGCTACTCCCCTCACTCTCGGTCAGGAGTTCTCCGGTTATGTCCAGCAACTGACCAACGCTATCTCGAGGGTTGAGGACGTCATTCCCAGACTCAGTCTTTTGGCTCAGGGTGGAACTGCCGTCGGAACTGTGCGTTGTCTTCTTCCGATCGCTCAAGCGGGAAAAGCCTGGGGTCGGCTTGCGAGTCACTCGCTGCGCTAGTGTCGGTCGAAGAGATTGGTTGGATCATTGATCCTCCTGTGTCTTTGCCTTTCATGCCACAGGGTCTCAACACCAAGAAGGGATTCGACGTCAAGGTTGCCGCCGAGATCTCTGCCATTTCTGGTTACACCTTCCACACTGCCCCCAACAAGGTAACGAATACACAGTCTATCCTTGTACCTTGCACCTTTCAACTCTTCCGTCTCCATTCTGATTCATCCTGGTTTCGTTTTGTCATACCACCCTCCATCCTCAACAATCCTTTATCTATTGGTCGCCTCACTTAGTTCGAGGCCCTCGCCGCTCACGACGCCATAGTCGAAGCTTCCGGGGCTCTCAACACGATTGCCGTCTCCTTCATGAAGATTGCCAACGACATCCGATACCTCGCTTCAGGTCCTCGATGTGGTCTTGGGGAACTCTCGCTGCCAGAGAACGAACCTGGATCGAGTATCATGCCTGGAAAAGTCAACCCTACTCAGTGCGAGGCCTTGACCATGGTCGCCGCTCAGGTCATGGGTAACAACACCACCATCTCGATCGCTGGATCTTACGGACAGTTTGAGGTCCGTTCTTCTGTGCTCTTCTTGATCTGTTGGATATCGAAACACAATCCAATCAAAAACGCCTCTTCCCCTCTTCCCCAACTTCAAAACCTCCTTTCCTTAGCTCAACGTCTTCAAGCCCGTCCTGATTAAGAACCTTCTGCAATCGATCCGACTCCTCTCTGATGGAGCTCGATCCTTCACAAAGAACTGCGTCGTCGGAATCGAAGCAAACGAGACTCGAATCGCCACCCTCCTCAATGAATCCCTCATGCTCGCTACCATCTTGAACTCGCACTGCGGTTACGACAGTGAGATTTTTCTCCTTCTCGTGTATCTGAACGCATTATCACGAAGGAACAAAAAAATATATTAATCTTCCCCTCCTCCTCCTCCCCCTCCCCCAAACAAAGACGTCGCCAAAGCCGCCAAGAAAGCTCACAAGGAAGGATCAACCCTCAAGGAAGCTACCGTCGCCCTCGGTCTTTTGACGCCAGAGGAGTTCGATCAGAAAGTTCGACCGGAGCTCATGCTTTACCCCGACGAGGAGTAAAGAAGAAAAGAACACACACACACACAAAGAAAAAATGCTCCCTCAGATTTGGATGTGGATTCTTGCGTTTCTTCGTTTGGGATAAGAACTCTCCACGGGAAAAAAAGAAAAAGAAGAAGAAGAAGAAGAAGAAAAAAAAACTTGAGACGTGAAGCAGAAAGAAAGAAAAGACCCAAAAATACATCCTCCAATCGGCCTCTGTTTTTTTTTTTTTYTTCTTCTTCTTCTTCTTCTTCTTCTTCTTCTTCTTCTTCTTCTTCTTCTTCTTCTTCTTCTTCTTCTTCTTCTTCTTCTTCTTCTTCTTCTTCTTCTTCTTCTTCTTCTTCTTCTTCTTCTTCTTCTTCTTTCTTGATTTCTTGCTCAAGGGAAGAAGAGGATGAGAGAGAGAGGGTGAGGGAGGGAGGGAGAGAGGAGAGTAAAGACAAAAGGGACGCATTTCAAATGAGAAGGACCTTTTTTTTTTTTTTTTTTTTTTTGAGATATCAGGATCGTTACCCAAAAACAAAACGAAAAGAAGAAAGAAAGAAAGAAAGAAAGAAAGAAAGAAAGAAAGAAAGAAAGAAAGAAAGAAAGAAAGAAAGAAAGAAAGAAAGAAAGAAAGAAAGAAAGAAATACTTCAGAACAAGAAATTTCGATCATCCGCAACGGGGGAGGGGGGGGGGGGGTTCTTTGAGAAAAAGAGATCCAGACACCGATTTTTCACGAAGGCTTTTTTTTTTTTTCTCGAACAGGCGTTTTCGTCTATGTTGAGGTTGGGTAATTTACATGATAGATCGGGGAAGAAAAGAAGGGGGGGGGGACCTCAATCAGAAACAAGAAAGAACGAACCAAAAAAAAAAAGGTCAAAGAGCGGGGCAGGATATGTAAGGTTCTTCTAAGTGCCAATAAGTGCTAGGACCTTTGCACCCCTTCTCTTCTTCTTCTTCTTCTTTCTCCTCCTCCTCCTCCTCCTCTCCTCAAGCCATGAACTCGGGTAGTCGCTGAAGTCTTTCTCCAGCTTCACGCAGGGTGTCGAGGTCTTTGCAGAATGCGAATCGAACCCAGTTCTCACCCATCGCGACGTGTTCCTTCGCGTAGAATTCTGAAGGTGGGATCGTCACGACTTTAAGTTCTTGGGCCATTACCCAGCAGACTCTGTTGTATGCACGAGCGTGGGATGTGCATGTCAGCTACGCAGTCAATTCTTTCTCCTAGAAGAGAAGGGGGAGCCCTTGGACGAACTTGAAGTCTCGACCTCGTCCTTCGATCATCTCTGGGAAAGTGTAACCTTCGGGAATCTTGAAGCTGTCGTATAAAGATAGACGTGAAAAGAAGGAAGGAAAGGAGAAATAGAACGCGCGTGTCAACAAGCAGAGGGAGGGAGTGTTTTCTTCTTCATGATGGTAATGGGAGAAACACCTTCCAACAACGAACCTCGAAACATCGATCAGGATGAAGTAAGCACCGTCCGGTACGGTGTAAGTCACGCCCAGCTTATCAAACACATCCATCAAGATCTGGAATCACGGCAACGATTGACATCTGCGTCAGTCGGTGGACACAAACCGAGCAAGAAGAGAGTTACGTTCGCGCAGGAAATCAATCCAACCCTGCCCTCCTCTGCTTCTCCGTCTCACTAAGGGACATACCTGTCTTCGCTCAGCGTAAGCCTTTCGTTGATCCTCAAAGAATCCCTTTTCCCTGGCGAGTTCCAGACCAGTAGCAGCTGCTTCTTGGAGCAGCGAGTTTGTGCAGAAGATGATTCGCTAAAGTGGCAAAGCGGCGAAGAGAACGATACGGAGAGAAGGGAAGAGATTAGAATAGGACGAACGATTCGAGTATGGACGAGAGGGGGTCAGATAAGAGAGGGATGGATTCAACACCTACGGTAGAAGCAGCAAGAGCATGGTTAATGAGCTCTCCAGGACCAATGAGCCATCCAATTCGCCAACCAGTAGCGGCAAAGGACTCTGAAAACGAACGAAAGAGAAACCGAATTGGGCAGGCGTCAATCAGACCATCTCCCCACAATCGCACAGAAGGAGAAACACAGACGACATACTTCCAGCCGAGCCAACAGTGATGGTTCTCTCCCACATGCCAGGCAGGGTGGCGATTCGAAGATGCTCTTTGTCATCAAAGGTGAGACAATCGTAAACCTCGTCGGCCAGGACGAGGATGTTGTTGTCGATGGCGACTTTGGCGAATTTGGTAAGTTCCTCTCGGTTGAAGATCTTACCGACAGGGTTGCTGCGTGAGGGATCCGTGAGGTGAGAGGGAGAAGTATTCAGGTGTGGGATTAGAGAAATTGCAAGTCTCGTCTCGAACGAGAAGGGCACACCGACTCACTGAGGAGTGTTGAGAATGATAACCTTGGTCTTGGATGTGACGGCAGCTCTATGTGATGGTCGATGGGCAGGGCATATTCAATCATTCTCGATCGCCCAAGCAGACGAGAGCAAGAAGAGAAAAACCCACCTCAGTTCGTCAAAGTTGATAGTCCAATCCTTTCCCTCTGCTTTCTCGCCCTTGCCAAGCTTAGGGGGGTGAAGAGGAACATAAACGGGGACACCCCCGTTGAAGATGATGGACGGTGTGTATTGATCGAAGAAGGGCTCGATGAGGATGACTTCGTCTCCCTACCCGCACACAGCACAAAAGGTGGATCAAGATGAGCGATGAGAGACCAGAGCCAGAGGAGTGTAGTTGAACCGATCCGCACAGGCTCAAGGAAGGCGAGAAGAGTAGCATACATGCCTGAGTGACAAAACGAGTGCAAACGGTTAACCACTTCTGCTACGCTTCCTCGAGTCGGAGCAGCAAAGATGACTCACCCTCGTTCGCCCCTGCTGTTACTAGAATTTCAGTCTCTGGATCGATCGGTCGATCAAGGTTGGTGAATTCAGGCGAGTAGTGCTTGGAGATTGCACTTCGCAGACGGGGTCGTCCTCGAGCAGGACTTTCGGATAGGACCGATCGTCGACGTCAGCTTTAAATGGATGGCCTTTGTAGGTGATTGCCGAGTCCTTACGAGTAGTGGTTGGCAGAGACGTTCGAGTTGAGAGCCTCGTGAGCAGCGTCCCTAGCGATTGACAGAGCAAAGCGTAGCGATAAGCGAATGAACGAGGAACTATTAAATCCCTCTGAACGAAACCGTGGACACCGAATCCACTCACCTGAGATAATCTGGAGGAGCCCAGTTCATAAACTATTGAGGACGGAGTCATGGCAATCGTTAGCGTTGAATAGCGATGGGTGAGGGCGAAGCTGTCGAAATTGAGAGCTCGACAGCACGTACACCTCTTTGTCGAGCAGAGTAAGGAACTCGTCAGCATGACTGATGAGCGGATCAGATGATCAGGCCAGTCACTCACTGTCCCAGATTGATAGAGTCCTTTGGCATGTTGACGGGGCTGAATCATGAGAATGACGAGCAAGCACGTCAATTCATCGGGATCAACCCCGATCAGATTTGTTGAACCCTCTCTCGCTCTCTCTGGTGGGCTCGGAGTCGGAATAGACCTCCCAGCGATAATAAAGTAGAGTATGGAGCGTTCTCGTTTGAGATGAGGGATGGGAAGGGTGGACTTACTTGAAGATTGACCAGACGTCCAACTTTTGGGCACCAGCTTTTTGAAGGACCTGACTTGGTTGAGGAATGGCAGGAAGCTGGGTCATGATGTTACGGACTTGAAGGAGTGGTTGTGGTCTGGAGGAGTGAAGGTGGGTGAGCCGAGGGAGGAAGAGAGAAGAAGGAAGTCGACGAAATGGTCGGTTGAACATGCTCGAGTCAAAACGCGAACGCGATCGATCAGATCAAGGATCGACCCGCCGTTAAGATAGCGGGCGATCGTTGGATGACATAAAATTATACCTGCCATCAACCGTTCACGCTCGACGAGGAAAAATCGAATCCAACCAAATTCGACGATAACAACGATAAAAGAAAAGAAAAACCATATAATCCCTCCAAAGGGCTTCCTCCCGCAGCACCTCCTCGAAAATCTCCACCCTCCATTCGCCCTCCCCTTTCCTCCCTCGGCTCCTTCTCCCTTCTTCACCATGGCCAAACCTACCACGACGGCATCAAAGAAGCGCAAGCAAGCCTCAAAGCTCCCCAACCCTTCCAACAAGAAGCCTAACAATCAGACCGCCCTCGAAGCCATCCCTGTCCAACACGATGACTCTGACCTCGTCGGTGGTCTCTTGCTCGACGAAGAAGTCCTCAGCACGATCGACGTTCTTCAGATCTGCTCAAAGAATCCCGATGTTCTTAAACTCAAGGAGCTCAAAGGCCTCAAAGGTGCCGTGTACGAGGCCATGAGGATCATCAAGGAGACTTCTGGCGAGGGTCAGTCGATCTTACTCAATCCCGTCCTGCGGTGACAGGATTGGTCTTCGTCGTCGTCAACGACTTGTCTCACTCTCTTCTCACCTCTGCAACCAGGATCTTCTCTTACCTCTCGGATCTCGACGACGCTCCAAAATTCCCTCCACCTCGAGTCGCTCATCCTTCTCACCGAACTTCGATACCGCGGCATTTCTCCCAAGCTTGGCTCGTTGCAGCGATGGGTCCGAGAGTGTGACGCGGCAGCCATTTCGGCTTCTCAGACAAAGAAGTTGTCCCCGGAGGAGGAGGAGAAGGAGGAAGGCATGATTTGGGAGGTTCTTGATGCCGTCCTGAGGGCTTGTACTGCTACCGTTCCCGAAGGAAAGGATGGAGAACGTGGAGTCGTTCAGCAGGATGTCGAGAGAGGTGGGAAGGGCGTTAGGAGATGGAAAGAGTGGGACGTACGGGAGAAGGCTGGCGCTCCGAAGGGAAAGGACAAGGTCGCGAGGAATATTTGGAAGGAGGTCGAAAATAACACACTGGTTTGTGAGTATATCTTTGATCTACCTCCTCCTGACTGACAGCTGCGCGGTGGGTAGATGGGCATCTTCTGACGTAACGTTATCCCTGACTCAGCCGCTGCCAACCAAGGCGTCTACAAGACGCACATCGCCGCCTTGGACACGACTCCTGGGCCCTCTCGACGACCCCCTAACCTCTTCCCCGCCATCGTTCAGCACGTTCGATCATCCCCTACCTCTTCATCCGTCCTCGCGTTGTCTCCGACCCACACGTCTGATGACGTCACTAGATTCGACGTGCCAGGTGTACCCGGAGCGATGCTTTTGACGGACGTTCTCACGAGCGAAGAATGTATCGACATCATTGGTATGGCTGAAACTGTCGGTCTCATCGAGGATAAGCCGGTGGGAGGTACCGCTGCTCAGCTCAACTCTGTAAGTCGCCCCTCGTCGTTTCTACCACAGCTTGACACTCATCCATGGTTCTGTACTCTCTCAGGTGCTTGCCCACAACCTCATTCTCCTGGCCCCTCCTCAACTCATCGAGCCGCTATTTGAGCGAGTCCGAGCTCATCTCCCAACACACGTCTCTGTCGCTGAAGGCTCGACCGCTTCGGGCGCACTCAAGGGCATCAACAGGAGATTCAGGATCTACAGGTACCGAGAAGGTAGCGTGTACAGACCGCATGTCGATGGAGCCGTAAGTCCTCTTGCTAAGCCGCCAGTGACGTATTGGAGAGGACGGCTGACGAGCAACCTTGTTTACGATAGTGGCCTTCTTCGGCTGAGACCCCTGCTTCGGAGGATGGACTGATCCCTGCCAGTTATGTCTACGATGCTGACCCCAAGGTCAGTTTAGTCGCCCAAATCAAGGTTAGATGACGATTCTGACTTTGGCTGTGACATTGACTTGAATCCTAGGTATACTCTCGGTTCACTTTCCTGTTGTATCTCAACGATTCCTTCACCAATGGATGCACCACTTTCTACCTACCCGATCCCAACCGACCCGGAGTTCTCGACGCTAGACCCGTTCGACCGATAGGAGGGAGTGCCCTTATCTTCCCTGTACGTTGGCCAAAAAGACATTGTTTTTTTTTTCGCTCTGGTTTCGTTCTGTAGACTGACACCGAATTGGAATTAGCACGGAGCGACGGACTCATCTTTGCTTCACGAGGGCTCACCTGTGTTCCCCAACGAGCACGAGGGAGCCAAGTGGGTGATTCGGACGGAATGCCTGTATGAAGTGGATCGAATCGCCAGTGCGGGCGAGGGTGGAATTATTGGTGGACTGGTGTAGTGGGGGTTAATTTTATGTGTACGATCAGCGTTGAATCGGTGTTGGTTGAGGTTGTTCCTCCGAAAGTTGCCGAGAGGGTCGTCCAAACTTGAGCCAAGCATTCGGTTCCTTGCAACGAACACTCGAGAAGCCCAACGCTCTCCCCCAACCATCGCCCCGAATTCATCACCTCACCGCCACCATCGCCGTCGCCATCGCCATCCCCCGTTCGACCACATGTCCTCACTCTTCAAATCATCCACCCCGCCTGCTATGAAGGTTGACTTTCCAGCTCAGCGCAAGGCTTACACCGCCGGCGATTCCGTCCAGGGTTCTGTCAATCTCCGACTCGATAGAGACACAAAAGGGAAGCTCGCCTTTGATACTGTCACCGCAAAGCTAAGGGTCCTCATGGTGAATTTTCTTGATCCAAGTCGAGGTAGATAAGGTCCACGCCCGACCACCTTCCCAGGGTCCAATCCAATCTTCCGCAGCGTCACTCACTCACTCGCCGTTTCTGTCTATCGCTTCATTCGCTCGAATCACTATACGAGCCAGACAACAACTTATGTGCGCGGAAGAGATAATCGGAGAGAGACCTACCGACTCGTAAGCCTCATTGACTTCGGCATCGTTCGTCCGAAGAAGAAAAACCTCATCAGCGATCGATCCTCCCTTGCTACCCTCAACCGATCCCCTTCCCTATCAGTATGGCGATCAACTTAGACTCTTTGATGCAGTCACGCACGAAACAAATCTCTCACCTTCTATCGACCTCCCTTTCGCCTTTCAGCTTCCTGCTTATGGGATGAGCAACCTCCCTCCTTCGTTCGAGGGTGGGACTCGACCTAACTTTGGTTGGAAAGGAGATACTGCTGGTCATCGCGTCTGTCGCATCGTCTGTGAGTGGTAGTTCCTCTATACTCTCTCCAGCTCTCTCATGAGAGAGGACGATCTGTCAATCGCGCTGATCCATTGTTCCCTCGTCGACGCCCGGAAAGGGTTCATCAAGTTGACCGCTCACAAGCCTGCGACTTTTGCATTTGATGAGAGACAATCATTTCCATTCGTCTACATGTACGTCAGCACCCATGATCCCTTCTCGTTTTGTACTCCACAGCATAGACTACCAAAGCATCTTCACTCAACTCGTGCTTCGTACCATACCATCTTCATCTCAGGCCTCCACCCATGGTTCATCTTCAATCTCAAATCCCTCCACCCATCTTCCCGCCTCCTGGACCTTCAGGTATCCTGCCTCCTTACCCCCCACCTCTCCCAATCTCATCCCCTTCCGCGGCCAACTGGCGGACCGTCGTCGTCTCCCGACCTCAACGTTCGAGTGGTCTATTTGGCAAAAAAGGCAAAGCCATTGTCCGACTCACATTGCCAGCTTCACCAGATCTACCATGTTTCCAATCTATCCCTTACTACCTCTCAATCACCATCCTTTCCCCTCCGGTTGATCCGAAATTCCAACCTGCTCCAGATTCACAGTCACCTGAATTGAACATTCCATCACCTTCATCTTTACGACTTCGACTAACTCGACACGTTCGAACTTCCGTTAGAGGTGCTTCTCAGATCGTCGAACAGGATGCTGGCGATCTAATGGATATATCAAAAGAGAAACGAACTTGGTTCGGTCAACCAATGGTCATGGTCGACCCGGAAGATCCAAACATCCACAGATGGGGAGCAGAGAGTGTTGTGGTTGGGGAATTCGCTCTGGGAACGGGAACGACTAAGGGTTGTGGAGTGACGATTTCGGCAAGGTCGACGATGAGTTGTCTGGTTTCTGCTGTGAGTTGTCAGCTAAGGGAGACAACCGTGTTCCTTTCATGACCCCCTCCCCGTTCCTTGCTGCGCCTCCCTCCTTTCCGTCCGGTGAGCAAGGGTCGTTGAAGCTGACAGACCATCTTCTCCTCTTTGTGTCTCTACTATCCGTCGTCCTGCCCTTCAGTTCACAGTCGATCTCGTCCTTCCACTCAAAGGTATCAGCAATGACCTCGATCAATGCGATTTCCTCACGTTCAATGTCGTCTCTCCCCTCGGTAATGCTGGTCTAGGCGTCGGTGATGGCAACAACGGTTCATCGGAAGATCAAGGTCAACAACTCGTCCCACCAGGTTATTTCGAGGCAACAGGCAAAGATGATGACGGATTTGATGATGAGAAATGATGATTCTCGCTTCCTTGCTTGACTTCTTCTTCCTGTCTCTCCTTTGGCCCTGACTCCATGACAAGAAACAGGGAGAGAGGGAGAGAAAACGACAGTGCAGGAAGGCATTATCATTAGAAGATTCAACAGATCCGCGGTAGCACGAAACTCGAGACCGTCGCGAACGTTTTGCCCTTCTGGAGATGATGGGATCGAAAGAAAGAAAAGAAACAAAGAAAAGACAGAACGAGAGAGAAGGAGACGCGAGTAAACAAAGAGGAAACGACAGTGATAGATGAACGAGACAAGAGAAAGGTGATGGTCCTGTGTATGCGTGTGTGTTCAAAGAAAAGGAGCAGAAGAAAAAAAAAAAACTCAAGTTGCCCTTTTCGTTAGGTTCCCCCCCCCCCTCACTTCACTCTCCAGCGCCTGCTGTTTTTTTTTTCTTCCTCTTCTTCTTTTCTTTCAAGACTCGAGTTTCGGGGATCGTTTTGATCCCTCGACAGACCCATTCGTTTGCTCTCCTTTTCCTCTTTCTTCTTCTTCTCCTCCTCCATCAACGCCCGTCTTCGATTCGATCCCCTCTAAAACTCCAAAAGTATTCGAGCTGATGAAACTTTGTTGATCTCCTCCATACATACTCTCCACCGTCCTAATCCGACCTAAAACGCTACTTAACCCATCACTCCTGTTGGATCGAATCGATTCACCTCTGGAAACGTTATCACCTCCAGGGTTGAAGGTGCTTCCTGAATGGCATCGACTTCCATGATGATGATCACCTCCTCTTCCTCCTCCTTCTACTCTATCCTGGTGAGTATCATTGAGATCGATGGTATAGGCTGCTGGTGGTCTTCTAGAGAATAGGGAAAGATCCCATTGACTCTTTTGGAGCCAAAATCCTTTGGTGATGGGATCGGGTGAAGAAGGTTGAGTAGTGATGGAGTTGGAAGAAGGAGTATCAGAGAAAGGAGAGATGGATGACCGAAAAGATGAAGGTGATGATGACGATGATGATGAGGATCTGACAGTGGGAAAAGAATTTCGATGAGGTTGGGCATGTTGATGATGATGATCGTCTTTGTCTCGACCATGATGACGATGATGATGATGATGATAAGAAAGATGGATGGGAGATGAAGAAGAACGATTGAAAAGTTCACTTAGGTTAGGTGAGAGGTTTCGATAATCAATCTTGTCCAACGAAAGACGTTTGTGAGATGAACGAGGAGGAGTGATGGGTTCGTTTGGACACTTGACGGGGATGTATGCGACAGGTGGGACTGGGAAGGTTTGAGGAACTGGATGATGATGATGATGATGATGATGATCTTTGTCGAAGGAATGATGACGAGACGAGCACGAATTTCGACGATGATGGAAATGAAACGAGTCGTTGTTGAGACGTGGAAGGAAAGAGCTGGTGAAGGAGATGATGGAGTTTGAGGTTCGATACCAGACGTCAAGAATATCGGATTGAGTTCCAAAGATGAGAAACATCCAGATGGATCCTAGCGATATGCACGAAGGGTATCCAGAAGAGAGCAAGACCAAAGGGATGAAGGCGTTCAACCTTCATCTTAGGCGCTTGAGATGGGTAGATGAAGAGCTATATAAATGAATGAAAACGACTGACCAACAGCTGCAGTCAAAGGTTTTGTTACCCCTTCTGATCTACCGTATTCGAGAGCGTTGATGCTGAAATCACAACCAGACGAGAGACGTATCAATTCGAGCTTGAATGTGATTCGATTTATGATGATCCAAACGTCGTAACAGATGAACGAATTCAAGACTCAACGTTAAGTACACGACGATGAATGACGTAAACGCCAGGATACGGCAGTCAACGTCTAGCGATCTGAGAGCTGAGAGAGGTCGGAGAGATTCTTGATGCGAACTACCGTCGGACATCTGAGAGGATGTTTGGTCATTTCTTAACCTCGAAGCTAGCTTGTAACGATGAACACAGAAGGCAGAGATGACCACTGGAACCGTGAAGGGCGG